>ML685793.1:26090840-26144881 GCA_007922175.1 Pelusios castaneus | reverse complement strand
CAAAGTATCGCTCAAACCTCACCCGAAATTTTTGCCAAAGATAGTGTCTGAATTTCATATAAATGAGACAATACACTTACCTATATTCTATCCGAAACCCCATAAGACTCCAGAAGAATCCATCCTTCATACCTTGGATGTCAGACGTGCACTTGCCTATTACCTGCAAAGAACAAGATCATTTAGAAAATCGGACAGACTGTTTATCGCCCTAGCTCCCGAGTCAAAAGGGAAATCTCTTTCTAGCCAAAGAATAGCGAAATGGGTTTCATCCTGTATCCAAATATGTTATAAACAACGTCACTTACAGCCACCACCAAAGACTAACGCCCACTCAGTTCGGGCGGTGGCAACCTCGATTGCTTTCCTCAAAGACGTACCCATTATTGACATTTGTAGGGTGGCCACCTGGTCCTCCCCTGAGACCTTTATCAGGCATTACGCTGTTGACAAATTTTCTAGCAACGACACCCGTTTTGGCATTTCAGTGCTTTCTACAGTCTCTGCAACAGGGTCATCCAAAGTCCCTCCTCCACTTCAGGGTACCGCTATGTAGTCACCTCAAGTGGGGCACCCACAGGGACATCACTCGATGAAGAAGAGAAGGTTACTCACCTGTGCAGTAACTGGACTTCTTCGAGATGTGTGTCCCTGTGGGTGCCCCACGACCCGCCTGCCTCCCCTCTACTTCGTATGCTCTTTGTTTCTTTCAGAATGTTACCGGTAGAGAAGGAATGGCGGGCTGCGGCCGCGCACGCGCGCAACCGAGCGCACCAACGGCTTCAGATACACCAGCGCGCGTGCGCGGCCCCACGCTCTACACTGCTGTAAAGTCTCCGATCCTGGGCGCCGCGGGACGTGACACCTCAAGTGGGGCACCCACAGGGACACACATCTTGGAGAAGTCCTGTTACTGCACAGGTGAGTAACCTTCTCATTTGGGAGCCAGGGAACCCTGACATGGTCAAACAAACAAGTGGGATTTTCTCCCACAATAGTTCATGCGATAAATTTGTTAGTCTTTAAAAATGCCACAGGACTCCTTCTTTGTTTGGCTGACCTATACTAACACGGCTACCCCTTTGAAACTGACATGGTCAGTGGCCAATAGGAGTAAGGTATAGATGCAGAAATTACCACATCCAATGTGGAAGCCAAACTTAAACGTTTATTGGGAGCGAAATTGGGGGGCCTGTATAATCTCTATCCAAGAATATTAAAGGAGCTGATGTGAAATTTCAAGCATGATAAATAAATCTGTAAACTTGGAGGTCTAACTCTGACTGAAAAATTGCAAAAGAGTACTTATATTTAAAGGGGGAGGGAAATGGTCCATGATGTTATAGGCCCATTAATTGGACATCAGTTGTATGCAAGATCTTGCAATAAGTTTTGATAGAGAGTAACAAAAGACATAATCAAACAATAATTGGGGTAAAATGCAGCATGGTTTTACAAAAGATAGATTGTGCCACACCTACCTGATGTGTCTTTGAGAAGATATTTTTTCACAAAAGAAATGTAGTAGATCTAATCCAGTGGCTGTCAACCTTTCCAGAATACTGTATCCTTTCTGGAGTCTGATTTGTCTTGCATATCCCCAAGTTTCACTTTACTTAAAAACTACTTGCTTACCAAATCAGACATAAAAATGTGTCATAGCACACTATTACTGAAGAATTGCTTACTTTCTCATTTTTACATATAATTATAAAACACACAAATTGAAATATATTGTACTTAAATTTCAGTGTATAAAATATACTCTAACTATAGAACAATATACATGAGTCATTGTCTGTATGAAATTTTAGTATGTGCTGACTTCATTAGTGCTTTTATTGTAGCCTGTTGTAAAACTGGGCAAATATCTAGGTGAGTTAATGTACTCCCTGAAAGACTTCTGCATATTCCCAGAGTTACATGTCCCCCTGGTTGAGAACCATTAATCTAATCTACTTTGATTTTGTTAAAGCATTTGATACAGTTTCATGTGGAAAATTATAAGTTAAATTGAAGAAGATGGTGACTGAGACTCAAAACAAGGCTAAGAAACTGGTTAAAGTGGAGACAACAAGCAGCTATACTGAGTGAACTAGGAGGATTACTAATAGAGTTCCTCAAAGATGAACCTTGGGACCCATTTTATATTGGCATATTCGTTAATGGCCACAAAGAGTGGAAAAGTGCTTATAAAATTTGCAGATGACAGAAAGTTGGGAATCAAACATAGGCTGAGGGGAAATATGTTTACTTCCTCTAAATATAGCAGAGGATAACACCAGGGAGGCAGAGGAGTTATTTAAGTTAAGGATCAATGTTGGCATAAGAACCAGTGGATATAAACTAGCCATCAACAAAGTCTTGGCTTGGAATTAGATGAAGTATTCCAACCATCAGACTAATGGAGTTTAGGAGCAACGTTCCCAGGTGAGAAATGGAGGCAACAAACCAATCTTCTGTCAAGTCTGAGTTTGATAAGTTTATGTGGGGCATGGTATGGGGAGGTGGTCTACAAAGACACATGGCCCATCCATGTCTATTGTCAGCAAAACAAACGAGGAGTCCTGTGGCACTTTTAAAGACTAACATTTATTTATCACATGAGCTTTTGTGGGAAACTCGTGATAAATAAATATGTTGGTCTTTAAAAGTGCCACAGGACTCCTTGTTTGTTTTGCTGAACTAGACTAACACAACTACCACATTAGAACTTATTATTAGCAAATATCTCCAATGGCCAGACCCAAGACACTAGATGGGGAGGGTTGTGAGTTACTACTGAGACTCTTTCTTAAGTCTGGTTGGTGAATCTTGCCCATATACTCGGGGTCTAACTAATCTCCATACTTGGGGTGGGGAAGGAATTTTTCCTCAGGTCAGACTAGTGGTGACTGTGTGGGGGGAGAGTTGCCTTTCTCTGCAGCAGAGGGCACAGGTCACTTGTTGGGTTGAACTGGAGTAAGTGGTGGATTCTCTGTATCTAAAAGTCTTTTAAATCAAGATTTTGAGGTCTTCAGTAACTCAGCCAGAGGTTATGGGCCTGCTGCAAGAGTGGGTGGATAAGGTGGTGTGGCCTGTGATGTGCACTTCAGACTAGATGATCATGATGGTCCCTTCTATCTTTAAACTCTGTGAGCCTGAGTCTGAGGATCTCAGTAGCTCAATAATTTCCAAATGTACCTGCCTCCACTTCACTATGGAGCTGACCTTTAAGAGTAAATATGTATGAGAAAGAATGAGGACAACGTGTTATAGTTTTATACAATGCCATGAACCTTAGTGATAATAACTAGAGACTGACTTTAATGGGGCATGATTTTACTCTTGGTGTCTTAAATACCGTAATAACATAGTAGAACTAAAAAAAAATATTCAGACATGCATTTCGAATATAGGCACCAAAAGGAAAAACAGTGCTTTCTGTGGAACATGGACTGGAAATCAGGTACTTCTAGAGAGACTTTTGAGTACAGAAAGTAAATCTGTGTTCCTTTCTTTTTCATAATTCATTCATTTTTTTTCAGCAAACATTGCCTTTCATGATCAGGCTACCCCTGATGATACTTTACTGATGTTGCATGGGGATAGGTTGTCCTATTGGGCAGAGGCACCTGAGAATTCGTTCAAAGCATGACTATCTTGTGAGAGAATCAAGGCTGGCTCACAAAACTTGTGTTTATTTTCCAAGATTGAGGAGGGCAAGAGGCTAGGCATGCATAGACCTTGCGTTTCACTATTGAGTCAGAGCTTCCTGTAATTCTATATTGACTCCATGGCAGTACAGCTTCATTTGAGGTGTACTGCTGTAGGCTCACCAACTGGTATCTGCTTCTGGTGTTGTCCTTTAAGGGGGAAATGCACTAGTATGCAAAAGAGAAAAAGGTCAGATTTTTTTTTTCCTCTCCTTCATCCCTTCCCTTCATTATCAAGGAAAAAGTAATTATGCATTCTCTTATTTGGAGCTTTTGAGAAGGAATAATCTCATCACTAAGTGTTGTGATTGTAATTCTTATTGGGGGGAAAAAGCTGTTTGGAAATCGTGTTATCACTATTTTAAAAACAGCAGCAGTACAAAATAATGGGAGTTGGTTGTATAACTTGACCACATGCCTTTCCACGATCTCAGTCACAGCATAGAGGAAGATGGCAAATTTTTACTGTCCCAGTGTTGGTGGTAAGAAACGGTTCCAGAAATTAGGGTACATAATGCATGTTTAAAACTATTGGGCTAGATTCAAGAGGAAATACAGGCAATAAGAACAGAGTCCCAGATCTGTGCTTTATTCAGCTATACACCTGGAAAATAACATGGGCCTTTGTCTCCTTTTACTGTTTAGATGGCCATTTTGATCTTACTGGATAAAATCAATAAGGGTGGGGAGTGCTGCTCAATAATGTAAAGGAGAAGTGGTGGTAAAAGGTATATGAAATAGTTTTAATAAAGGCCCTCCCAACTATTCCCTGCAACCCAATTGTCCCCTCTATTCTTTGTGTTGTAGGAATGGATTTATGTTCTAATGTGAATATTTGTCCCTGAAATGTTCATTCAGACTTTTTCGGTTGCCGTGTTTACTTCTTTTTGTTAATTTTATGTATAGTGGAAACACTTGATGCCACCTGTGTCTTTTTAATAAATAATGTCTCCTATCAGAACATATTCCCATATACTGTCATGGATTCACTACTTTAAAATGTCACTCTTGGAGTGTGCTGTTCTTATCCTTTTGCTTGCTTCCTTTATTAGAAAATAGGTCATATATTGTCTAATCCTATTAATGGCATACTAACATTTAATTTTTAAATTCAATGCCTTTTGTAATTATGCAATATTAGTAAATCATTACTAATACTATGGTCTCTAAGAATCTAATAAGTCATAAGGTAAACTTATTAATTTGGGTCAGTGAATGCACACAAAAAAAGTACAAATTAACAAGCAGTTTGCTAATAAAATTATCTGTTTGTTGGGACTGTGTCAACCTGCCTCTTAAATAAAGCATGGCTCTGAATAATGGCATTCGTGGCAAGATGCCCATACACAATTACATGTCTTTGAGTTTTACAGTAAAACTCTAGTGTGCTAGTGATATGTATGGAAGATGGCACATAACTGGCAACATCAACTGCTATTAAATATGAACCCTTTCGCTACTGTGATAGGTACAACATCAGTAGAAATTAATACATCAATTAATCGTAATAAAAAGACAGATGAATATCAAAGAAATTAAGCTACGCATGCCTTTCTTCTTCTTCCTTGGAGAGACCCTGCTGTTTCAGATAAGGCTTCGTATCCCCTGAGGTACTGATTAGTGCAGCTGTAATGACTGGCACTATGTGGAAGAGGTGAGAAAAGGGTTATAAGGCTATTTATAATGGAAATGTTAGGGAGGAAACGCATAGAAAACACTGATTTAGGTTTAGAGTAATGTAATATGAAAAGATATTATGGGAAAGTAAAAATTCTGTTGGCACGTATTGTTGGAGTAAGCAGGAGAGGAGAGAGATTATGCCCACACTCAGATTATGCCTATACTGACAGCAGCAAATTTGCCACAGTCAGATTGATTCTCTCTCCCCCCCCCCCCCCCCGATCAACTGAGTAGTCAGTAAAGAGACGCTCAGTCTATCCGGAAATCAGCTTAATGAAACCACCCCTACAAGTGGCATAGCTCAGTGAAGATGGCGTGCTAAAGGGAAGTTACAGAGTTGACAGGCGTTACAAAAGTTACTCTATAATTTGTGTAACTCTTGTTAACCGCTGCTGAATTTTGTTGGCAGTATAGACTGGGCCTTAGATATTTGTGGATTGCCTGCTTGAGAAATGAAAGCCTATTTCTGGTTCTGTTGTTTATATAATACATATCGCTATACATATAAAAAGTCCAGAATGACAGATGAGAATTTTATATCCAGGCATCTCATTTTGCACACAGATTTCTCTCTAGTTACCCAGTTTTCCCTCTCCCCCCCACAAATCAATATAAACAAAACTGTGGCTCATAATATTGAGAGGAAAAGACAAACAAGAATTGACATTAATCACAGACAAAAATATAGGTAATTTTTACATAACAATATTGTTAGACATAAATATAAACATTTCCAGTATTGTGTTTGCATGTTTTCATATTTGAACAGAATAATTGTTTATAATACAATGTAGGGCATATATATCATTGTAGTTTTATGTTTGTATATTCAGAAATAATGATGACTTCTGCTTAAACTGTCTCCTGAATGACCATGAATAATGAAAGATCTTTCATGTGAAACTGAACATTCCATTGTACACATATTAATAATAGAATAATTTAGGAGTGTTTTTAAATATGCTGAGGGATTAATAATGGAGTTTAAAAAGGGTCGTGTACTAAGAAACGGTTATACAGACTTAGGCTCCAAAGCTTGTCGTGAAGATAGTCTAGTGCAGTGGTTCCCAACCTTTTTGGCTCAAGGGCCACGGGTATCATTTTTGCAGCCCTGAGGAGCCACCAGCCTCCGCCAGCAGACCCCACCCCCCAAAAGTAGTTTGCCTCCTTGCTTGTGGATCTCTCATCTCTCTGGCTGCAGCAGGGAAACTGCACACATCCTGCAGCTGTGCGCACTCCATCTGTGTCCCAAGGCAGTGGCTCCCTTCTGTGGCCAGGGGGACAGAAGATCAGTGCTCCCCTACCTCTGACTCCAGCAAGGACCCTAGCATCTATGTACCTAGGCAGAGTGCTTTGCAGTGCTCCCTGCTTCAGCGAGGGGGATGGGAGCACTAATCTCCTATTCCTTTGGCTGGAGCAAGGAGCCTGCATGGTCATTTAGTCCTGTGGAACTGCGCTCCCTCTGGGTCTTTAGGCAGTGACTCCATTCTGCAGCCAGCAGGAGGGGAGACAAGGGCTACTTTGAAATCTCCCGAGGGCCACTTTTGGCCCCCAAAACATAGGTTGGGAACCAGTGGTCTAGTGTTAAGCAGGGTGGGATGTGGGGTACACTATGCTGAAGGTGTAAAGGCTTCAAAATGAAAATTAGGGAGATGTCTAAAGAGAAGTCAAAAATAATTGGCTATAAGAAATGCTTTTCATAGTTATTTGATCCATGATTAAGGAATGTGAAGGAAACATGTCTGCTACTTTTGTCAGCCTGAGAATGATACTGTAGCATTTGAAAGAAATCAGTATTCACTATTCACCCTCTGGTATAAACACTAGTAGGGATCCTTATGTGTACAAATGGGTATAATTTGTATGGGCTTGATCTAAAGCCCATTGAATTCAGTGGAAAAATTTCCATTGACTTTACAGGGACTAATTGAAAGCCTTCTACGTTCTGCGTATGCTCATGTGTATGCTTCAACTCATTAAAATTAATATAGATAAGAAAAGAGGTTAAGAATTTTGGACAAAGTTGGAACTTGCTGTTGTCATCTGCTTAGGAAAAATGCCCAATAAATGTATAAGCTAACTGTTTTGCTCACATTTATGTACAAATTCGGTTTTTAAAAGCAATAAGGTACTCCAAGCAATGCATCTGTGGGAAATTTCAGTTTTTAGATGATTAAAACCGCTTGACCTTCATTATGGTACCATATGACACTACCTGGGGCAATATGTAATCACCCAGAAATTATTTCCTGTCATATTATACATTGTTTAATTAAATCACATCAGTGGTCAGGTGTGTATTTAGGTAACCGAATGTGCTGTGTTGAAGGTTAAAAGAATTACAAGTATTTTTGCAGGATAAGTTTTTTAAAAACCCCCACAAATATATTTCTTAGACTATTTGTATCTGAGTGTTGGTTAAAAGGTACTTGTGACCAGTTGATGCAGATAGTTTTGCTTGAGTAACACATTTTATCAGGGAGGTCCATTAGTCCATGTAAGCTTTTCTTAGGGTATATTTCTATTGCATGGAAATCAGGCTGTCTTTGCTACCATCAGAACTGACATGCCCTTTGCTGTTTCTAATGTGACCCAGTGGTCTATTGTCTGATCTAGTTTGTTATATGAAAATTGAAATAGAGAACTGCATACACAGCTCTGCTTGCTTTCTCTAGAATGCTATAACATAACATTTGATTTGTATGGATTAGTTCGCCAAACCTGTGGAAAATTCTCCAATGGATCCATGATGGGGTGTTTTGCATCTATCGGTTACCATGCCTTTCTCTTTACATAATGATCTTTCCTATCACTGTTATGCGCTATTAACATGTGTGGTTCCCATTGGAATGGATGCCATTAGCGATCCATGATGCATGAAAATAGTGCCATACTGAGTGTACTTCAGCTGTGAGATGCTTACACACAGTACATGGGCAATGCTGCTGGATCTCATAATTAGCTATGTTATTGAACTGCTGCTGAAATATGTAGGTCAGTAAATGAAATTATCAGTGAGTGTTAATACTTTATCTTTTGGTGTCATAAAAATTGATTCTTGTATTACATATCACTGGTTACTTGTGCCAATGTCCAGTATGAATTTACTCCAGAATTATTAGTCATAGCTGTGCCGCTAAGGAATGGGCTTGTTAAGTTAGAGCTTTCCCTTTGCAGCACAAGAATCAAGAGTATATATGAATATGTAACTGCTTTAAGACTCTTTTGGCACTCTGTGGATCCTTTCCTGATTCTTTTATCAGGGCAAATTTTATCCTTTCCTGGTTCTTTTATCAGGGAAAACTGCCTACCACTGCAGCACAAATTGGCTTAGCCTTAAAAATCTCTCTCTCTGTCTCTCTGTATCATATGGCATATTGAAGTACTTGGCCAACAATGAACAGCTGCTGTCAGTTCAGAATTATGTTGGGTGTATCATTAGAACGATTGTTTCCTACATTTGCAAAGAAGTTTCTCTCTGATAATCTTACTGTTGAAGAGATGGGGGAAGTATTTGTTACGTTCTGTAATGTATTTATAACAATATTATTTTTTTTTAAATATGGAATTCTATTTCCATTTCCTGAAACTCCACAAGATACAGCACCTGATGAAATGACAGAGTGATATCTCTGCTCCTATGTGGTTTCATGGAGGAACAGGATTTGTATTTTCTTTATGGCATTGATACTGTTAGCAAACATTCTCCTTTCTCTTCCTCACAGTCAGTGCCAGAAGGACCTAGATAGTATTTCCAGTAACTTTCTACAGTAACATTAAGAGCAAAGTGATGGTCCATGATTGTGACGTCTGGATTTGAACCACCTTATACCAATGGATACAACATTCATTTTGAGTTTATAAATAAAATCTTTTTTGGATCAATGCTGGAAGCTTGCTCAGCAATTTTCAGCAGCCTTATTTTAAATGACTATTGATTTCTGAACAGTATTTGGCATCCCTGATGTGATTTTGGTCTCTAGCAGAATATTAGGAAGGAAGTTGTAAATGAAGAGTTCTTAAAATGAATGAAGGAAAGCTAAATACTCAGTATTCTTTGTGCTTCCGTACTTCTGTAGCAAACCTGAATTGTCACTAGTCTTAGTATTGGTGCTAGATAATTGTTGGTTGATAGATAATTGCTGCTTACGTTTGTGTCAATGTGCTATGTTGTGGAAGGATTCCTGTGTAGTTCAAGATTGTATTAAATAACCAAATCAAACCTCTTTCCATCTTGCTCTAGCTTAAATATTTCATAAATTTGTGATAAACAGTAAATTAAAACCTTGAAAAATTCTTGACTGAATTAAAACATTGGCTCTGAACACCCCCCCCTATGCTTAGAAGGCATATTCTGAACTAGTCTTATAATTCATTTCTACAATTTTACTTCTTTGTCCAGTGCCTAATATTGTTAGAGTTTCAGCCTCCTCCCTGGGTATGTGATATTGGCAGTTATGTGGTTTATTTTGTCATTCAAGACTCCTGGATGCATGATGGTATGTTGTAGGATTGTTAATAAAGTGGCAGCAGGACAGCATGCTGTACTTCATTGAGCTGTCAGGGTATAAGACAGACAGACAAAACCCTAAGCCTATTACTAAGGGACCAAGAGGAGGGATGTTTTTCCAAACCTAATGGTTTTTGTTATGGGACTACTGTAATTATGCGATGGGGATTGGGTAATTTAGAGTAATTTGCCTGTAGTAATTTGATTATTAGATAAAGGATAAAAGTGAAACAAACCCAAAACTAAGAGCTGCCAGATAACCAAGTGGTGGTAATTGGAAGCTTCCTTCTTTTGCCTTAAAATACTGAACTTTTGCTTCTGTTTCTCCTATTCACATCAGCCTGCCCTGAAGCTATTTGAGTCTGGTGATTTCAATTCAGTTTCTGCTTAGCAATAACCTGCAACAGAGATGGAATGTGACAATGAGTTTGGTACAATCTAATTAATGTCCTTGAAACACAAGCTACCTAGAAATCTGCATTGCATCTTGTTCTTTGGTAAGGTCATCCTGTGAAATTATGTTTAAAAATTTAAGATTATGTAGGTAATATTTGGATTAATGGGAGAAAAAACAGTAAGTATTTATAGCTTTATATTTTAGTCTTTTTATAATTTAATTGTGCTCGAGTTACATTTGTCTTTTCCCTTTAACTTTTTTTAGGTTATGATTCCGGGGAATAAATTTTCAATATGATTATGGGGAAGTAAGGAGAGATTTTCAAAGGCACTGATGGGAATAAGATACTCGACACTCATTGAACATATAACTGCCATTTTGGCTTTGAAAATCTTCCACCAAATTCCCATTCATAATAACTTTATAATTAAATTCAATAATAATCTTATTTTAATTTCCTTTGACTAGACATGAGGGACCAGTTTCTCAGTGATGAGAATTGCAAATGGCATCCAAGATTGGAATTTTTAAATTTTATTATTATTTATTTAATTCTGTACATGTCATGATGCAAGATAATTTAAGAGAAAAGAAAATCAGGGGAGCTGGCTGTTTCTCAAGGAGACAATATTAAAGGCACAACAGAAAACTATACTGTTGCAAAGGAAAAAGAGGAAGAATAGCAAAAGGCCAACATGGGTCAATCAGGAACTCTTTAATGATCTGAACGTCAAAAAGGAATCCTACAAAAAGTGGAAACATGGACAGAGGGCAAAGGAGAAGTACAAAAGAACAACGCAAGAGTGTTGGGACAAAATCAGAAAAGCTAAGGCATAAAATAAGTTATAGCTAGCAAGGGACATGAAAGTCAATAAAAATGGGTTCTTTTAAATACATTAGGATCAAGAGAAAGATGAAGAAAGGTCTAGTTCTTCTACTTAGTGGGGAGAAGAATTAATAACTGGTAAATTCAGGAAGATTTAATTAAGATTTAATGCCAATTTTGCTTTAGTCTTCACTAATGGTGATCAGATACTCAACACAATTAATAACAAGGGGCAGAGAACATAAACCAAAATAGTGGAAGAACAGTTTAAAATATTTATCCAGTTAGATATATTAAAATCAGCAAGGCTTGATGAAATTCATCTTTGGGTACCAAAAGCAGCTAATTAAACCAATCTCAGTAGCAGTTATCTTTGAGAACTCATGGAGGACAGATGAGGTTCCAGAGGTCTGGAGAAGGGCAAACACAGTACCTGTCTTTAAAAAGGGACATGGTATCTACCTTTAAAAGGGGAACAGAGAGGACCTGGAGATTTATAGACCAGTCAGCCTAACTTTGATATCTGGAAAGAAAAAGGAACAAATTATTAAGCAACCAATTTGTAAGTACGTGGAAGATAACAGGGTTATAAGGAATAGCCAACATGTATTTATCAAGAGAAAATCATGCCAAACAAACCTAATTTCCTTCTTTAACAGGGTTACTGGTCTACTATATAGGCAAGAAGCAGAAAATATAGATGCAAAATAGTTGAATGACAGTTTCCAAAGAGTAGTTATTAATGGTTCGCTGTCAAAGTGGGAAGGCATTTTTAGTGGGATCCTACACAAATGAATTCTTAGTCCGATACTATTCAATATTTTCATTAATGACTGGGATAACGGAGTGGAGAGTATGCTTATAAAATGTGCGGATGACACCAAGCTGCACTTTAGAGGACAGAGTTAGAATTCAAAATGACCTTGACGAATTGGAGAGTTGGTGTGAATTCAGCAAGATAAAATTCTGTAAAGAGAAGTACAAAGTAGTTTACTTAAGAAGGAGAAATCAAATACCCAACTGTAAAATGGGGAATAACTGGCTTGGGAATATGCTGCTGAATACCATCTGGGGTTATAGTGGATTGTAAATTGAATAGGAGTCCACAATGTGATGCAGCTGTAAAAGAGACTGAATATCATTCTGGAGTTTATTAACAGGACTGTGGTATGTAAGATTTAGGAGGTAGTTGTCTGTTCTATTTGGTATTGCTGACATCTCAGCTGGAGTACTGTGTCCTATTCTGGAGGACACACTTTAGGAAAGATGTGGACAAACTGGAGAGAGTCCAGAGGAGAGATACAAAAATAATAAAAGTTATAGAAACCCTGAGCTCTGAAGAAAAAGTTTGGGGAAGTTTAGTCTTAAGAAGACTGAGTGGGTACCTGATAACAGCCTTGTATTAAAGACTGTCTGTAAAGAGGATAGGATCAATTGTTCTCCATGTTCATTGTAGGTAGGATAAGAAGTAATTGGCTTAATCTGTTGAAAGGAGATTTAGGTTAGATGCTGGGAAAAAACTTGCTAAGGGTAGCAAGGGAGGTTTTGGAATCAGAGACGATCAACGTTTACTTGCTCCTGACTCAGTGCAGCTGGCAGGATTTGATGACTTCTCAAGGTCCCTTCCTTTCCTGCATTTCTGAGTCTATAAAAAGTATGCAGATTAGTAATACAAGACAAGATCTATGCTCCCAAAGAAAAACTGTCCATGAGTATGCATAGCTATTCCTTCTCCTAGTCCATTTGTTACAGATATATAAAATATTTAAAGAATATATGGACAAAGCCTTCCTTTAAAAGTACAACTGTGCAATATCAATTTAATTTTTATTGTTACGCTATTCTTGCTTCAGTTCACATGCTTCAGGTTTTTGTTTTTTAATTTTATTTTGAGATAGAGCATTGGATAGGGTACCCGTCTGATAGCCAGAGACTGGAGTTCTATTCCATGCCCTTTCAGGACTTTCTCTGTTATCCTGGGCAAGTCACTGAACCTCTGTGTGTCTCAGGTTATACCAACTTATGTAAACTAAACTCTTAGGGTAATGTCACATACATCTGTCACAGTTAGTATATCACTTAAACGTGTTCATACTTAACTGCTTGTATCACCCCTTTGTGTATTCACCATCAATGCATGATGGGTTGGTATCCCAGTATACCATATAATATACCATTGTCCAACGCACTGCCATCATGGAAGTTTTGGTAATCTGTTGCGGGGTAGAAATGAGTCATTCAGGGAACTCTGGGAGCTAGTTGTAACATTCCCATCAAGCAACTTTCTCTATCCCCTAATGCCATCCCTATCCTGTAATTTTCATGGGTTTTTTTCTTTTTTTCTTTTAAATCCCACAAACCCACACTGCACTGTTCACTCTCTGTCAAGTCTGGCCGCAGCATAGAGCCTGTACAGCTCTGTACTATTCTTAGTATGTTGCAAGTAGAGGATGCATGATTCTCTGCTATTATCAGAACCTTAGGAAGAGCCACAATAGTAGGGGGCATAATGATTTATTGAGGGGCATAGTGAAAAACAATTCAAGGTTGTTGGTAGCATTCATGGAGCAGCTTCAGAAAATGGAGTCCTGCTTCTGGGCCTGGGAAACAAGAAATGACTCTTGGGATCCTATCAGAATGGAGGTTTGGGATGACAAAAGCTATGTCTACACTTGCACTTTTAAGTCGACTTTAACTAACTTAAAGTCGACTTAGTTAAGTCGACTTAGTGTGTCTACACTTAAAATTAAAGTCGACTTAAAGGGAAACTTATAAAGTCGACCTAGAGCGTCCACACTGGATGCTCTAGGTCGACTTTGTGGGGCTAGGGGGACCTTGGGTAGGTCCATGGTGGCAGGGGGGGGCACCCCTTGTGTGCAGTGGGGCAAAGGGGGACAGGGACCCTGGCAGGGCATGTGGGCAGGGTGTGACGCTGTCTGGATTTAGGAAGCATTTATGATATTTTCAATGGATATCTCATAAATGCTCTATAATCCATAGGAACTATGTCATGTTTGGTATCAATAGAAAGGTAGTAATTTGCTGGGAATGATTATATAGTTTATGTCTAGGAAGTTAAAATTTGGTGTTATATCCATACTTTAACTTATGTTAAAACCATTGTGTCCTTAATGTTTAGGAATGTGCCAGGACAATGGTCCCAGGGAGTTACCTGATGAGCCATTAAAGACATAAGGAATACAACCATTGTAAGTCGACTTAAGGCTACCCCAGGGCTACACTGGCTTAATTCGACTTTAAAAAGTCGAATTAAGCCTTAGGTCGAGTAGAAAGGTGGTTTAATAAAGTCGACTTAATTTTCATTAAGTCGACTTTATTTTGCTTAAGTCGACTTAAGCAAGCTGCTTAAGTCAACTTAAGCAAAGTGTAGTGTAGACGCCTGGCCAATTAAGTCGACTTAAGCTAAGCTTAAGTCGACTTAATTTACCAGTGTAGACGCAGCCAAAGAGTGGCTGTGGAACTTTTAGATGCAAAAAGCTACGTTGTTATATCTGTGTGCTGAACTCTCAATCACATGGACAACAGCATGAGAGCTGTGTTGACAGTTAAGAAACAGGTGGCTATTGGACCTTGGAAGCTTGTAACACTGGATTGTGATTGGTCAGTGGGAAACCATTTTGGAGTTGGAAAATCCACAGTGGGGGCTATTGTAATGCAAGAGTGTAAGACCTTTAATTGTGTTCTGCGATGTAGAACTGTGATGTGTGGAACATAGGAGATGGACTTGCAGGACATAGAGGATGGTTCCTGAACTGTGGGGGTGATAGTTGGTATGCATATCCCTATTTTGGCAGCACCCTACATTGCTATGGATTTCATCAACAGAAAAGGCTGCTTTTCTGTGGTTACGCAAGCCTTGGTAGATCATAGGCTATACTTCATGATATCAGTGTGAATTGGTTCTGGGAAGGTGCATGTTGTTTTCATCTTTAAGAACACAGGCCTGTTCAGAAAGTTGCAATCGGGTACATTATTTCTCAATTGGCATATTGGGGACGTTGAAATACCAATGTTGATCCTGGGGGACCCTGTCTGTCCCGTGCTCTCCTGATGAAGCCACATGCTTATTACTTTGACAGCACCAAGCTTGCTACCAGCTCAGTAGGTGCAGAATGACAGCTGAATGTGCTTTTGGTTGATTGAAGGGATGCTGACAGGGTCTATTCACAAGATTGGACCTCAGTGGAAAAAAACTCCTAATGGTTATAACTGCATGTTGTGTGCTGCTTAATACATGTAAGGCAAAATGGGGAAAAGTTGCTGCCAGAGTACTAATGTGCAGATGGACCGACTGCCTGCTGAGCGTGAACAGCCAAGTGCAAGGGCCATTACAAGACCCCAGTGTGGAGCTGTGTGGTTGTGGGAAGCTTTGAAAGAACACCCTAATGGTCAGCCACAATAATGTGTTGTGTTTTGATGGTGCTTTAACCCTGAAAGTTTGTGGATTGTTAGGAATAGCATAATGTTTGATGTACATTTATATATACAATACTCTTATAGTGAACCTATGAATTATTCTCTTTTGCTGTACATTTGTAACTTACACTGCTTTCCGCTGAAACTATAAATTATATATCACTAGCTCTACATTTGCACATAGGACTGGGTATTTTCTTGAACGTATGAGTTCTGTGATGCTTTACGTTTAGAAGTACTGGTTTCTTTGAGCAGGGAGACCTGCTAGAGGTGTTTGCCAAGTTGAGCAGCCTGGCAAAGAAAGGCACTTCAAAAATACGTGGGGTATTTTAAGCATGGGAGTGGTTTCCAGCTCTATGACCCTTGGGTGGTGGAATTCACATTTGTGACCAAGGTGGTTGTTTGTTGGCTATTGAGACAGCTGCTGGAGAACTGTTAGGGTCAACATAGGTGACATAGTGTCTAAACTCACACTACATAGACCAGAGTCTGTCTAGCATGGATCAGTGCCATTTGGGGAGATGGTTTACTATGTCACTGTGATGGGATGCTTCCATGAGGAAGAGGTAAAATTGAGTGTTGGGACATGCATCAATAGGACAGCACAAGGCTGCTTATGTCAGCCTAACTTTGTAGTACACACCAGGTCTCAGTTTCTTGATCTATCAAGTGGAAATAATGATACTCATCCTTTCTTTTACAGAGTTTGAGTGCTAAGTGTAACCATCTTTTCATCATAAGGCAGGATAATGTTAGAGCATTGCTGTTCTCCCTAGGCTGCTGGAGTCTGTGATTCTTCTACATTTTTGCTATTTGATGCTTCTTTAGACAAAAAGAGAAGAGAACGCACCAGATTCAGAAGTGGTGTAAATTAGACACCCACCCATCCCTTTTTGCAAAACATAAACTTTCCTAGACTTACACCTGCTTTGCCTCCAATAATTCCTGTTTTTCAAATCCTGTCTCAGAAACAGAGAGGTCCTATGCCACACACAATGTGTTGTCTACTATACGTTGTTTTCTACTTCAATTAGGGCTGAACTATTTGGCCACTGTTATAAATTCGTCCTAATCATGTTCAACATCTGTTACAGAAACCATATGTTTCATCTGTAGACAAGCCTCAGTTTCTAACCCTCTTTCTCCAGTTCTGTCTCTATTACATAATCCCTCTGTCTCTTCATTCTTTACCCAGAACTCCCTGTATAATATCCTGGAAATCAGAAAAATAGATACCTTGTACATTTTATATTGCCCTTTGTACTTTGGTACCTTCATTAATTTGCGTTAGCTCACTTACCATTTCAGATAATTTATGGAGAATTTCAGCATTTCCTCTGTTATTTTTAGAACATGGGTATAGTGCAGTGGTTCTCAACCTTTGCAGGTTGTGACACACTTGATGACATATCACAATCCTACAGGACACACTAACCCACCCTGCCCAGGCTAAATCCAGCCATCTCCCCGGCTCTCTGTGACACACTTACCACTATGTGGTGACACAGTAATGTGTCCCGACCCAGTGGTTGAGAACCACTGGTATAGTGTGTTGTAGTTAAAGTTGTTGTTGTTCATAAGAGCTGAAATGGTGACTACCTTCTAATTGACCCACTGACAATGGTACAATTATGATATTTCAGATATTCTTGACAGCATTATTCATGTGGTTTAATTAGTTTATTTGGGTGTTTCACAGACATATGAAGATACCAGTCTTGAATGTACAATCTAAAAAGACATTGTATCAGTGTACAGATGAAGAATGGCGATGGAAACTAACTGGTTAAGGATTGGATGGTTGTAAGAAATGTGCTTTAAAGAAGTAGTTGAAGGAAAAAGGTGAATGGGTGGTGGACCAAGTAATGGAAAGAGTCCTAGCCTGAGGGAGTCATGTGGGAAAGCTTAATGGCTCTTCATGTTTTTGGAGCAAAATAAGAAGAGGATGATAAGCAGATGTATGGCTTGAATGCAGAGTAGGGGATGAGCACCATTGCTGCTGCTTAATGATTCACCATTGTTGTTGTCGTCAGGACCGGCTCAAGGGGTTGTGGTGCCCCAAGCCAACTTTTGCTTTGGTGCCCCCCATTCCCTTTTATCCTGCTCCTCTCGCCTCCCCCAGACCCCACTTACCTGGCTAGAGGCCCAGAGCTGCAGGGGTGGCCAGACTAAGAGCTGCTCCTTGGCCAGTTGGCTGCTCCCGCCCTGAGTACGCTCAGTCTGAGCATGCTCAGGATGGGAGATTTGAAACTCCGCAGCCTAGCCGCAGCAGGACGGGGCTGAACAAGCATTCCGCCCAAGTCTTCTGCGCCCTGGAATGCTGGCCCGACAAATTTGTGGGCCTCAAAACAGCATTTCGGGGGTGTTCCGGGCTGGCATACTTTAACCCCTGGGCAGGAGTGCAGGGTCCAACTTCCTGGTGCCCCTGCCTTTTACCACCCCAAGCCAGTGCCTCACTGACTTATGCCTAGAGCTGGCCCTGGTTGTCATTGTTTGTTTTATTGTAGCACATAGGAGCCCCAGTCATAGGCCAGGATCCTACTGTGCTACATGCTGCACAAACAGAGAACAAGAAACTTACATTCCAGTCCTTCTAGTCTACCAGTTCTGGTTCCTAAGTTATGAGGCGCAGTGATTATGGAAGCTGCTGCAGCCAATGTTTGCAAGGCAGTTCCACTGTTGTTATTTAGTTGGCATGTGCGTTGTTGACTATTCTGTGTGGCCCAAATCCCTGGAGGGCCCCACTCAGGCAAAGAAGACTGGGGACCAAATCCACTTGGAAGGCCGTTCATGCCTCTGATGGTTAGAAATCTGTATCTAATTTCAGATCTACCCCGATGGCCAGTTTATATCCATTTGTTCTTGTGTCCACATTGGCACTGACCTTAAATAATTCCTCTCCCTCCCTAGTGTTTATCTCTCTGATATATTTATAAAGTGCAATCATATCTGCCCTCAGCCTTCTTTTGGTTAGGCTAAGCATGCCAACCTCGAGTCTCCTGTCATAAGGCAGGTTTTCCATTCTGCGGATCATACCAGTAGCCCTTTTCTGCACCTGTTCCAGTGTGAATTCATCATTCTGAAACACGGGGGACCAGAACAGTACACAGTATTCCAGATGAAGTCTCACCAGCACTTTTTAGAATGGTACTAACATTTCCCTATCTCTACAGGAAATGCCTCATTTGATGCATCCTAAGATCACCCGTTACGCCCAGGTCCTTATCCTCCTTCTTGGTGCTGGTACAGCGCTTAACTGATTTGACGAATGTGACAGCTGACATACCCAAGGTCTCCATTTCTTTACCTTGAGCAAAAGAGCCAGGCTCTCTGAGAGCTGCAACACTCTCCTCCGTTGTGAAACAGGCAAAGAGGGAGGGGATGCATAACACACACTAATCCTGAGCAGTGTTTTATACAAACACATTAAGACAGTAGGTTTTTTCTATTCTTATATAACAGATAGTAGGGTTAAAATAGCATATACTTCATTTATGCTCGGTCTGCACAGTTTTTGTAGTAGTATAACTATTTTGGTTAAGGGTGTGATTTCTTCTACCAGGGTAGTGCATTGGTGGTTATACCACGGTAGTTATGTGATTTCTTTACCATGGTAGTAACTTCAAGTGTGGACACAGTTATACTGGAAGAAGGGTTCCTTATACCTATATAACTTAGTCCCTTATACATGGGAATAAGCTATTTCATTATAAGCCCCCTTGTATTGGTATAGCAGTGTCCACACTAGGGAGGTTGTATTGACATATTTATCTGGTGTATGTTAAGTGGTACAACTTTTGTGTGTAGACAAGGCAACTTGTAAAGGGAAAAGCAGAGCTGAGCGTTGTTCATTTGCAGTAGGCTAGCTTTAATTGCAACTTACATGACTAGAAAAAGAAATGGTTGTCTCCTGTTTTGAGAATGAATATTGCAGGCCTGCAAAGAGTAGTTTCATTAACATAACTGGCATAGAAGAGACTGAGCTCTGCTGCTCAGGTTAATATTCTCTCTTAGAGCTCATCACTTAAACTAATAGGACTTTGGCGTGTGTTCCTGTCTATGAATGGAAGTATAAGATTGTCTTTACAAAATGCATGTATGTACAAAAATATATTTAGAAGGGGTAATGCAAGTATCTTATTTTACCTTGAATTACCTGAATAATGATCTTCCCCCAAAATATCCTAAATACATATGTATATATTTGTGATGTACAGTACGCTTTTCCCTTAGGAGAAAATTTCAGACAGTCTAAATTATGTAGTGGTTTTATAAATATGAGCTGGTGTTTAACATCTGAGCTGAGTCATCAAACTCCTGTCATCTTAGAACTGAAGGAGACAGGATCTCTTTGTCTGTCTCTGCTTTATGGAATCTTTGTGGTTTATAGCAAAACTTTGACATTGTAATTTTAAACTTATTTTAAAATATCCAGAGGGGATTTCTAGAAGTAAATTCTAGTGTTGTTCATTTACTAAAAAAAGGAGCTGAGGAGATGAGTCAGCAGATAGCAAGCATGGTTTGTTTTTTCTGTGGTACGGTCAAACCTCGGAGTGAAAGGAAGAGGAAAAAAAATGGACCTGATCCAGACAACATAGTAGTACTCTGTTATTATTGCCTACTCGTATTCAGTTGTCCTCACCTCTGTATTATGAGTGGGGCTGAAAAAGAGGGAGATGGCATGTGTGTGTTGTTATATACTGGATATCTTTCCCCCTTATGTGTTGCAGCTTGATAGAGGAAAAGTAGAGGAAGAGGGGAAAAGGCACAATAGTAAACAAAATAGGGATCTAGATGGAGTTTGGAAAGTGACTCAGAATGACTCTGCTTTAAAGGAAAGATATGGCCAAATAGAGGGAACCAGACACATCTATACAGACAAAATTAGCTTAAGGAGTAATAGAAAGAAGCCACACATTTTAAAAAAAGATGAGAAGAAAATTAAAAGTGTAGATCAAAGGGAAAAATGGGTTGAATGCTAGTAAACAAGGAAGAAAAGTTTTTAAAACAAGAGGAGCAGAAAGAGACCAGAAATTGGGGGTAACCTCGCAGAATTTTACTCTTATTTGCATTGTAGAATTAATTTATTAAAAAAGCCAAGTAAAATATTTTAGTTTTACCATCACTGGTATCATCATCACCATGGTAAGGATGAACAAGTTGATTTTTGGGCCTGGTAAATTTTCATGATTTTTTTTTCATTTTACTTATGAATAAATGCAGTATCGTGGCCACCATTGTTTGTTTTTGTTTCATAATGATTTACCTAGGGACCACAATAATACTGTAGCTTATCATTAGATCTTTTAGTACTTTTCCAAACACAAAGCCAAATGGTCTCCCATGTAAGCTTTTCCTGAGTAAGGATGCAGGAAATTCCATGAGTTTTCAGTTATTAGATTTCCATAAAATTATTCACAAGGCGGTTCAGAGTTTGGTCCACTCACCTGGTGGCTCTCCAGAGACCCATTTGTATCAATTCCCTGAGTGCAGGCCCTATACTACTGCATTGCCTCCATGCATGGATGATGTAGCTGTGTTGGTCCCAGGATCCTGGAGAGACAAGATGGGAGAGGTAATATCTTTTATTGGACCAACATCTGTTGGTGAGAGAGATGGGTTTTTGAGCTTACACAGAGCTCTCCTGCAGTTCTGGGAAACTAATTCAAAATGTTTCTTTGAGTACCTTTCCCAGACTCAAAGGAGAGGTCTGTGTAAGCTTGAAAGCTCGTCTCTCTAACCAACAGAAGTTCGTCAGTGAAAGGTGTTACCTCGGCCACCTTATCTCTCCATCCAAGGATGACTGTTAAAGATCTTTTATTTTTATGAAAAGAGCACAGTCCCTTTTTTCAGGTGCAGACTCAGTTTCCCTTGATTACCAAACATGCAGGGGGAAAGCTGGCATTTTACCTGTGAATCACTTTAGGGGTGTTGAAGAAAACTCCTAGGTGTACTTTGGGGCAGGGTGCCTCATTGCTGCAGGGCACTAAAGGACTTTTTGTGATCTTCTGTAAAATCCTGTGTAAAGTGTAAAATGTAAAATAGTATTACTTTTGTTATAACTAATCATATAGTTTTTTCCTCTTTTAATAATAATAGTCCAGTGACGGTTGTGAAAAAGACTGGAGCTCTGGGTGTTCTTTTTTTGCTTAATAATTACATCTTTGCTTGCTAAGATGAATTTCTATTTAATAATGCAGCTGTAGGACTTTTGACTGATGGTGCTAGCATTCTGTGTTTCTAATCATAATTATAATACTGTGGACGGTGGCCAACCAATCAGAATCCATTTCCAGTGAGCTTTACCTCATTTTAAATCAGAAGCTTGCTGGAAACAGGGAAAATCACAGCAGTTGACATTCAGCACTGTTAGGGAATGCTTGGGTTATTTTAAGAAAACAAAAATACCCATATATGATAGGCTAGAGGTATGAAACCAGGAAGAAAGCTCAGGAAAGCACAGGTATCTGTGAACTTGCTTAAAATGTATATATATTTAAATGAATAATGAGATCTGTTGTATTTTTCCAGCAGCAGACATCCTTCAAAGAGGAGATGAATGTAATACAATTGACCTTGTGGTTAACTTATAAAATGGTCAGATGTCTTCCTATAGTGCTTGCAGTTGTTTGAATAGTGGTGTGAATTTCTCAGTCTGTTTGCACTGTAGACTATGTTATCTGGGTTCAAAAAAATAAAGACTACAAATTTTAGTTTACTTTCTTATGGAAGTGCAGCACATTTTAGATCATTTTTTACCTTTATTCTTAAGGTTTTGACTGGTGATCCTTTTTGTTAACATATATTTAGTTTTTTTCTAAAACTCTTTCTGCAGTGGAAGAAAACTTACTTATTGCTAGTATCTAGCATGAAAATAATCCTGGCATGGTCTAAATTATCTTTTCTGTTGCATTTTTATTATATGGTTTGAAACATTTTAAGCCAATGCTATAATATTTCTGTAAAATATACAGCAGTTTATTCAGTCCCAAAGCAAATAATGAAAATAACATACTGTGTGCAGTAGATTTTTTTTTAAACTTAAAACAGTCCAAACCTATATGTATCTGCATTGATCAATCACTTGTTAACACAAACCCCCTTTACCCAAATAAATGCAGTGTGCTTCATTCCACTCTGAAAAACGAAGTTCTAGTGTATTCAGTGCGAATATGCTGTTTTGATACTGTACAAAATGGAAGAAGTATGTTCTGTGGAGAGGTTTGAAAGTGAGGAGGCAGACAGACATGAGAAGCATGGAATTAGTCATCTGTCTCTTTGCTTACTTACTACTCCTTTACCAGGCAGTTTTTAACAGCCATGACTCTTGATGCAAAGCTACAAGTTGATATTGCAAAGAATATACTTTGGCCTTGTTTAACCCAAGCACCATCCAGAGTGTGTAAGAAATCAGTCTCAGGAGGTGGACCTATAGATAGTATAGAACATCTTCTGGGCACGTTGTAAATGAGCGTGTATTAACAGAGATGATTACCAAAGGAATATCTAACACAGCCTGCTTGCAGTTCCTTTCACTTCTAGGGTGTGGGGGAATCAATCTCTTACGGAAACTAAATAACCTTTCCCTTACTTGCAAAAATGTTTCATAGCTTAATTTGGGCAATTGTGTAGTCTTTTCTTATATTGATTTTGGGTCAATACCATGTTGGATGAGTCCTTCCTGGGGAAGCCCTTCTTCTGTTATCTTTCTTAGTCAGATGGAAACCACTGAATTCTTGAGTCTATATTCTTGGACCTAGGCAAAAGAAAAAATCTAACTGGGCAGACTCTTTGACATGGGCTAAGTGAACCTGGCATATTTGTTGCATGATTTAGTTAAACCTCAGAACCCATAGTTTTCCCTCTTAGATTTGTTATACATTTAAAAATTCTTTTTGTTACAAAATAACTTAGCTGTATTATTACACTGTGGTGCTATGTGCTTGCTTAATCTATATGACTCTTGTCTAATGTCTGATCTGCAGAACTGTATTACCTTTTTTGACTCCTTAATTAAAAAAACTTTATAAAATATTACTAGAAAATATTTCATATAAACAAATATTTGACTCTGCTGTAATTGCTTAGCTAACAGAGGAGCTTGTTACTTTCATGTGTGGTCGTGTAGACTTAATCCACTTATTTTTGGGGGCCAATATTGTAAATTTCCATTGTTGGACTGAGAGATTTTGCTTTCTTTTCCTTTCTAGTCTATTCACAGTAGTTCCATGTTCCTTTCTTGGTATACAAATTTTAAAACAAGCTGCATGTTATATTTTGAATGCCAGCAAGACTGCGACAAATAGTTCATGCAATATGCCTCTGTTCCAGTGTACTGAGTAGTATCTTTGGATGGCTGCAGTGGTAGTTTAATGAACTATGAGCTTTATTTTGTTCACATGAGACTACTGTAAGGACAATCCCAGTTCAAGAAACCTTTAAACGAAGTTCTCTCCAACTAGCGATTGATCCAATATCTTGTCCTTCAGCTCTAATGCTTCATGCTTCTCTTTGTTCTTTGCAGATTCCTAAGTGAGATGTTTTTCACATAGACAGACAAGAAAGAGAAACAAGATGGCAAATTCAGCCAGAGAACATCTACTTTTTGTGCGACGTCGCAATCCTCAGCTACGATATACTCTGAGCCCAGAGAACCTGCAGAGTCTGGCATCTCAACGCCCCATTCCTGAGAACATGAACTTACAGCGTGCCAACAGTGACACTGATCTTGTGACCTCTGACAGCCGCTCTAGCTTGACAGCGAGTATGTATGAATACACGCTGGGGCAGTCTCAGAACCTCATTATTTTCTGGGATATTAAAGAAGAAGTTGACCCAACAGACTGGATAGGACTTTACCATATAGGTGAGTCAGATTCATTTCTTAATTTTCTGTGCTTTTTGATCCTCTGACACCTCTTCTCCTCTTTCATTACCTCCAGTTGTGCACACAGCAATAGAGTCTAAAGATAAAACATGAGATGAGACTACACAAAATTACTCTGAAGCTTTGACTTCCCCTCTTGGTCAAGTGAAGTGTGAAAATGTGTTGCCAATTAATGTAGATCTTGATTCTGTATTTACCTCCTAGACAATGAAATTCAGCCTTCTTAGGCAATAGAGGCTGTATGCACACTCAGTCATTCTATCTACCTTTAATTACTGGTGGCTGCATTACTGACTTAGAAATGTAGGGGGTAGATTTTTACATATTTCAATTAAACAGAAGAGATGCAAAATCAACAGCTGTTAGCTGTCCCACTACCCTGTAAACTCAGACGAGCTGCAGAGTCACTTCTTTACCTCACTGAAAGAGTTTTGGATATACTGTCCCATTATTATGATGATCCTTTCTGAAACTTTGATAAATTAATAGTAACATGTTATTAAAAAAAATACCTATTATATGCCAAATGCTTCAACCATCAGGCCTAATATGTCACTTTCTTTTTTCACTTCAGTGTTTCTAAGTAGGCAGTCACCACTTCTTCTTCCAGGATTCATCTTTATGGTTTTACCGGAAAAGGATTTCTTTGACTTGTAAATGATCATAGAATCATAGGGTTGTGTAGAAAATGGGTTTAGTATTGGGAATTTTTATTAATAATCTTTTATTAAACATAAGCAGTCAGCTTTAGGAGTAATAGTTAGTAAATATAGGGTTAAGTTTGAACCAATTTTCACAAGCCTCAGCATAACTCACGTGAACCAATGCCAAGAACTCAGACGTCACATAGCCTGCCTCAGCAACCTTGATAACTTACAATGTTGCAAGGAGCTCCCTGCACATAGCGTGTGAGAACCGATGGCTATGTTGCAAAGATTTGGCCCTGCACATAGCGTGTGAGAACCGATGGCTATGTTGCAGAGGAGTGAGATCATGGGAACCTCTGAAAATACAGGAGGGGCACGGGGGTTTAAAACCCTATATATACCACCAGCCCCACAGATTGACCCTTCGGACAGGAGGCAGGACAGATTCAAGACGCCCAGACGCCCAGGACGGCTTCTATAGCAAGTGGGGTCTGTCCATAGCCAAAACAAGAGAAAGGTCAGTGCCTGGTCTTAAAGGTGACTGGACTGGCATGTTGGTCTGAGCTCATCAAAGAAAGGTCAGCACCTGATCCTCGAGAGTGACAGATCTGACACGTCGGTGAAAGTTCGGTGAGTGTTAAGACATTGTAATAGGCCTCGGTGAAGGCTGGTTCAAAGTAGCTACAGGTATATAAAACATAAAACAGTAACTAAAAGTTCTAGCACCCCGAGTCCTGGTGTGAGGGCTAAAGTAGGTTAGCACCCCAGCCTGGGAGTACAGGTAGTCGGTTAGACTGCAATCCCCTTTAAAGGTAGGGGCAATAGCAGTGTAATAAGAATAGCTTTAGTAATTAAAATTTTAATGCGCATTTACTTCTACAAGTTTGTCTTTAAGACTTGCTGCAGCATAATAGTAAAACAAGTAAATTCTTTAATCATTTAACAGTCAAAGTTTAATCGTTTAACAGTCAAAGTTGGTGTACTGAATATCTTTTTTTAAGAACAAAAGCACTTGAGGTTTATTGTACTCATGATGGTAAACAATAAAACTCTTTTATTCATCATACTTCTCCTGATTCCTTTAATACCACCCCTCTCATTTTTAATTTCTCTTTTGCTATTTCCTCTATGGGAACAGTACTCAGTTCCCTTAATGTCTGTCTGGGTTATCGGCTGGATCGGTTTAACCCTTTATTATTCAGCCCCCCTGACCACTGCAGTAACTGTTAATGCCTCCTCCCTTCTATCAGAACAAGGCCGGGCTATTATCCCGGTGGAAAAAGAACCCTGCGTCCGGTCGCACCCCTCGATGAATAACACCCCGAGGGTGGACGTTAAACAGTGTAGCGATATGCAGGTTGGAAGTGACCTCACCAGGTCATCTAGTCCAACCCCCTTGCTAAAAAGCAGGACCACTCCCCCTAAATCACCCCAGCCAGGGTTTTGTCAAACCGAGCCTTAAAAATCTCCAAAGATGGAGATTCTACCACCTCCCTAGATAGCCCATTCCAATGCTTCACCACCCTCCTAGTGAGAAAGTTTTTCCTAATATCCAACCTTGACCTCCCCAGCTGTAATTTGAAACCATTGCTCCTTGTTCTGTCCTCTGATAACTTATTAATTCTGGCCTGTGGGTTTTTAGCATTCATGAAGATGTATTTTGTTTGATTTCTTCATGCTGGCTATTGCAAACTAAAATGTAAAGTATTACATCTGTATAAGCAATAATGCCTATTCATGAAAGACCTATCCCTCAGAACCCTACTAAAATAAATCCCATATTGCCATCATTTTAGTTAAACTTCAGATCAAATCAAGAGAAACACGTTGGATGGTTGGAGTCTTGTCTATATTAGGACTAACACCAGTTCATCTAAATCAATATCCTCCTCACTGGCAATTTTTTCTGTGTGTGTGTGTGGGGGGAATCTCCATAGTGTAAACAAAAATATCCATCACTGCATGTGGCTATCAACCTGGGATCTTTCCTGGGGAAGCTGCTGCCAAAGCTGATGTCAGGAGAGGAATGGGGGAGGGGGAAGGGGAGGTGGCCATTGTACTGGGCTCCAATCTCAGGAGCACTGGAAAAAAACCCCTATGTGAAATGGGAGGGGTTGGGTTTGCAACAAACGTGGTGTACTGGGGCCTTCAGTTTCTCTCAGCAGACCTGTTTGCTGTAGTGAATCCCATTGGAACAGTTTTCTGAATGTGTGGAATGAACCTCCATTAATGACTAAACCACCTAACCGCTCTCCCTAATGAAGAGAGCTGGAACCTTCCACACAACATAACAAATCTTCAGTATAGTTGCATGCAAAGATTACAGTAAACTTCACAGACTCCAAAAAGATAAATTACAATGAAAAATACACATTTAAATGCAATGAAATTTTATTTAAAGAAAGAGCTGATCTTGCATCAACTGGAGTTAATAAATTTTGCTGTTGGTTTCAGCGGGAGCAGTAAGCCGTAAACTTTCCCATCCTCCTGTATTCAGCTGTCTCCCCAAATGGTCAAAGAGCAATTTCAGTCTGGTTCCGGGATAAAGAACTTGTCTGTTGTTTGTCTACTGAGCCTCTCGAAGTGCAAAGCAAAGCCACAGGCTGTCTCTAGCTTCTGCTGAGAGGGCAAATAAACTCAGATTACCTCCTCCGGATTCAAAATCCCAGCATGTTACAATGCAGTAGTATATAATATCCCTCCTGGATTTTTTATTTGCTCATTATAAGAGAGAGGAGGTCCAGTTACTCATTTATTTTTTATTTTATTTTATTTTTATTTGTATAAACTGGTGTCCGATCTAGTGCGTTAAATCTTTCAGCGCTGGGTGCAAATCCTTGAGGAAGTCAATGAGTGTTGTGTTGTTAATTAAAATAGGAGCAGGATGGTAGCTGAATCTTGCCTTTAACACTTCTGTTTTTATTTTTATTATGTTGTCACTGTTCTTACTCTTTAGACAGAGAAGTCTGTAACTTGTTTTCTATTCTCTCTGATTATGTATCTGTTCTTACTGAAAAATGCCCTTTGGCATGTCTTCCCTATCCATAGCAGAACACTTTTAGGCAGAGAGGGAGGTTTGAGGTTGATTGGATAAACTGTGAGATTGGGGGGGGGGGGGGGCTTTCTTTTAAAATGTAACTTTTAAGAAAATAAATTGAAATAATTCTAATAGCATTTGCTAGAAAGTTCTAATCTAGTTATGTTGTGAGACCTAGCTGAGAGATCTGGGAAGGGGACTTGTTTTTCACACGGAAGGGTGCAGAAGTTTGTATCTATAGATTTTTAAATTTCCAAACACTTCATGAAGTTTCAGTGAATCGCAGTGCTCACAGGGTATATATTAAATGACCGTAAACAGAACAGCTTCAGCTTTGAGCTTAAAGGGTGGGAGAGTACTCCCATCTCTCTCCCCTGGCCCCAATAGGAGCTGAATCAGGCCCAAAATCACTACCAGCAGAGTTTTTGTTATGAATGATTATGATGGCTCTACATCACATTTGTAATTAAGCAAAATAGTCTCCCAACTGTAGGAAATATACTGATCTTGTGTTAGTCTTCACTCATCAGTGTGTTAAGGTTTCTTGGGGGTCTAGCAAACCCCCAGGAAATCTACAAATGTTTTGTTAGTTTCATAGATTCCAAGGCCAGGAGAGACCATAGCCATCATCTAGTTTGACCTTCTGTGTAGCACAGGCCATGGGAAGTCTCAAAATAATTTCTAGATCAGGTCTTTTAGAAAAAACATCTCATCTTGATTTAAGAATCGCCAGGATGGAGAATCCGCCATGATCCTTATTAAATTGGCCCAGTGATTAATTATCCTGGCTATCCAAAATGTACCTTATTTCCAGTCTAAATTTGTTTAGCTTCAGCTTCCAGCCATTGGATCATGTCATACCTTTCTCTGGTAGATTGAAAAGCCCGTTTTTAAATATTTATTCTCTATGTAGATATTTATAGTTTTGTCATAAATGTTTAAAAATTTCTTTGAGTTTGGGGAGAGGAAATTCACAATGTCATTTAAGGCAGTGTTTCTCAACCTTTTTGATACCAGGGACTGACTTCCTATACTGTGTCAGGCAGACATCAGGGCTGGTGGCAGTCCATGGACTGGTTGTTGAGAAACACTGATTTAAGGTATATAGATGTCTAGTAACTAAAACAATACTATTAGAGTATTGGAATCTTGTAACATTGAAAGCTTGGAAATTCAAAGTTAAGGCTATAGTTACACAGACGATTGACAGTCAAATACCCATAGCTAAGCTCTACAAACAACCTTGAGTCTGACCCTTTCCTTTTCCATTCTCCGCTTATATTAAGGTGTAGCTGCTGCTTGATATCAGGATATTACAATATGTGATATTTTATACTAATCTTTGTATCTTCAGCTCTTTACATTCTTAACTCCCATTTACTTCTTTACTGATTAATTGGGTTTTGCCAACCTGTTAGTGTTCTCTATTTAAAGTAGTCTGTATTATGCAGTCATTCTCCTTTGGCACGTCTTGTAATTGACATAGAATACATGCAGTTTACTAACATGTAAGAAACATGTAACGTGCCAGTCTAATGCAGTAGCTTCATTTAACTCTTGCCCCACCTTCAAAGTACAGCACAAGCTTTGAAAGAAATATCGGCAAAGAAAAATATTTCTCTTACCCTGTATTTTTCCATTCCATTGATTATGGAATTAAGTGGGCTCATAAAAGAAAAAAAAAAAGATCCTTTATAGAAAAAATAAGTGGTTATTCACTCCATATGTTAACATAGTGAGAAAATATGAGCATTCTGAAAATAATCATCATTCTGGATTAGACTTTAATACAGCGAGAGCTGTCAAAGAGAAAATTAGAAGGGAACTTTGTTGCTTTAGAGTGTTTTTAGAGAGAAATTTTAAGAGTGAAGAAGATATTCTCTATCTTTTTGGAGACATCTAATATAGTTCGGAGAATCTGCTGTGTTGTAATGTGCTGCCTTATTGCTCTCAGTCTCTCAGAGATGCTCTCTGATGTGAGAAATGGTTTTAAAAAAACAGGTAGACCTTTACTGTACATTAAAGTTTTATAGAATGCTTTTCCAGTAACAGAGTGAAACTGACAGAGAAAGAGATTTTCCTCTTCATTCCTGTGTTAATTCACTTAATTCTCTCACTGGCTTTCAGTCACCAGTGAACAGTTATTTATTTAAATGCTCATTAGTCTGAATTTTACTGCTTGGCTAAAGTTAGTAGTGTATTATGAATTCCTACCAAACTTATTTTATTTCCCTATTGTTAGGAGACAATGTGAATCAATAGTAAAATTCACCTGCATTAATTGTTTAGGAGCATAAACCAACCTATTGCTTTTATTATTGCCAATAAACAGAATTTCTTCGTATAGTATAAGATAGCATGTAAAACTTTGTGTGGTTTATGGTTTTGATTTTAAAGAATATATAACTAGTTGCTTTTACTGCCTTAAAAAGTCATTTAACTGAATAGAATTTTTCTGCTTTGCGCAGGGCTAGAAGTCCGGAGTGCTCTGCTTTGGGCTAGGAGTTGGAGGGTGCCTGGCTGGGTAGGCAGGCTGTTCCACTCCACATCAGGCTCAGGGGGCATTGGTAGGGGGCTCAGGGCTGGCTGGTGGGTAAGCACAGGGGGGCAGAAGGGTATGGCAGGATGGGAAGGGGCTTCAAGGGAGGAGGGGTGATGCCAGCCATGGGACAGGGTTGTTTATCTTGCTGGCGAGCTAGCTATGTCGATAAATAGCAAGAAGTTACAGAAATGCAGAATTTGGTTAAATGTGTTTGTTTTAACTGTTTACAGCTTCCCAAAACAGGCTATATTGCCACAGGATGAAATTTGTGCTCTTTGTTACATTAAAGGGATTTATTTTAATTTCACTGTGTCTTGCAATGCCCTGCAAATGAGATCATACTGTCCTGAACTGGTTATTCTATCTTGTGCTGGCTGAATTTCATCACTGATGAGCTAGAGATTCAGTAGCCCCCCTTATCAGCAAATGATCACATTCTCCAAAGCTCTGACACCATAACATTCTTACTTGGAGATTAATTGCAGTGTGTACAGAGTATAAATCTGTAGAAAAGTAAGGAGAAGGCTACATGTATTATACATTTGGGACTACAGGAGATGAAGAGCACATCTGGAAGTGCGAACTCCTCTTCAAATTAATCTAAATCATTTCTATTAACAGCTTGACATTGATAGCTATGGAATAATCCTTGGCTACCTGATCGTTTTCTGAGTTTGACTTTTTTGGTAGAACTTGCCTATAGCTGGCTTCTTTTAGCTCTTTGGTAGCCATTTTTGAGAGAGTTCTTAGTGGCAGCCAGCAATGAGAATTGGGCTCTGTAGCAATACTGTACCTGTGCTTAATACTGCAGAGCACTCACTGCTCTTCCTTCCCCCCACCTACTCTCTTTGGGGGAAAAAGGAGTCAGCAATTTTTCTGCTCATAAAACAGTTTCACTAGAAGCTAAAGGGGTTCTTCCTCCTCTTTTTCCAACTGACAGTTATACTACTAAGTGACCATGTTTTGTGGTGTTCCTCAAATTTCTAACAACTTTCCCTCAGCTGGTTAATGCCACAGCCTTCAATCTGTTTATGCGTCTAGAAAAATCTACCTGCATTAAGAAAAAACCCTTTCTGTCTGGATACTAGAAAAACTCATCTAAAGATCGGAGTAACTTCCTATCCGAAGATGACAGAGTATCTTTCTCAAATGTAAGGAGAATGAAACTCCTGCTCTAGTCTGGGTGTCTCAGTGTGGTATAATACACAGAAATGCCATTTACCTGTGCTTAATTTTTGTTTCCGCATTCTTAGCCCTCCAATTTGGGCTGATGGGAATTGCCTAGCTATCAGGACTGAAAAATTAGCCCAGAATAGCCTCCAAATAAGAGTGATAAAATAACAGGGTTCTGCCTAAGCACTTGCTTTAGCATTAGGGTTGATAACAGTCCCTTATTACAAGGGATGTCCCTTTTTCTTCATCTCTGTACCCCAGGGGTGTCAAACTCATTTGCTAGGGTGGGCCAGATTTTACTTAAATATACTTCAAGAGGGCCGTACATACCATAAATTGAAACACTAGGGCCTACGCTCTCGTGGCATTGCGGATCGCCATGTACGCAAGATTACACTCCGTGATACCATGAGACCACTCTCTCTCTTTCTCTGTTGGGGAAAGAGTTTGCTCTCACAGAGCGCAATCTTGCATACCCATTGACTCCGTGAGATCTGTACACTTTAGCAGCATTGTGGAGTGCTGGGTATGAGTGACTCTGCAATACCACACTCTCTCGTTCTCTATTATCGAGAGGGTGTAGTCTCATGGAGTGCAGTGGCGGGCCAGATGGAAGAAATTCACAGGCCATATGTGGCCCGTGGGCCGTATGTTTGACATCCCTGCTGTATATCAAGATCAGGAGTTGCTGAGTGCTGCAAAAAGCAGCAAGAAATATCCCTTATGAATGTAGGTGTGTGCTGCTTATTGACTGACTGATGATAATGAAAATACTGGGAGGAGTGGCAGTGGTGCTAAGAAAACAGTCCCTTGTTTTTGAAATAAAGGGTTGGCAATGCTACATAGCATTTTGCATCCCCCTCCCCCCCCAATGTTGATTTTTCACATTGGGTCAGTCTTCCTTTCACTGTCTTCATTCACCTGGCTGGACTCCCCAGCACAGCCCACCATTTTAACTGTCTTCTACAATGTCTTGCTTAAATATCCCACTTCACAGGTTCCAAAGTCTCTGGTTGAACAAGATAGAGATTAGAGCATGGAGGATGGGACAGACACTCTTATCTTTGGTATTTTTAAACTTCAGCCTTCTACTTCAGAAAATAGAAAAAAAAATAGTTGTGGAATGGATTGGTTGTGAAGTGGATCGTTGTCCATTCTGAGACTCAAGGCATCTTAAAAGTGTCACTCTCTCACTGAAATCCTTATTCAGGAGAGCATACGTTTTCAGGACTTTTAAGCACTTAAACACTTGGTTAAAGAAAAGCACATGCTTCAGTACTGTCCTGCATAGGGATGGGTCTTAAATCTGGGCTTAAATGCTGTATTGAATCTGGGCCTGAATCCTGGGAGCGCAGCAGAGATCAGTGTCCAGCACTTCCATTAAGTAGATGGGAACAGGAAAGAGGAACTGATCTGGGAGGAAGTATTGTGAGTTAAGAGCATCCCCTGAACTGGAAGTGCTTTGCAATACATTGCATGTATTTCCCCCTCTTCCTGGAGTGATCATTGGGTATTAGGAACTTAGGGCCTGATCTAAGTGTTTGTCTTGCCATTAACTTCATTGTGCTTTGGATCAGGCTCTTAGGAAGGTGACTTGGCCAAAGAGCTAAGCTAGGATGAGGATAAGATGGAAGCAAGAGGAGAGAGCATTAAAAGCACAGTATTAAACAGAACTTTAACTGCAGCACAGTGTATGAACAGCATGTAGTAAAATAAATGCTGTTGTTAAAGTGTACGTTTTTTAAAACGTACACTTTAAAGGTGCCAAAGGACTCCTTGCTTGGTTTGCTGAACTAGATTGACACAGCTACCCCTTTGGAACTTATTATTCAAACTAAAATACACCTCGCAATTATGTAACCAGGAGGGATGCAACTGTTGTGTGAAAACCATATTTCTTAAAGGCTTGGTGTATCTGAAAACAACTGCACACCCTCTCTCTGGTGGTGGTGATTATATAGCACTATTTAATTCTCAAGGGCTGGTGCAGCTTTTCATCTCCAATTGCCATTGTTTCCTATTGAAAGAACAGCTTCTGCTTACTGTGAGCTGAAGCAATGTGGTGTGCAAAATTCTAGGGTGTGCTGTTGAAGATTTGGAAAGAAAATGTGTCTCACCTCTATAATAAATGTTCACTGATATGTACTCGCTCTAAGCCTCCGTCCAGCTGTTTGTTTTGTTGCACTCTTGCTCTGACGTCCACGTCGCGTAGTCAGTCTATCAAGTGAGAGCAGTTAAGGGAGCTGAATGCAGAACTTGAAGCTCATATGAATCAGAAAATTCTAGCCAGAATGCATTCAAAGGAATGATTTATTTTTCTCTGCAGTTGTAATTCAGATTAATCCACGTTGCACGGGTGCGTGCAGGTAGTTGGAGGAGAGACTGGACTGTTGGTAACGATACATGAGGTGTTGTTATCCATATGTGAAATCCACGTTTTAGTGTCATTTCAGAAGTTTTTTGCTTGTAGCAGGATAGCTTGGTCCTGAGCTAATTATTTTTTCTAATTAATGTTCAGAATGGTTCCTTCCCATACAGAACCTCACATGGGACCTGCCTAGTGTGGCCATGTAAGGTAGCAATGGGGTGTAAAGTGGCCTTTATTGTATTGTGCCAGCTACCCTGTGGTTTGTTTGCGGTGCGAAGAGGAAGCAGGTTCTACAAATCCACTATATGACACCTGCCCCCCCGCCTTCCCGGCAATCCCACACACAGGTGGATGGGAGGGGGCAGAGATGCTGGACAGTGTTGCTGTCCTGGCTGTCAGTAGATGTTTGCTGTACCTGGTATATACCTGGTATATTCTGAGAAGTAGGGAGATCAGGTGGTAGATTGAGAGTCCTAATCTCACTTCTGAGGTGCTTCAGGGACACTTCATCAGTGTGCTGCCATTTACTATGGAGTAGGCCATATAGTTATTCTCTAGCCATTGTTCTGACTTGGATGGTAGATAGGAGCTAACAAACCAATCCTGGTTTATTTTTTAATATAGTTGTGGGAGTGCTCTCGAGCAATCACCTTGATTTTATATAAACAAAAGACAATTGATCGTCTGGACAAAGTTTGCAATTTAGGAGCACTTCCCTGTAATGTTTTATTCATGGTACAAAATCATATATTTGTATGGCACTGTTTTGATCCTTTGTGTAATTTTTACTTGAAAGCATTTTTTTAACCTGATCAAATGCTGTTTATTGGACAGAGACCAATGAGAATATAAATAAGGATTCTCCTTCGAGATGTGTCCCCCATGGATGCTCCACCTTGGGTGCTGGCCCGTCCATGCGACACAAATCGGAGAACTCTCTAGCCATGCTTGTCAGGGTTGCGCGAGCACCAACAAGCCGTCTTGTGCTATCGCTGGCGCCCTGTCAGTGCACGCACGACCCAACTCCTCTCAGTTGTCTCTCAGCCAAAGAGAAAAAGAGATGTACACTCTGAAGTAGAGCGGGGAGGAGGGTGGGTGTTGGAGCATCCACAGGGACAGTCATCTCGAAGAACTCGAGTTACCGCACAAGGTAGGTAACCTTCCTTTTCTCTTACAGTTTCCTGACACTATTGTCCTCTCTAGGGTTTATCTCCAAGGAGTTCAACAGATTCAATACAGTTTGCACCCTTCACCCTCAACAAGAAAGAATCGAGCCCTGGGGAAGGATCTGGATGAATTCCCAACATTAATGCCAATTAATGCTGTGAAAATGCTCAGAGCTAACTCATTGGACACAACTAACAGAAAAATAAAGGGAATGTGGAGGGACGGTATTAAGGTAGGGGTAAGAATATGGAAACAACAAGAGTAGTAGCATAATGCAAAAGAAATATAATGGTCTGGAGGGATCAGTTTCAAGAAGCTAAAAGCATTAATTTAAAGAAACTATTGACTTCTCAAAGCAAGAATAATGTATGGAAACTCTTATGTTTCTCTGCAGTAAACTAATCTGTGTGTGTGTGTTTTAAATGATTGTACATCTATCAGTAAAAAGCTGCATGTTTCTAAATCTCCAGCCAGGATCCAAATTCCCCATGATTCATAGACTCTAAGGCCAGACAAGATCTTCTAGCATGACCTCCTGTATAATAGGTTATAAAGCTTCCGCCAAATAATTCCTAAAGCATAGCTTTTAGAGGAACATTCAAGCTTGAACTAAAATTTCCACTGATAAAGACTCTACCACTATCCTTACCAAGGATGGCTAATTACCCCCAATGTTAAAAATTTGACATATTTCCAGTCTAAATTTCTACTAACTATAACTTTCAGCCATTGGATCGTGTTCTAACTTTTTCTGGGAGACTGAAGAACCTATTATTAAATATTCCCTATATAGACATCAATCAACCCTTTCATCTTCTTTTTGTTAGACTCAAGGAGCTCAATCTAGTTAGTTTATCATTATAAGGCAAGTTCTCTAATCCTTAAATCATTCTCATGGCTCTTCTCTGAACCCTCTCCAGTTTGTTATTCTTAATTTGTTGGCATCAGAACTGGACAGAGTATTCCAGCAGTAGTTGCACCTGTGCAAAATATAAAGGTACAATAACATCTCTAAGTCGAGATTCCTGTTTATGCATCCCAGGATCATATTGTCTCTTTTGGCTGCAGCATCAGCCATCATGAGTTCATGTTCAGGTGATTTTTCCAGTACGACTCTCAAATCTTTCTGACTTACTGCTGCCCAGGATATAGCTTGCCCCTTATTGTGTAAGTATGCTATGTGTTCTTTGTTCTTAGATGATGCAGTATCATTTTCTTGCAATTTCTGGCTCCATTTAGTAGATACTGGTTTTATCTCTGGAATGGAGAAAGGGTCAATAAAGAAATATTTACTGGGGGGAAATAAAGCGAATAGCACAGCTGAACAATGAGCTGCCTAGAGGTGGTTTTTAATGGTATGCCAAAAATTTTGTTTCTCTCTCTCTCTTTTTTTTTTTAATTTCAGAAATTTCAACCCTTTTTAGTACCACTGCTCTTCAGCAAAAAGATCAGTTTCTGAATTGTGAGATAGCATGGAGAATCAGCATTTGGAGATGGGGAAAAATTACTCCTCTGCCTATAAAAGGTGTTCAAGTACTGTTGTAATGGGCACTGTATAAGAATCTAGGTGGATAAAGAAGTAAATATATTAAATAAAAGTTGTTTAATCTTCTCTAGTGGCCTGATCCAATACATTTTTTTGTGCATTGAAATACATTTTTTGTGTAATGAAATTGAGGATTGACTTCAGTGGGCAGTGGATCAGATCTTATAGGAATATTATTAGTCCTAATATTATTAGTCCTGGGTTACCTAAAGAGTTGGTAGAGTCTCCATCCTTAGAGATTTTAAGGTATGGCTTGACAAAGCCCTGGCTGGCATGGTTTTGTTGGCTGGTCCTTTGCTGAGCAAGGGATTGGACTAGATGACCTCCTGAGGTCCCTTCCAGCCCTAATCTTTTATGATTCTGTGAGATCCCTGTCAGAGCCCTGGCTCAATTGTACTAGGTACTGTATCAGAACAGTGGTAGATGAAAGGACTGTCCCAAAGAGCATGTGATTCTAGAAAGAACTAACCATCCAAAATGTTTTCAAGTAGTTCCTGAGGAGAGCCTTGAAACATTTTTGCAATGAGAAACTACTGTTAGCTCTTGTCATTATATCTAGTGACGGAGAGAAATTACCCTGTACTGCCTATCTTTGTCTGGACACCCCAGAGGGGCTTTTGTGTATATGAACTGTTGTTGGTCCCAGGATATTAGAAACACAAGGTGAGTGACATAATATTTTTTATTGGACCTACTTCTGTTGTTGAAAGAGATGAGCTTTCTAGCTTACACACAGCTGTTCCTCAAGCGGAAGCTGATTCAATAAACTATATTACTCACCCATTTGTGTGTATATGAGAAAGACAAGCTGCACCAGTGAGAGACTGACTAGAGTGTTCATACTATAGAACTTCATATACATTTGTTAATAAGAAATTGATAATTTGTGTTGAAATTAAGAATTCCAGGAAAACCACAATGAAAGAAATGATCTAAACTGGTAGTGCAAACATGAAGGATTTGGTGGTAAAAATCCCCCTGTTAATGAAACTCTGAACATAGCCAGACATTTAGTGGTTTTGTGAGGTAATTTTCAAATAGCTTGGCATAAATTCAGCCTTGGAGTCAGGAGGCAAAGTTGCAATGGAAGTCAGTGGTTCTGGATATAAACATATTTGAGAGTGTTTGACTTTATATTTTTTAAAGAAATAAAAAAGCACAAAACAAAAAAAGGATGAGGGTTGGGGTGTGAGAAACACATTGTCATTAGCTGATTTTCTCCCAGAGCCAAATTGCCCAGGTCAGCCTAATTTTGTCCTACTTTATGGAGTCCCAGTTCTGATACATATGCCTTTAGTCTAGGCATTCTGAGCACATTTATAATGCTAAATATCAAAGGTCATTATTTATTTCCATCAATTGTTTATCACAATTTGGCTGACATTTTTCTTGAATAAATACAGCACTGTTTCACAATAGCATGTTCTTTAAAAGGACTGGGGGAGAATTACAGAGGACAATTAAGATAGGATCTCGGTTTATACTAAATCTCCTACAGTTGGAGAGTTTGGAGCCTTTCCATTTCAGGTCAAACAAGCTTAAAAAGAAAAAGCTTTCACATAAGATGGATTTAATGTGTTTAAGATAGCAGCTCAGATTGGACAGAGAGATTAAAAATATTAAAAACACCTTATTCTATCCTCAAAGGCTTTTCTTTGACCCCGGTAACAAAAAACGTATGACCGACTATCGTTTTTACATTCTGGAAAAGCCTGATTATTATTGGTTTTTCTTATTCAACTTCTGAATAATATACTGAAGTAAAATGTTCTCTGCTAGTGTGACAGATGAATTTTCCTTTCTATTTGATTTCATGGGTTATTTTTCTAAACTCTTAAATTGTTGCCCAGTTTTAAAAAAAATATTCTAGTCACCTGTTCATCTCAGAAATTACTTTGTGGTCACTTTTTTTTGGGCTACTGCTGAAGAGGGATCACATTGGAACTCGGAGCTATGTATAACAGAGCAAAACAGACACAGTAAAGGTGCAGTTTTGCTCCTTGGAAGTCAATAGGACCTTTGACATTGTTTTCAGCACAGTTAGGAGAGGGTCCTTGGTTTAATCTGTGTATTCTAGGTTTTTCTGTGGTGCAATCACTGTAGTGTCCCTTTGTGTTCTACAGTTAAATAGGGAATTTCTTCTGCCTAGAATCCACAACCACTGCTATGTTTGGCCTAAATAAATAACATTTTTTAACATTTTTTAACGTATTGGCCCATTGATCCTCATGTGAAAAGTTCATATTCAAATGATGAATTCCATTGATTACAGTGGGGTCTACTCAAATGACTAAATATTTTTCACATGAGCAGAGTTTTATAGAATTGAGTCCTTTGTATTTAGAAGGTTCTGTATGCATATTTTCCTTCTACCTATATGATTGCACCACACCCCGACACTCATTAGAAGAATGAAAACACCCAGTTAAACTAATGAAGAATTTGACCCAATGTATTTTTAAGATTTTACTTGTGTTGCTGAATTATACTTAAAATCATTAAAACAATTTTAAAAATCAAATTTACTGCTTCACTTTTTATGCAATTGGTTTACACTTTCCATTTTTCTCCAGTTGTTTAATGGGGAATAGGCTAGTTGGTTTCAGTTTGTTTCTAGCTGGCAGTATGCCCCCAATGTTTGATGGCAGCCACTGCAGGAGAATATGTCTCCCCACACTTTTTTTTTTAATTTTTAAAGGTTTTGTTAAAGTGTACCTGACTGCAAATTTTAAACTCCTGGGAGCAATGCTGTTAACTTCAAAGAAGCCAGTATCTTGTCCACCGTATTTATTACAGTATTATATAAATACTGTGACTTCTGAATCTGTCTTGTGTGCTCTGGGCCAAACCCCCAATAGTGCTGCCTATCTGCTGAGCTCCTGCAATTCTGATTGATGTCATTGAGGGTTCCAGCTGCTCACCGTCTCTCAGGATTTAGTTCTCAAAGCTTATTATATTCTGTATTTGTGACATACAGTAGAATCCCAGAGTTATGAACTGACTGGTCAACCACACACCTAATTTGAAACTGGAAGTATGCAATTAGGCAGTAGCAAAGACAAAAAAAAAAAAAAAAAAGACAAATACCATACAATACTGTATTGAATGTAAAACTACTATAAAAGGAAACGTTTTTTTAGAAAAAGATTTGACATAAGAAAACTATTTCTGTGCTTGTTTTGTTTAAATTAAGATGTTTCAAATTAGCATTTTTCTTCTGCATAGTAAAGTTTCAAAGTTGCATTAAGTCACTGTTCTGTTGACAATTTTTGAAAGAACAGCCATAATATTTTGTTTAGAGTTATAAATACCCGCTTCTTCTGAGGTTCTACTGAGGTGTCCTAATGAGATTCTGAGGTTCCACTGTACAAAAGACTAGGTTGAGCTGCAAATCTTTCTTTTAGTTCAGAAAGGCTCTAATTAGCTGTCTGGCTGGATCCATTGTCACACAGGAGACTGGAGGCTGGGTGCAGCCATGAGATTTATATTTCTAGGATAGTAAAGCCGGAGATTATTGTGGAGATGACATTTCAGGCACAACTCCTGCTGCACATGTGTTCACAGGTGTGGGCTGCACAGTAGATAAAGGACTACTGTTGTGAAAGAAGAGGATATGGGAGAAAAGTGTAAAAATAAATAAAAATCTCCTCTGCTCTCCTCTGACTACAGCGTTGTGTTTTCCCTTTTCTTTTGCTTGTTTAGGAAGCGAGGATGAGAAGGAGCCTGTTACTTCATTATATTTCACTTAATTATTTTTCTTGAGGATTTTATCTCCTCTCTCTCCTGCTGGTAATGATTTTAAGTCACCTTGCTCTGACGTGTGGTTCCTCGGTAAAATATGATATTGCTTCTGAAGAAGAGCACCATCACTTCTCTGGCAATTTTCTGTAGTAAGAAAAGTGCATGATTTCTTTTGTAACAAAAAATGGCAAATGCAAGTGCTCTCTTTCTTTTAGCTTTGTTCTTTAACCAATTAAATTTCACATCCGGTTTGCACTCTTTAGGATGGATTGCATACAGCTGCTACCATCTTTGTGACCTGAGTTTGTGGAGATTAAGATTAGCAGAAACTGTTTCTGCCATCCTTCATTCAGGTGGTAAAGCGTAGCCCAGCAGTGTAACAGATCATCGTAAAACAGGAGAAACAGACAGGACAGGATCCCAGGAATTTATGAAACAAGATGCCATTCATTGACTCGTGCTGCTATCCTGGAAATTAAAATTGGGTGCTGAAGCTATGATGGCAGCTGGCATGATCAGTATTTTTAAACTGGTGGGGAACCACTGTTTATATTGTCAGTGCGTAACAGGAGATCTACTTTACCTTGGAAATTTAATTTTCCTCTTTGATAAGTAAAGTAGATTGAAAAAGGAGCTTGGATGATTGCCCAGGATCCTTTCAATCATCTTCATCTGCTGCATGAGAGGCAATGACAGATCCATTATTAAAATGCTATTGCTTCAATAATGTCTATCTGATTATGAGTGTTGTGCGGTTAGACCTGGTTAATCCAAATCATTTTACACAACCCATTTTAATTTCCAGTAAAAAACAATCTTTAGTTTAACCAAGGAATTGTCCACAGAGTATATTCTGCAATAGTAAGGCTGGTTCCTTATGTCAGTGTAATCTTGAGAATACTTGCTTGCAAGGAAACACTAAGCACTGCCAACAAATTAAAGTTTTATCTTGGTAAGAGGATATGAAGTGTATTAACCTAAAAACAACTGTAAGGCTTGACATGATCCATGAAAACAAGGACAGTCACAATTGAGGCTGCAGCAGTCCTTATTTGTGTCAAGCTAGTGACACACACAAAATGGGACACTCACAATTTGGAGCCATCTCCCACTGTACTCCCTAAAATCAAGAAGTGGGTCAAGGGTCAAAAATGATCATGTGGATATTCGGAAACCGCACAAATAAAATCAGTTTTTGGCTCAGACAAAGCTTGAAGCATCAATCCAAGAACTAACTAACTGAGAATGATGTAAAAATGATCTGGAAATGAATAAAAGCAACCATTTGGGTTTGTTCCCCTTTCTGCTGTTCTAGGAACCATGAAGGAGGCTTGGAATCTACCCCACAGCTTCCTCCAAGCATTTTGTTTGCTTGCTTGCTTTTTACCTGATAAATTAGGTAACTGATTACATCTAATAGTACTAAAGCAGTAGAACCTGATTAATCGAAGAGGGAAGTGGTTCCTTAACACTTCTCTACATGGTGCAGCAGAGAGTGCCAGAAGGGTGTGATTTGTAAAGCACATTGGACTGGATGATACCAGTCCTTTGTAGTCCCAGATTGTTCATTCTAAAAGGTAGTCACGTTTAAAAATCTGGTGGTGGTTTCTGCTAGATACCTATTTAATGCAGGTGCCTCAGAAAAACTTGTGAGGAGAGATGTCTAGTTAATTGCAGGAATAGTGTTCAGTCTTTTAACAACTGAAAGAGAGCTTCTAACTGATTCCTTCTAGATGACTGCCAGCGAAATGATTTTTTTCTTGATTTTTCATAAAGCTTTTGACTCATCCCCATGACAGTCTCATAAACAAACTAGGGAAAGGGGTCTATATTTAATTATTGTTAAGTTGGTTGAAAGGCCATGCTTAGAGTAGTGTTGCTGTCAAACTGGGTGAAGAGAGAATGTATCTAGTGGGGTTGCACGGGGATCAGTCCTGGGTCTGGTACTTCTTAATGTTTTCATTAATGATTTGGATAAAGGTGTGTAGAGTATGCTGATAAAATTTGCATATGACACCAACCTGAGAGGGGTCACAGGGACTTTGGATTCCAATTCAAAATGACTATGACAAACTGGAGAATTGGTTTAATTCTTCTTCGAGTGATTGCTCCTGTCCATTCCATAGTAGGTGTGTGCGCGCCTCGTGCACGGAACGCCGGAATTTTTTCCCCTAGAGATCCCGTAGGGCCGGCTGTAGCGCCCCCTGGAGTGGCGCCGTTGTGGCACCTCTATATAACCCACAGCCGGCCCTACCCTCCCCAGTTCCTTCTTACCGCCCTGACGGTCGCTGGAACGTTGGCTAGCTCGCTAGCAGTACCCTAGTTTTACAATTGTTGTTAGATAGTTTCCAGTTGGATTAGTTAGTCGTTCTTCCATCGAAGAGCCCCGTTTCGGGGCCGGGGCATGCCAGGCTTCAAGGCTTGCGGGGCCTGTCGCAAGCCCATGCCCCTGGACGATCCGCACCGCGAGTGTTTGAGGTGTTTGGGAGAATCCCACCTCCGAGAGCGGTGCAAGATTTGCCGGGGGTTCCGCCCAAGGACCCAAAAAGAGAGAGAGCACAGACTCAAGCTCCTCCTGATGGAGGACGCTTTGCGACCGGCAAGCGCCGGGGGGGCCGGGTCCAGCGCGGCACCGTCGGTGCGGAACGCCCCGGAGGCCATTAGCGAGGTACCGAGGCCCGCTAACCTGGCGAAGGAGCCACGGCACCGACTCCCGCCACCGGCGCCGAAGCACTCGGCGCCGCCAACACGGCACCGCTCCCTCTCCCCTGGTCCGGCCAAGAAGAAGAGGCGTTCGGACAGAGGAAGATCGCCTGTCAAGCGCGCGAAGCAGGGAGCGCAGACGGTACCGGGCTCGGACCGTCAGCTCCGGGAGCCTCAGGCTCCAACCCCGTTGACTCCGGGCCGTGAGAAGGTTCCGTCGAGTCCGGGGTCCAACGCCTCACCCACCAGGGCGATCCTAGATGAGGACCTCCAGCTGCCCTCGACGCCGGAGACATTCGAAGCGGCTCGAGAACTCATTGCGCACACGGCGCCGTGTGCGCCAGAGACTCACCCTCCGGCACCGCAGAGGTCGGTGCCGTCGAAAGGGAAACCGGCGCTGCTGCACCGGAGCCCTCCACGGCACCGTTCGCCGTTGGAGCAGGCGCGTCCTTCACCTGCAGGCCTGGCCCACGGGGAGCGCTCCCAGTATATTTCGCCCCCGGAGCGGCACCGATCTCCCATTCCGCCAGCGGTGATAGCGGCAGCAGGGGCCCCGCGATACCGGTCCCCACCAGAGCGCCTGAGCCGTGAATCCCCGCGGCACCGTCGTCCATCGGCACCGCGTCAAGTGACTCCGGCGGCAGGGCGACAATACTCGCCGATCCGCGGCACAGCCCCACCTTGGTCCCCCCGGAGCAGGTTCTCCTCCGAGTCGGGGGACAGTATGAGCTCCGCCAGACGGAGCAGGAGCCGCTCGGGGAGGAGAGAGGTCAGCCACGGCCAGTCGCAGTGCGGGCCCCAGTGGCAGCCACCTCAACAGTGGCCATTTTGGACCCCGTGGGCATACCATCAGGCCCAGGGTCCCTTGTCGGAGAGGCCTCCCTCCACTCTTTCGTCGAGGCATCAGCCGTCCTGTACGGCGAGCGCCCCTCCGGAGCTGGGGAGGGCTCCAGCCCGGGACCGGGCAGGAAAGGCCCTGGACGATTCTTCAGCGAAGGAGGGCCCGCAGTCCACGAGGGCACTAGACCCCCCTTCGGACCCCGCTGGAGAGTCGTCCTCGTCGCCACCGGATGAGGCGGTGGCAGGGGCAAAACCGGCCACTCTCCCTGATGACAGCAGGTCTCATCAGGACTTACTTAGGAGAGTGGCAAAGATTATGGGCCTACAGGCAGAGGAGGTCACGGAGGAAGCGGATCCCATGGTCGATATCCTCCTCCCAGAGGGTCCCTCCAGGGTGGCCCTGCCCCTAATTAAGACGGTGCAGAACACAACCAAGGCCCTGTGGCAAACTCCAGCCTCTATTGCTCCGACAGCCAAGCGGGTGGAGAAGAAGTACTTCGTCCCCGCCAAAGGCTACGAGCATTTCTACTCTCACCCGACCCCGAACTCGCTGGTGGTTGAAACGGCCAATGAGAAGAAGAGGCAGGGTCACCAAGGTCCTACGCCCAAGTCGAGGGACGCAAGGAAAATGGACCTGTTCGGCCGTAAAGTCTATTCCTCCGGGGGTCTCCAGCTGAGGATCGCCAACCAGCAGGCGATCCTCAGCAGGTACACTTTTAATTCATGGGCGGCCCTCGATAAGCTGTCCAACAAGCTAGACCAGGACTCGAGGTCCGAGCTGGCAGCTATGTCAAAGGAGGGTAAAGTGGTGTCTCGAGCCCTCCTTCAGTCGGCCCTGGACGCAGCGGACGCTGCAGCCAGAGTGATGGCCTCGGGCATCACTATGCGACGGAGTTCTTGGCTCCAAGCTTCGGGCCTTCCCACCGAGGTCCAGTCCACCATTCAAGACTTGCCCTTTGAAGGGCCGGAGCTGTTTGCGTCTGACAGACAGACTCCAGGCTACAGTCACTAAAAGACTCAAGGGCAATGGTGAAATCGCTGGGCCTCCATGCCCCGGCGTCGCAAAGAAAGCCCTTTAAGCCACAGGCATCGGCTCGGCCATACCAACGGCGCCAGGACTGGGATAGAAGGAGAGGCCGTAACGGGCGCAGGGCAAGCCGTCGCCCCCCAGACCAAAACCAGGGAGGGCAGCGTCAGCCCTCCGGCCCCAAGAAGGCCTTTTGAGGGTACGATCGGGGACGATGTACCAATTGTTGCTGCGGATCCAATCCCTTTGCCCTTCCTCAACAGATTATCCCGGTTCCACCGTGCCTGGGCGCTAGTTACCTCAGACCAGTGGGTGCTCCGCACGGTGCAGCATGGATACTCGCTCCAGTTCTCTTCACACCCCCCGTTCCGCCCCCCCCTTACCCCGTCCCTCTTCAGGGACCCATCTCACGAACAACTGCTGGCCCAAGAGGTTCAGTCCCTCGTGGAGAAAGGGGCGATAGAGGAGGTGCCCCAGGACCTGAGGGGGAAAGGGGTGTACTCCAGATACTTCCTCATTCCCAAATCGAAAGGGGGCCTCCGTCCCATCCTAGACCTGCGGTACCTGAATCGTTTTCTACGCAAGATCCGTTTCCGCATGGTCTCGTTGGCCTCAATTATCCCATCCCTGGATCCGGGAGATTGGTATGCCGCCCTCGATTTACAGGACGCCTACTTCCACATAGCAATAACCCCACGTCACAGGCGGTTCTTGCGCTTCAAAGTGGGAGACAGGCACTTTCAGTTCACGGTCCTTCCGTTCGGGCTCGCCGCGGCTCCCAGGGTTTTCACCAAGTGCCTGGCAGTAGTGGCAGCCTTCCTCAGAAAAAGGAGAGTTCAGGTCTTCCCCTACCTGGACGACTGGCTTGTACGAGGCCGTTCGCCAGCAGAAGTGTCTATCCATCTGCAGTTCATACAAGACGTGTTCAGCCGTCTTGGTCTGCTGGTCAACCAGCGCAAGTCCTCCCTCGTGCCAGTCCAGCGGATAGAGTTCATAGGGGCAGTCCTGGACTCGACAGTAGCAAAGGCATCTCTTCCTCGATCACGGTTCCAAGTGATCCGAGATACCATAAGGGGATTGCAGAGACATCCATTGGCTTCGGCGAGAATGTGCCTGAGGTTGCTGGGGCACATGGCGGCCTGTACCTATGTGGTCAGGCATGCTCGACTACGTCTCCGCCTCTTTCAGCTATGGCTAGCGTCAGTTTACCGCCCGAGCCGGGACGATCTCGACATGATAGTGGCCCCTTCCGCGCAGGCCCTGAGGGACCTAGACTGGTGGTGCCAAGAGGACCAGGTCTGCGCAGGGCTACCCTTCCAAGCCCCTCCATTTCCCTTGTGACAGATGCGTCAGATCTGGGCTGGGGGGCACACCTGGGCCAGCTTCGGACCCAGGGCCGCTGGGAGAGCGAAGAGCTCCGATTCCACATAAATGTGAAGGAGCTCAGGGCAGTTCGTCTGGCCTGCCAGGCATTCAAGGAGCACTTAAAAGGGAAAGTAGTCTCCATCCAGACGGACAATACAACAGCCATGTTTTACATCAACAAGCAAGGCGGTCCCCGCTCCTCCCATCTTTGCAAGGAAGCGCTCATCCTCTGGGAGTTTTGCATCCTCCACTCAATCCTGCCGGTAGCGTCCTACCTACCGGGGTCGCAGAACACACTGGCCGACGACCTCAGCAGGAAGTTCAAACCCACGAGTGGTCGATGAAATGGGAGGTCCTGAGAGAGGTCTTCCAAAGGTGGGGGACTCCCCGTCTGGACCTCTTCGCCTCAAGCTCCAACGCCAAATGCGCACGCTTTTGCTCGTTCAGAGGACAAAGCCCGGGCTCCATAGCGGATGCGTTCGCGATCCAGTGGACAGGGGAACTTCTCTACGCCTTTCCCCCGACGCCATTAGTGAACCAAGTGCTTCTAAAGATCAAGCACGACAAGGCCACAGTGATTCTGGTGGCCCCAGCATGGCCCAGGCAGCATTGGTACACAACCCTCTGGAACCTCTCATCCAGAGCCCCGATAGATCTACCTTTGTTGCCGGACCTCTTGTCGCAGGACAACGGCAGACTCCTGCACCCGAACCTCCAATCGCTCCACCTCAAGGCGTGGTACCTGAGTGGTTAACCCCGAACGAGCGGCTATGCTCGGGGGAGGTCCAGGAGGTCCTGCTTAACAGCAGGAGGCCCTCTACACGCTCCGCTTATGGGGCAAAGTGGAAACGGTTCTCGACCTGGATGTCAGACAAGGGGATCGCTCCGGGGTCAGCCCCACTCCCAGATATCCTCGACTACCTGTGGCATCTCAAGTCGTCGGGCTTGGCAACCGCTTCAGTCAAGGTCCACCTGGCAGCCATCTCAGCTTTCCATGCGGGAGCGGAAGGGGGCACAGTCTTCTCGGCCCCGATGGTGAAGCGTTTTGTCAAAGGCCTCGATAAGCTCTTTCCCCCCACCCGTCCACCGGTGGCGCAATGGGACTTAAACCTGGTCCTGACCCAGCTGACAGGCCCGCCCTTCGAGCCTCTAGCTTCCTGCTCACTGCTGTGCATGTCTTGGAAGGTGGCCTTCCTCGTGGCCATTACATCGGCCAGGAGAGTATCAGAACTACGGGCCCTGACAGCAGATCCACCCTACACGGTTTTCCATAAGGACAAGGTACAGCTGCGCCCGCATCCGGCCTTCCGTCCAAAGGTGGTGTCCCTTTTCCACACCAGCCAGGACATTTGCCTACCGGTGTTTTACCCCAAACCACATGCTTCGGACAGGGAACGCAGACTGCATACTCTAGACGTGCGTAGAGCCCTGGCATTCTACATAGACAGGACAAGACCTTTCCGCAAATCCACCCAATTGTTTGTGGCAGTAGCGGACAGAATGAAAGGAGAGCCCATCTCATCGCAGAGGCTCTCTGGATGGATAGTCGAGTGCATCCGCGAATGCTACAACCGGGCAAAGGTTACACCGCCTCCGATCAAGGCACACTCGACAAGGGCTCAGGCCTCCTCGACGGCCTTTCTGGGGGGTGTGCCGTTAGTGGACATTTGCAAGGCAGCCACCTGGTCTTCAGTCCACACCTTCGCGGCACACTATGCAATTACACAACAAGCGAGAGAGGACGCGGCAGTTGGCAGAGCCGTCCTGCTCTCAGCTAAGCTGTGATTCCGACCCTCCGCCTCAAGGTAAGGCTGGTGATTCACCTACTATGGAATGGACAGGAGCAATCACTCGAAGAAGAAGAAGAGGTTACTTACTGTAACTGGTGTTCTTCGAGATGTGTTGCTCCTGGCCATTCCACTTCCCACCCTCCATCCCTGCTCGGAATAAGAGCAAGAAGGAACTGGGGAGGGTAGGGCCGGCTGTGGGTTATATAGAGGTGCCGCAACGGCGCCACTCCAGGGGGCGCTACAGCCGGCCCTACGGGATCTCTAGGGGAAAAAATTCCGGCGTTCCGTGCACGAGGCGCGCACACACCTACTATGGAATGGCCAGGAGCAACACATCTCGAAGAACACCAGTTACAGTAAGTAACCTCTTCTTCAATGAGATGAAATTCAACAGAGATAAGTGCAAAATATTATTAGAAAGGAAAAATCAAGTGCACAACTACCGAATGGGAAACTGATGAGGCAGGAGTACTGCTGAAAAGGACCAGGGCATTATAGTGGGTCACAAATTGAATGAGTTAACAATGTGATGCAAAAAAAAATATTCTGCATATGTGAGACATGGGAGATAATTGTTCCAATCTTCCAGGTGGCATTGGTGAGGTCTCAGCTGAAGTACTGTGTCTAGTTCTGTGTGCCACTGTTTAAGATGGATCTGGCTAAATTGGAGAGTCCAGAAGAAAATAACAAAAATGATAAGTTATGTTTTCTAACCTTTTATGAGACGGGTTAAAAAAAAAAAACCAAAATACTGGGCATGTTTTGTTTTAGGAATAGACTAGGTGTGGGGGAATCTCATGCTTTTCAAGTATGTTAATAATTATGAAGAGGATGGTGATCTATTGTTTTCCATATCCACCAAAGGTAGGACAAGAAGTAATTGGCTTCATCTGCAGGAAGGGAGATTTAGTTTAGGTATTAGGAAAAAATCTAACTATAAAGATAGTTAAGCACTGGAATAGGCTTCTAAGACGGTTATGGAATCCCCATCAGTGTAGGTTTTTAAGAACAGGTTAGACACATACTTGTCAGGAATGATTTTAGGCATACTTGGGCCTATCTCAGTGCAGAGGACTGGACTAGATGACTTCTTGAGGTCTCTCCAAGCCCTTCATTTCTATGATTCTATGATATTTCAAAGGACGAAAACAGGAAAAATGCTAATAAGAAATAACATTTCAGACCTTCTTGAAGCAATAATTAATAAAAAATGACACAAACCTTCCTCCCATTCATTCCCCCAACTATTCGAAACGTTTATCTATGTATCTACCATAGGCTATTTGGATAAAGTATTTGAAGATGTCCGATTTGTATTAAATTGCACTGAGCACTTCCAACCTGCTTGAACACATCCACAGAAATGTACATTTTTATATTCACTCTCTGAATGCACTTGTAAGCGCAAACTACTTTTTTTCATCTGAAAACCAATATATTTTTATTCAGATATGCTATGGTAGAGCCTCATGGGAATTGTAGTTGAGTTGCCTCATTTTTCCATTCTCACATATGGGTCAGGATCTTCAGTTAGACTTTATCTCATATGATGCACAATCTCCCTTCACCAATAAGTGAGAGAGTGGATCGTCATGAGAAATACAGTCTAAATGGGGACCACAGCTTACAGAGACTACTTGGAGCATCTGAAGTAGAATTCCCATGAGACACCATTGTGGCATTTCCGTATTGCAATATTTTCTTTGAAATGTTTTGGATTGTGGTTGTTGTACTTCACTTTTTTTGGAAGTGGGGTAGTCAAAGTTCAGATTTTCCCTGGGAAAAATACCTTATTTTTCTGACCATCTATAGGGCACATAAAAGTAGTATGGATGTAAATACATTAACATCCATGGAACCTGATTCTTGAATACCATATGTTTAGGGAAACAAAAGTTGCTGTTTTGAACAAAATATTTGAGGTATTTTAAAACCTTTTCCTCCTGGTGGTTCTTTCTTGAGTCTTAGAGTGAGTTATCTATCTCATTGTGTGCGTGTTGGATATATTTCTTCCAGGATGTGTTGGCTCATTTCCTTGAGTACTTCTAAGTTTTTGGATTTTTTTTCACTCACATAGATAGCCATAAAAGCTTTAAGGAAGTGAGTCACCCTCCTGAAATAAACCATTTACTGGATTGAATATACTGTATTCAAGAATCACGCGGTCCATGGCTATGAATTTATAGGTATCTTGAAAATAAGGTAGTGGGAACTCAAAATGTTCCTGTATTCTATATTTTGAAATGGCTTTGGAAATTTTTTTTTTTTTTTTTTTTTTTTTTAAATAAGCTTCATTTTAAACCCTGAACTTAATGTCTGATTTCAGAATTCTGGTCACTAATGTGTGAAAGCTCCAGATTATGATGAGACCAATAGAATTTCTGTTATGAAATTTAGGACATAAAGTGAAATTGAGAATGGATGAATAGGTTTTGGTGTAAATACAGATGCATAATTGCATTCCAGATGTTCTTAAAATAGTATTTTGAGTTTTGGAGTTGAAATGCTGCAGATGTAATGTACTTGTAATCACTAGTTACTGTATTGCTTGCTACAAATGTACATTTAAGCTTTTAAACTTTCTCTGGAACTATCTTAGAAGACATTCCATGTATCCTTTAATGGTAAAAAGCAGACATTTGTTTGTCCTCTGAGAGAAAGCACACAGCATACTCGTTTCCATCCTGAGGAGCAAGTGTCCCAAGAGTGGGTGTCTCTGCACATTGATTTGCATGCTGCCAAGTCACCGAGTTGGCATCTGGCTACAACCATAAATAATTAGTTTAAAAATAGATGAGAAAATACTGTTTTTGTGAAACACATGTTTCATGCTATGCATTGCATAGATCAAGTTTGTTTCCCTAGAATTTTTTTACATTTAGAGGTGAAATTTCAGAAGACACCTTCTCCAAACCTCATGACTTGGGCCTATCTCTATCATGAGCTGAACTGTGATACAGAATCTGAATGCTGCAGAACTTTTGGGAAGGTGGGATCTGGGCGCGGCACTGAACTTTGTGACCTGCAGAACCATCACTAATTAACCACCTTGTCCAGCTTTTGTGGGTATATGATGGTAACAAGAAATAGTTCATTAAAAAAATGCTGATCTGTATTGCCATTGTTGAAATTTTCTGTTTTTTGGTATGTTAGTCAACTGTGAGGTAAGGAGCTTGGGATGGAAGTGATCAAAGTTTTTCTCTTCATTAGAGACCCAAAACAGAGGGTGGAGGGTGGTAGAGGTAAGTTGGCAGAGTGAAGCGGGAATGGAACTGATACTTAGGAGACCTGGGTTCCATTCCTGGCTCTACCATTGACCTTGGGCAAGACATCTTACTCCTTTGTGCCTCTACAAGTCAGGTGGGGCTCAACAGCCATGGCGGGAAGTCCACAAAGGAGAAGGAAAACTCTGATTTCAAATCAAGAACATCAGGTCTGGCCAGCTAGCTTGTAAAAGTTGTGCTAGTCACATATTCTCTATAGGTATGCACTGTCAATTCCAGCTTGACAGGAGAGGGTGATACTAAAAAAAAGCACTAGAGACAAACAAGAGAATTTTGTTCCACAGGTGCTCTGTCCAAAACACTTCCAAATGAAAAGTAGCAAAGATTAAAATAACTAATATAAAACGCCAGTGGACCCCATCTGACCTTTAGGGGCTCTGGAAAGCTTGCAATGGTTTAGGGAATGTGGGTCTGCAGAGAGAGAAGAAAGTGCAGAATAATGCCAGAGGAGGCAATCCCCCATAGACATCATATTTGACTTCTTAAAAGTTGTTCTCAGTGTAAGCTTTATATTTGATGTATTGAGTGGGAAAACAATAAGGAGGGAATGCCACACAATATTTTTCCTTGTAGGGGTTTTTAAACAATTAGAAAGAAAAAGGTTATATGTGTTTCCTGTGGGTGGTGGTCAAAATCTGTTGCATGTGTGGAATTAAGAGATAAACATTTGGTAATCTTCCATTTATTTCTCTAGGGACAAGTCCAAGAGGAGGAAGCTGTTATATTTATTGCACATAATTGTGTTTAGGTTCTTATAGTGTTCTCATCTAGAAAAATCTGAAAGAGCTTAGACACCTTATAAACCATATGCAATATAAATAGCAGTCACTTATTCTTTAAATATTGCCGATAAAATATTGCTATTTCAAACATGAAAAATGGCAGCTATTAATGGTATATGACACGATGGTTGAAGATAAGAATTGAATGTCATATCTGAACAAAAGTGCTGGGAATTCTAGATGGACGGAATGTAATGAATCACATTGGAATTTGGTCAGGGAATCCCTTCTCTTGCAACACTAATCACATGGGTCTCATAGCAAACCTGGTACTTCTGACTGCCTGGTGCTTCTTCCTATCATACTGGAAAACTGATTTTGTACCAACTCAGAATGAAGGAGATTATATACTGAGATGCCAGTACCATTTCCTGTAACGTCTTGGTTCTCTATGCAAGTCTTTCTTCTCACTACTGATGAAAAGTAGACTCTTCTTGCTTGTGAGATCACAACCTGAGATGTTAAGTAGAACAGGCCCCTGAAAGTTGTACTGTAAATTAAAATGGAATGTGTCAAATAGGTTACAGATATAGATATTGAGCATACAGTTTATGAAAGAAGCAGTGGAGGATAGATGATAGTGTTGTTGTGGTATGTTGGTGTTCATTTTTAAAAAAATTAAACCTCCTTCCTGAATACATATACTCAACTGTACAGAGCAAGATCAGTGTTTTAACTAACAGCAGTTAGTTATAGAAAACTGCTCCTCAAGACTTTTTGCAGGGTGGACCACAACTTCATGGAAACTTTCTCTTGGACCATTTTACATCCCATTCACAGTTGTGCAACCTCCTTGTGGTAGCTGTTGCAGTTACTTACATGGGAAAGCAGTATTAGGAAAATATTTAGCTGTTTTTAATGTGATCTAGTAGCAGTAAAGAATGAATTAATACCATGTAAACAGTCCATTCTTCTCTGCAGATTGCTGTTGGTCAAAGTGCTGTGTTTAAAAACAGTAACAAAAAAATCATGGAAATTAAGAGTATAAATAAACCCCACTCTCAGAGCTATAAATTGTACAAAAACAAAATAAGAGTTTCCCTTCCTTTAGTGAGAGCATTTTAGTTACAATAGCTTAGGAGGCTTGTACTATAAAAAGGCTGATCTATACCCAGTCCAACACAAGAATCCGCAAAACTGAGTGGTGGGAGACCGACTAAAAAGCAGATATATCAACCTTTATTAAGAATAAAAGGAACAACCTTTTTAGCTACATATGAGATAAAGTGTATGAGAGAAACTCTAAGGAATAAAATATGAGCCTGAAGACTTCCTCTTCCATTTTTTGTTTCCTGTCATCAATTTATTTTGCTTTAATTGCTAAACTAGAATTACTAGAACTCGCATTTGTTTAATAGTACAAATAAAACAATACTGTACATTTTAATGATGTATAATGGTTCGTGTTCTTGGAGTTGTGTGTGATACATTTACATATTTGTTTAAAGGGCCACTGATGATGCAATAAGTGAAGTCCATTTGTGTTTGAACTGTCTTTAAATGCTGATCCATTCCAGCAAAACAAATTAAAATCCAATGGTAATTTTTTTGTGTGTGTGTGTGTGTGTGTGTGTGTGTGTGTGTGTGTGTGTGTGTG
>ML685793.1:25986599-26081044 GCA_007922175.1 Pelusios castaneus | reverse complement strand
AGACAAAGCACAGGACCCACAGGGACAGAGTGGACTGATTTGCCACACTATTCAGACACATAATCCTATAATTGCTTCATTTAAAAAAAATCAATCAGTTATACCTTTTATAGTGCACAAATTCCATCCCTTTGGCAACCCTCCATGGATTTTGGGTGGTTCTATTGCTTTTCTCTTGTTCACCATTTAAATTTTTGTTTTCCTGTAGAGTGTGAATGTTGTACAAATAATAGATCACTTAATCTCAAGGTTAAAATCTTCCATTCATATCACACAACAGACAGCATAACTTTTTGTCAGATGCCTCTCTCATATCTACGCCACAGACTTCTGCCATCATAGCTGTGTCAGTCAGAGACAGAGATGTGATCCCTGAGCAATGTAGTGATGATGGCAAGACAAACCCATAGTGTAAATAAAGTTATGCTGGCAAAATGGAAGCTATATTTTGAATTTAGTTCTTATATACGTGTGTGTTTTTTGTAGGACATATGGTATAAGTAAATACTTATGTGCTTTGAAAACTCACTCCATTGCTGCTTTAAGCATCCAGTTCTGGTAAATTGATTGTAGACAGCATAATAATGAGTCGAAAAAAGATAAAAACTGAGTACTCAGTTGCTAATCTCTAAATAGATTGCAGTTAACAAATGCATCTCTTTTTATTGAAAGTATTTTTATAAGCTTCCTTTTTAAGCATGAAAGCTCATTGGTGCAGATGTTCTTTCATCATGGATATTAGTATGGGGGGTGGGGGATAAACTACATATATGATCCTAGAGATTTAAAGGCAAAACAGTTTGTTAGTTACAAAACAACAGATAATCTAGATTAATGAATTTATAATATTATCCTCTTTATAACTGTTTTGCTATTAGTTCTATGCTTTAGACATCATCATCATCATCAAATGGACATATAGCTTTTGGAATTCTTCCATGGAAAAATTAAAGACGAAAGAAAAAACCGTAGGAATTTGAATATAGTAAAGAATGTTCTGTTTCTTTTTTTTATATACTTTCAAGAACTTTATTTATAACATTGTGTGTATTTTGAAATCAGTGAGACTATTTAGTACATAATATTAGCCATAAGTTTAAGCCCTTTTCAGCGGAATGGCCTTTGTAGTAATAAAGTGAAGTTCAATATGATACATATATTCAAAAAAGTAGGAAACACCAGTGTTATGGAATTCTGGTGTGCTTGTTACTGGAAATGGTGGTGATACTGGTATTGACATAATTGTGTGAAGAGGCTGTGATTTTTGAAAATAGGTGTCTAAAGTTATGTTCTTAGGTCCTTATTTAGGGGCCTAAATAAATGGGTCTCATCATCAAAAGTGCTGAACATCCAGCAGTCCCTATTTGCTTTAGTTTACATTGGTAACAATGTAACTTTAACAATGTTTGCTACACAATGAAAGAAAATAGCTTTGATTTTAGAAACTGGAAAGAAATTATAGGGTTTTTGCTAGCAATGGACATCAGCCAGAAGTAGTGTGGCAGGGGACATCATCTTAAAATTTGAGCAGCAGCCCTGGGGGGCGTGTTTCTGAGCCTAATTCAACAGGAACATGCCTTTTACTTATGAAAGCAGAGATTTAAAGTACTGCAAAACCTGTGTTCTTGCCATTCAGATATGCACCTGACTCTGCCACCCAGAAGAGGATGATGTGAGTTAAGAGTTGTGGGTCTCCTGTAGTAATCTCTATAAGCCTTTAAACATGGAGAGGATGGAATGTAGTCCTTAGTCTGTAGCACAGATAGCTCAGCCAGAAATACGTACACGTCTTAACACAAGTAGCTGTGACATTTATTCATTTTAAACAAAGCAGTTTAAGCATTGCCAGAAAAACTACTTTACGTACATAAATTCTGCTTCCTTTAAAAAAGTATCCAATTACATCCTTAGAAAATTCCTAACCATATGAAAACATAAAGTTCCAGAACCTCTAAGAAAGACACATGGAAAGGCAGCTTGTCCTTGCCTAGTCTTTTTAAAATAAGCCTTCTCAAGTGGGTAATAGCTGATGCTAGCTGTGCAGATGCAACTAATGTTGTCCACCAGCATGTTGTGTAATCATTCTTGTTCCAGAATAATACTCTATGTGGCCCTCAGCACTTCTTAACACTTTTCCCCTAAACTTCTCACCTGACCCATAAAACTATACTTGACTTTGAATGGAGTCTGATGAGAGTAAGAAATAAATGAAAACTAAGAAACAAGCTCTGGATTAGGCCCACTGTGAATGTTTTTAGAAGCAAAACAAACTATGTTCAGAGCTGTACATTTCTGAATGATGGTTACAGTATAATTGTGTTAAATTAACTGTCTATAAAATACCACACACTTTGACATCATATTAGCAGCTTTGTATAGCTATTTTTAATGCCAACCTGAGAACCTCCCAGAGCTCCTAACCACTGGTCCTCTTGATTTGTACCTCCTCTATGTTACAAGCCTATATATGTCCCCAATGTTACCGGAAAAAAGTGTAGTTCCTTGCTATAAGAAGTTGAGATGCAGTAATATGGTAAATAAAAGTTAGAATAAAGCAAAAATTATCCTGTTGGGAAGGATAAAGAGTGAGCGAGGCATCATGAACAGAAAGTTTTCCTTTTTCTTACCTACTCTTTTCTCAGTCTTTCTATGCTTACTTGTTATGCTTTTTCTCACTAAAAATATGAAATTCTTACTGATCAAAAACGAAGTGATGGAAGACATAGCAATACTTTGCAATTCTGTAGGGTCTCTTTCTATCTGAAGATGACTAAACTCTTTAAAATATTTAATTAATGGCATCTCACAACACATCTGTGATATAGATAAGGGATAATTCAAGGACTGTTATTCTCTAAGAAAAAGTTTTGATAACATTTTATAGTGCATAATGCATTGTTTGTTTTTAGATTCTAATTTGTCTTTTGTGGTTTAATATTCTAGAAATTTAGGCTGTGCTGTGTAAGATATACGTGCATGGACAGTGTCATCCTGACATTTGTATCACACAGTACAGACATTCATTCCAGGAGAAATTGCATAGGAAATGTAGAAGTGTGCTGTGGGGCTCCAGTAATGTATAAAAAGGGTGCATGTAAGAGGTAGATGAGTGTGAAATGCACATCAATTTACAGTGGAATTAATGAGATTTTCAGGAAAGAGTTTAATTTTGCGGTCATTTCCTTACTCTTATACTCTTGAATCTTAGAGTGTGATGGGTGAAGGACTTTATTTTCGTCTTTGAATTTAAATGATGTATACTTAGAATACTGAGATGTAGAATTCCTCACCACTGTATTCTGTGAGATTGTTAAAAAGAGTTATTTTGTTTTTGTAGTGTCTTTCTCAAGTCCGTTGTTCCAGTTAATTAACCCACTGAACTGCTGCTGTGAATTCAGTATCACCAAGAACCCATATTGCTTAGGAGGTCTTAGAGGCACTCTAACACTGACTTGAAATGTCAGTGTCCATGATGATGAAAAAAGGGGCTTAGAAAGGGAGGGAAATGAATTGGTAAAAAATGAAAGGCAGGATTAAGCTTTGCATGAATACAAGAGACTAGAGCCTTCTCCACCTCTCAACTAATTTAAACTTCAGTAACTTATTTGAAGGTTACAGTCTGGGTGCAGTAATGGAAACTTCTTGGAGTTTCTACTTCTGTTTGGTGTCTGCAACAAAAGTAAGAATTAACTACTGGAAAATTGGAGGGATATGCAGCTCATTTAGGGACAAAGAATGTAGGCCATACATGCAGGATGGGGGACTTTATTCTGGGGAGTAGTGACTCAGAAAAAGATTTGGGGGTTGTGGTGGATAATCAGCTGATGCTATGTGATGTGATGCTATGGCCAAAATACTTAATAAGATCCGTGCGTGCATAAACAGGGGATAGGAGTAGGGAGGTTACTTTACCTCTGTCAAGGAAAAGCGCAAATCTCTTTAGTGTGATTAGCAAGCCTTTACTTAGATCTGTATACGGGAGCGTTCACGGGGAGAGAACAAAGGAAATCTCCAACCTATGACGTAGCAGCAACTTCTCTTATAGACTTTAGTTCATGTTACAGGAATCAAATGCTGTTTCTGATAGGTTAGAAAGGCACTCCTCCCAAATGCACATTACTCCGCCTTGGTAAAAACATTTCGAGGTCAGTGTGATTCTTTCCAGACAGAAAGATAGGAAAAACAAGACAAATCTAGAAACAGCCAGAGCTCAAGGCTGAGAAAGAGACAGAGACAGCAAAATTCTTTCAGTGCCCCCCCGCTGTAGCCTTTAACACCTCTGTAGTTGGGCACACGGGTCATGTGCCCTGAGTATGCAAGGGATCCGGGGCCCACCCGCCAGTGGCAGCCCCATCTGTGGCCGGGGAGCCGGGGCCTGCCTGCCGGTGGCCATCCAGTCAGGGCCCAACCAGGACCGGGGACCTGGGGCAGCAGGATCTGGACCCTGGCTGAGGTCGTGGCTGCTGCTGCTCACCGGTGGGAGGACCCAGGGTCCAGATGGGGACCCAGAGCCCAGCCACCTTTCACCGCGGGTCTGGCTGCCGCCCGCTGGTGGCAGGATCTGGCCCTGGGACCGTGGTAAAGAATGTGTACGTTCTGAACAGTGAGAGTAATTAACCACTGGAACAATATACAAATGGTTGTGGAGGATTCTCCATCACTGGCAATTTTTAGCTCAAGATTGGATAAAATACATCTCTAAGGAATTATTTTGGGGAAGTTCTATGGCTGTATTATACCATGGTCATCTAATCTGACCTGCAGTGGTCTCTTCTGGCTTTATAATCTATTGCAAGTTTTTTGGTGGGGGAGGGGGTGGTGCAGGGATTTTCTTGTTTGGTGTTTTCATATTCCTGCAAAGATCAGGAACTGGCCACAGGCAGAGGCAGGGCTTTGGCTTGGGAGGACCAGTGCTCTGAGGAAGTACAGAGACTCTTTTTTAGGAGCCTGGCTGATGTGTCTTGCTCACTGTGTATTTGACCAGCAGATTGCGGGTCAGGAATTTTCCCTCAGATTGGCAGGGACTTCAGTTTTGCTGTTTCACCTAATCCGTTCTCAACCATTTCATGGGCTGGAGGCATTGGTGGCATCTCTCTCTCCTGTTCTCTGCCCGTGGTACACACCTTTTATTCTCCTTAGGACTAAAATACTTCAATTTAACTGAAGTAACGGTGCTCAAAATATGGGTCTTTGGGTGATATTTAATGGCTAGTGATATACGGGAAGTTAGACTAAATGATCTAATGGTCCCTTCTGTGCTCAGATTCTATGAACTGAACATGTTCATTCCTGAACATCCTGTGCATCAAAAGACCAGGCTAAAATGTGCTAGTCATTCCTACTAATACGTAAACAAATACAGTGTAAGAAGTACAAACAACTCTGGCTGTCATTCAAGCGCTGTTCTCCTCTAGTATGTTCCCAGAGAAGAACATTAGTCAGAGATGACCTCAGCTTGGCTTCCTGTATGAGTGGAATTTTTTTTTTCTTTTTTTGGACCACGGGAAAGGCTGCAAATGTATTTTCCTTTGCGATTGAGTAGGAAAAGCACTGCCAGCACATGAAAAATGGAGATTTAGGAGCAAATACATTTCGTAGGGCTGGAAGAGATGGGTGGCAACACTAGATCTCTGACTGCTGATGTGTAAATCTGAGCATATTTATTACTTGAGTTTCCTTAAAGAGGGATGGTATTGCTGTTTTATAAAAGGCTAGTACCTGACCTTTATGTTAGTGTCCAGAACTTTGACTTATAGACTCATTGGTAGACTGTTTTCTTCTTAAATGCTTTCCTCCCTCTGCTATGATGAAGGACAACTGCAACACCTTCCTGTTGTGTACCTCTGTATGCAGCATTCTGTCCAAGTGTCTTCTATGAGAGAACAAGAACCAGGATGGCTACTTCTCTCCCCTGCTAACCAGTAAGATTTTAAGTGAGCCTAAGTTTAACTGTTACGTCTTTGTTAGACAAACTGTGTAGGATCCATAATACCATAAGTAAATTGTAAGGCAGCTTTTTAAATATATCAAGAAAATGATTCCTCTTAAAACATTAATGGGGGTTGATTGGAACATGATAAAACCCTCAAGGATATACATTTCTTACAATCTGTGAAAGCACCTACTGTGTTTCTAGAGAGGACATGGGTGCTTTGAAGTTATGATGTATTCTCTCTCTTTCCCGCTAAATTTAATTACAGCTGCTATCTTGACTGTCTCAGTCTAAACAGTCAGTCTGTAAATAAGTTTGGGGGCCTGATCCTGCAAACCCTTGGTCATGTACGTAGGCCAGCTGAGTTAATGTGGAGCTGATCACCTGAGGCTGAGCTAGTTACACAAATAAACAAGGCTTCATACTGACCATAGAATTCAGTGTGAGATTTGCCATTTACTTCATTGGGAGCAGCATTTAGCCCTTAATTGGCTGCTATATTTTAAATCACCCTTATATTTTCTCGGTTTTTCCTATCACTGCTCTTTGAGGCAGGGATTGCATCTCTGACTGTTCTATAAAAAGTCCTGTGAACTGATGGCACGGTGGATATAATAAAACAGTAGTTATAGGGTGATCGGATAGCAACTGTGAAAATGCGAGACGGAGGAGGAGGGTGGTGGGGATAATAGGCACCTATATAAAAGAAAGCCCCAAATATCAGGACTCTCTGTATAAAATGGTGACGTTTGGTCACCCTGAGTAATTATCAAGTCTGTTTTGCAGCAAACCTGTCTCACCTTATTGATTGGAAGTGCTTTTCCACAAATTCAAGTACGAATGAATGAACACTTCTGCAGGAGGGTTTTTTTTGGGGGTGGTGGGGGGTGGTCCAGTTTTGTTTATTATTAATTACCCAATTATTATGAAAAAATAACTCTCTAAGCACTGTAAACTTATTCAGTGCTTTACTAACATAACAGAAGGCAGGGCTTGGTGAGGTACCTGTGAATCAGATCCTGAGTTGTGTTTGAGAAACATTCAGGAAGGGGAAGAATGTGCAAAACTGGCATTAAGCCATCTCTTGTGCTCCCCTAATCCTGGGGCTAAGATGGCACAGGGATGGTCCTTGGCATCAGTTAGAGCAGTCTTATGCCAGCTGCCAGTGGTCACAGGCCACAGTCAGATCCACTGGTAGGAGGGAGCCTTCACCAGGCTGCCTGTCTTTGGCCGTGTTGCCTATTTTGGCATCCAAGAGGAGTGGCCTGGTAGAAGCAGCTCTTTGCCACCTGTTGATACTTTTGTGCTGAGGAGTCATCCAGTTGCTGGCTACAACAACTTTAGGACATCTTTGCACCCCGGAATGAGACACAGCAACCTCAACTACTCTGAGACAAATGGCTTTGCAGGGAAATCATGCAGTGTGGTGAAATACCGGGAAAACAAAAGTCAGCTTTCCCAGTGAGCTCCCACTGTGTTCTTTGTTGTGACTGGCTTGTGTCATTTCTGGGATTTTAAAATTCTCCTGTTTACATCAGTCTGCTTGACGACATGTGGACTGTAACTGACTCTTTGGAATTCTCCCATGGACAAGTAAAGGAAGGAAGCTGAGGGAGGATGGGGCTTATTGCATCCTGTATCCTTCAGAGGGGAGGGACCACACATAGTTTAGTTCGAAGGACATAATACTTTATATATTTTAGCTTAGGGTGTTTGAACCTAGATAAGCCCTTGATTAAAGAAGAACAGTCAATTGTGTGTAACTCCTTGAGAACATCCTTCTTAAATCTCTTCTTCATAATGACAGGAGAAAAAGAGAAAATGGAGAAGCAGCTTTTTGAAGTGGTGACTTCACAATGATAATAGAACATTAGTTCTTCAACACTGAGCTGCACTGTCTGGTTCCAGAAGGCAACTTTTGTAAAATTTACTGCACATCAACAGGCTTGATGTATGAATACTGTGAACCATGTGGAATACCTTCTGTAGAACGTCTCGTTTTCTGATTCTCCAGTTAATTATTTGGGTCTCACATGAAGGAATGCAGTTTAGGATCGGCAGAGACCCTTTGCAGTAGTGAGGTAAGACTAGAATGTGCAATGAATTGTAGATCTGTAACAGGCAACTTTAGGATTGTGTTAAATATGCTTTCTGTGTTAAATTCATTTCCACTGTCCCTACCCCCAACCCCTCCGAAAGCCTATGGAACATTCACAGATGGCTACAGAGAATTATTTGACTTTTATCAGAGTATAAAACTCACTTAGTCACGGAACATTTGAAGACAGGAAAGGTTGAAAAAAGGCTCTGAACTATATTAGTGCATGTTAAGTTTGTTATAATACAATGGATATAGAGACTAAGCTATCTGAGGATGCTTTTGTTAATTTGATTCTAAACTTTAAGAAAGTGAGTGAGGCCTCAACATTAAACTTGTCTATTCCTCTTAATGTGTGTTGATACCATTTTTAGTTGCTCTTAAGTATTTTTTGCTGATGTAGAAGAGATGTGAGGTTGTTTCACTGTTTAAAATACGCACACAGGATTCTGCATAGACTTTTATGTGGTGCTTCTTTTATTTGTGCCCACGGAACTCTTGAGTGTCGCAAAATCATTCATCTTTCTACAGTATATCAAAGTCAGTAAGGATAAAGTTGGGAACCCAAATTTGTGCTTTGTCAACTGGATTATTATTGAACACACAGAATTCTAACAACTGAAACAACAAAGAATGGATGAAATTTAAAAAGATACATTTTGTTAATTCAGTTCTTAGAATTCTCTGTGATTAATGACAATCTGAGTGTACTTACAAGCACCAGAATAAGAATTAGAAGTGATATTTTCAAAGGACTTCAGTAGAAGTAATGGATATTAAATCCTCTGCTTTCATAGAAAAATCTCAACCTGGAGATCTCTTGGTGACTGGTGCAAAATTAAGTTCTGATGTTTTGCATCACTGCCCAGTAATTAAAACAAGGAATTTAACTAACATTCTAGGGTTGTTTTTTTTTAATAAAAAAACGTGGAAATGTTCAAACTTGAGTAAAATCAAGAGAGGCAGATCATTCTTTGTTGTATGTTTACTTGAGAAACTGGTCTCAGGTAAGTGAAACTCACCTTGAGACAAAAATAGAATTGTAAAAAGAATATACTTGCTGCACGTCAGCTTCCACAGATTGTATGACACTTACTTTAAGAGAACACCTGACAGAAATAATAACCCTGTTTTAGAAGGATGCTTTGAAACCTTCCCCAAACTGAGAATCCACTTCAATACTTCCTGTAATACATCTGAGCACAAAGCTGCCCTCTGTCCCTCTCTTGGTTAAATCGATGTGAAATACAATAGTTTTCAATGCACAGTAATTTATTGAAATATTTTTTTAAGTTAAGTGTAGAGAACACAACCACTTATTTTAAAATATGGAGAAAGCTACAAAACAAGTCAAATTAAATAAAAAAATCTTTCCATAAAGCAAAACATTTCAGAAAAAGAGGTCAAGAGAGAGTAAAGGGTAAATTGCAAAGGAGGGTAATGGAGTTAAGCGTGAACAATGACTGATCTTTTCCAGGGTATGCTGCATGAATCTTTTTGAAGAGCTTTAGATTGCAAGCCCCTTCTAAATTGGTGAATGATAATGATGATTTTTTTTCATAAATAAAGCCATTCAGCGACTGAATGTATTTGGCATCACTTTCTCTCTGAGCTGTATATCCCAAACTCTTTTTAAACCCACTATCAAAAAGGAATTGATTCATATTAAGTTTTAAGTAGTTAAACAGCAATGGTCAGCATGTTTGGGGTTTTTTTTCCTGCACTGTGTGAATAGTCCTCCATAAGGTTCAGTGCAGGAGTTATGTGATTTTTAGAATTTTTTTTCAAAGGGAATAGACAAAATCTCCAAATTTTTGCTCATTGTAACTGATGCATGTTAAAAGCTGTTCTGTAATGCAAACTAGTAAGCCTGTAGCTGTTTTGTCTCTGCTTTTCATTATCTGCAAATTTAGAAACTGGGAGCCAGTCATCTTTATAAATGATACTTCAGCAGCAATTCTTGCATTTATTAATTCTGTGAATTCAGAGATAACAACATAGTGCAACCCTGATTATTCCTACCATACTAATCAAAACTTTCCAATTATCCAAACAGGATTATGGATTCCCTGCCTTAAGATGAGGCTGTGACTCTGTTGCTGATAGTTGGTTCCAGGTAAACGCTGCTCTGGTAATTAATGAGGGGCAGCTTGAGCAGCCAGTGAAAGGGGCGGGGGGAAATCCTGGTGTTCTTTATCTGTGGTGCTTCAGTGAGGAACTGTAAGCACCACAATATCTCATCTATAGAGTGCAGACTTCAGAGCCTGATGACTGGCTTCCATCTTTATTGCCTGAAGATTTTTGGCATCCTTGGATTAGGTGAGTTAGAACAATGGTTCTCAAGCAGGGGTACGTCTACCCCCTGAAAGGACTCTGCGTAGCCCCAGGGTACATCAACCTATATAGATATTTTCCTAGTTTTACAACAAGTTACATAAAAACACTACTAAAATCTGTACAAACTAAAATTTCCTACAGATAACTTGTTTATACTGCTCTACTTACGATACAGTGAAATCTAAGTACAATATTTATATTCCAATTGATTTATAATGATATGATAAAAATGAGAAAATAAACAAGTTTTTTTCAGTAACAGTGTGCTGTGACACATTTGTATTTTTGTCTGACTTTGTAAGCAAGTAGTTTTTAATGGAGGTGAAACTTGGGGATACACAAGACAAATCAGACTCCTGAAAGAGGTACTGTAGTCTGAGTTAAAAGAACCTCCTATGAAGGACCTCCACTTTAGAACCTTGTAAAAAGAATACAAATTATGAATTTTGTAAAACAATATGAGAAATCCATTCTGATCGATCATGTAATGGCAACCATCATAATGTTTTGTAACACTGTCACAGAGCATTTGTAACATGGTCACTAACTTTCTGGCTAATGGAGGCCTTGACAAGACTCCCTTCTGAACCAGGGAAGTTGCTCCTGAGTTATGGAAAGCCCTTCCCCACTTGTACTATTCAAATGCTATAGGCCAGAAAAACTGGGACCAGAAAGTGAGCTATGGCTCGAACATGACCATTCAGAGCACTACTACTATCACGTTAGCCTCGGGAATTTTGAGATGTCTTCAGAAGATTCTGTTTTCTAACTCTTATTGTACGTGTTTATTTATGCTAGTTTATACAAGGTGACTTTGAGGAGGTATGTTATAGGGAGTTTATCCTTTTCCTGGAGCAGAGTAGCAAAAACGATATGATGCAAAAAGCTTAAATCTATTTTCCTCAATAGATGGCATAGGATTTCTAATGTCAGATACTCGCCCTTCAGCAGCACTACAGATCCTTATGTCACGAGTGCTAATGAATGGGCAATACATTTGAGGGGTCTGCCAGCATGTGGTGTTGTGCGACCCACAGGCAAGAACATTGCTTACTGAACAATTAGCCTTTGGTAATACTTGACTCTTTAAGTGCTTGGATTCATATTGTGCTGAAACACTTCATTTTCAAATCCCAGTTTACAATTTCAGTTGGTTAGAAAAAAGAGGAGAGGAGCAAATTAGCTGGAGCTTGCATTCTTAGGTGAAATGATGAGGTAGCAGTAGTATATACTTAGAGACTTTATGCTGTAAGTCTTCATGTATTGGATTTTTGTGTGCGTAGTAGAAATCTAACCCTTTCTGATAAATGCAACAGTTGAATGTAAACTACTGCAGTGTATGCTAGTCTACCTTCCTAGATAATCAATCTATTTTTAACAAAACAAGTAATATCAAGTAAGGGTGAGCCTTCTGTTTTGTAGTTATATGACAATGATCATTAATCTTCTCTCTCAGTTTGAGATATTAAGCTTTGGATCTCTCTTGATCCATTTAGACATGGATTTAACAAATACAGCAAATATTTGATTGAAAGCCAATCAAAAAAGGGCTTTCTCTTATGACTATTTTTTTAGAAGATTATATTTCATGCATTGGATAATGTAACTGTTGTTATGGTTTTGTCAAAATGGAAAAATCCCAGATGAGTTTTTGTAACTCGGTAGTATTTTGCATATTAAAATGATATTGTATAAAACCACATATGTTTTGACTGGATGCACATTGTCATCTTTCCATAGAAAAATGAGCTGCCCCGTAATGGTATCTTAAAATCAAACTGTAAGTCTAAAAAATACCTGATATGATTTTTTAATCAATGACATTTTAAAAGCACAAACTCAGTTAAAAATTATTTTTCAAAAGTTTTCCTCCTACAATGCTAATCTTTTACATCAAATCTTATCTGGTCCCTAGGACACCCAGTCTTAGGGGTTTCTGCCTATACAGAGAAGGGGCTTGATTCATCATACAAAAGGATGTTTAATTTTCATCATACCTGTGTGCTTGGAAGCAGCTTTACCAGCAGGGTTTTTTCAGCTAGGACTCTTGCACTGTTCCATAGGAGAGCAGGTTAAAACTCCGGGGGGTTCCATTGGAATGCTACCAGTGAATACTGCTCAGAACCAGCGATAGAATCAAGGGGTCTCTGGAGACTTTTCTCTAGGTGACTTTTTGAGAATGAGAATTTTTGGTTTCATTTCCTCCCGTGGAGCCTTGCAGATTCCCCCCACTTTGCCTTGATAAAGATTTCCCATTCAGACCTTTCATTATGACCATCTAGCCCGAGAGCCATTCAAAGTACAGTCAGAAGGACCACACTAGACTGATGCAAAGGATTATTTTTGTCAAAGGCTAAGGCCATCCTCTCTGCAGCAGTCCTGGTTTCTGTTGGGCCATTCAGCAAGACTATGACACCAGCGATTCAGGGGAGTTCCAGGAATTCAGTCCAATAATGGCATGTGTGTTTACTAGTGTTAGAATGCCTGTTGGCTAAACAGGGAATATATTTCCATGGTTAACGTGAAAACTTTTTCTCAGGGAACAAAGTAAAAAGACAGCAATTAAGAGCTGAGAGAACATGATGAAGCTAGCAGTATAGTAGCAAAACGGAGGAAGAACTACAAGAAATGTGCAGTATGAGTCTAAAAAGCGACGTTGTAAAAGGGCCTGTGCTTACTCCACAAGGCTGTTTACTATATGTAGCTCAGCTTATGTCTGTTGACAACAGTGACACATTTGTTTTTACTCTAGGTAGCCATGCAGAGTTAACAGTGGCAAGGAAGAATGAGTTTGCTTCTATTCCTTTTTTGTGCATTGTCAACAGGATTGTTCACTAAGGTCCAATCAGTTACACTTATCCAAAGCTGAGGACAGCAGTAGATTTGCCCAGTTGTCACAGAAGACACAACATGAGGACACATAGGTGGATCTGGGATCCTAATTTGTCTGAAGAATTTTTATTATTGATGAAACATGAGAGAGAAAAAATTCACCTTGATTCTCAGACTCCAGGTTCAGTTTATTAAGCTGGTAGGCTTTTGTTTTGTTTTGTTTTTTAATTTATTCATAAACTGAACAGATTTGATCTGGAAGTAATTGCAAAGTGATAAACATGGAACCACACAATACTATTTGAAAAGTGATTTTGTCAGAGTAGATCAGGACTTCAAAAGAACATAGCTGAATTCCCACATCCAGCAGATTGCACTTGAGCCACATTGTTCTGATCGTGATTCCTAGAACTTTTGTGTCTGAGGGAATGTTATTAAGGTTTCTTCCCCCAGGCAAAAAGCTGAGCTCTCATATCGCTAGAGCGGAAGTTCAAATTGGCAGATTATTGATCTATGAAGACTATATTTTATTGCATGTTGTATGTTGTGGTCACTGATTTTAGATAAATTGTTTGGCACTGATTCCAACTCAGTCATCCAATCAAACAAATAGCAACAGGGTTAAGTGCCAAAAAAGGGACTAGAATTGCTTAAAATTGAAGTTGTCATGGATGTATGCGGTAATCCTGGTATGTTGCTTCCTGTCATCTTCAGCATTTTCACTGCAGTTCAACAGACCAACAGGACTACTTTCTGAGACATTAGTTCAGAGTTTTAATTCTATGTGTGTGTTAGTCCGTATTAGTTTAGTTTTCATTTTTATTGGTGTGTAAGGAACAGATTGTTTGTTTTTTGGCATATTGTGGGGCCATGCGGGTACCCATAGCAGTGCCACTAACTTGAAGGTATAAATTATCTTCAAATCTGAAATGGTTGTGGGTGAGTACAAAGTCACAAAGTTCAGCCATAAGTTTTGCTATAGGAGACACCCAAGAAAAAAACCCAGCAGAACGCCATTGGTCACCACCTACAATCCCTAAGTCAGACCTCTTCACCACATCATCAAAGATATACAGCTTATTCTTCAAGACGATCCCTCACTCTCTCATGTCTTGGGAGACAGACCTCTCCTTGCTTGCAGACAGCCCCCCAACCTTAAACGGATACTCACCAGCAACTACAGATCAAACAACAGAAACACTAAAGCAGGAACATATCCCTGCAACAGACCACGCTGCCAACTTTGCCTTCGTATCTACGCTAAAGACACCCTTACAGCACCAAATCAAGCCATCTACTCCATCAAGGGCTTATTCACCTGCTCATCCATCGATGTGATTTATGCTGTCATGTGCCGGAAATGCCCCCCGTCTTATATATTGGACAAACAGGACAGTCTCTGTGCAAAAGAATAAATGGACACACATCTGACATCAGAAATTGCAACACTCAAAAACCGAAAAGGGAACACTTCAATCTCTCTGCTCACTCCATTGACGACTTGCTAATAGCCATGCTGAAACAGATGAATAACAAATCACAGCTTCAAAGAGAAAGTGTAGAACTCAAATTTATATGCATATTTGACTCAGTTGCCTTGGGGTTAAACAGGAACGATGGATTTTTCTCTCATTACAACAGGTGATTTGACCTCACCTTCCTCTATATACTGTTCCCCAGTGTTTGAATCCTAACAGTTGTTTTGATCCTATGTCATACACTTCCCTGCATTTAATTTCCTCCCATTCTACAAATTTCCCATCTTCAAAGCATCTGACAAAGTGGGATTTTCTCCCACGAAAGCTCATGCGATAAATAAAGCTGTTAGTCTTTATAAGTGCCACAGGACTCTGTTGTCTTTATTTTTAAGGAATAATGTAACTATATTGACATTTGTGCCCCTCGGGCTTTAAGGTTAAAAGGAGTCACCAGGGAATGATATCACATGATAATGGTCTATTCATGCATGAGTGTTGCACCCCTCCCTGGTTAGTTGGTGAGGTTGCCTGTAAGGAGCAGTTGTCTGCCATTGCTTCATCACAGAATAAATCAATGGGAAGCCATCAAAGACAACCACTTGGAGGTCAAAAAACAAAAAACAAAAACCAGACAGGAAATAGTCTTGTCTAGGAATAAAGACAAGGGAGAGAGAAATTATGGATCCATTCATTAAGACATTTTGTTGAGTTGGGATGTTTTTAATGAAAGATTAAACCTGGGTCATGTGAAGCCAGCTAGCCTTTGCAACAGATGGAATTTAGGAAAGACAACTGTAAATAATTGTGGGCTCGTCTTCAAGTTTTATTATTTTGTTTTGTGGTGTGACCATTTGTTTACATCACTCTCTTGTTTCCAGTGGAATCTCTGTTCTTTCTTAAATAAACCTTCTTTTGTTTCACTACAAGTGCTGTGTATTGTAGAGGAGTGGTGATTTAAAGTGAAACTGATAATCTGGGAACACTTTAAGGGCATAGGATCTGGGATTTCTGTGAGATTAATGGTGTGGTGGAAATTGTTGAAACCGTGGCAGAATTTCTCAAGAGCCTCCTTTCCATAGGTCCAGATGATGAAGATGTTATCAGTGTAGTGTAAGTAGAGGAGTGGTACTTAGGGATGAGAGGTGAGGAAACATTGTTCTAAGTCAGCCATAAAATTATTGGCATATTGTGAGGTCATGCGGGTACCCATAGCAGTGCTGCTGACTTGAAAGCTTATCCTTGCAACAAACCCCGTTGCCAACTCTGCCCACATGTCTACTCAAGGGGCCCCCTCCTAGTACCTAACTAAATTAGCCACTCCAACAAGGGCTCCTTCACCTGCTCATCTACCAATGTGATATATGCCATCACGTGCCAACAATGCCCTTCTACTGTATACACTGGCCAAGCTGGATTGTCTCTATGCAAAAGAAGAAATGGACACAAATCAGACAGTAAGAATGATAACATTTAAAAACCAGTAGGGGAACATTTCAATCTACCTGGACGTTCTGTAAAAAACATGCTAGTTACAGTACTTCAGGAAAAAAAAAAACCTTCAAAAGCAGATTGTAATGTGAAACTGCAGAATTGAAATTCATATGCAAACTAGATACCTTCACACTGGGTTTGACTAGAACTCTTGAATGGCTAAGTCATTACAAAAGGTGATTTCTCCTCTATTGCCTTTCTCAGCTCTTGCTTTCTGTCTTCAACACTGTTTGGATCAAAACAGCTTGTTTACTTTACAGAGATATGCTAGCGATCTGTCCTCCTGGAACTGTTTGAATTGACCTTGTGACCCACCCTTCTCTGTATGTACATATTTATAGCTAACATGCTACGTTTTCCATTTCATTCATCTGATGAAGTGGGATTGTGCCCTCGAAAACTTACGCGATAAATAAATGTTAGTTTTTAAAAGTGCCACAGGACTCCTTGTTTGTTTTGCTGAAATGGAGTAACACAGCTACCCCTCTGGAAATTGTACAATTGTACAAATTCTCCTTGGTTCAACGGAATACTGTACATGCACAGAGCTGAATATTCAGTTCAGAGAATTCAGCTAGCACATATATTTGTGACATTTTAAATAACAAAACTGTATTGCTGTTTTTCTCTTTCATTTGTAGGAACATAAGACTAAATTGTGCAACCCTCATTCTTGTGAGTGTTCTCATCAAAGTCCAAAAGGACAACTTACATGAATAGGGACTGCAAGTTAAAACCCACAGAGGGATAAATTTTCAGTGAATACATTTTAAAGAGCGTAGCAGTATACATTCATGACTATGCAATTATATAGAAAGATTTTTAAAACTTAACATGGGTAAACAAGTGCAATGAGATGGAAGGATCCGTGAGCTTAGTTATGTGCCTATCAAAGCACATTAGCTCAATTAAACTTGTAAAATATGGTAAATTTTTTGCATAAATAATTTCACATTGATTTACAGCAGCTTGTCATTTGGCCATCAACTCCTGTTTATGCCTTCATTTGCCCCTAGTAAACAGCTTCTCAGTCAGCTTTCCTCTCATTCAAACAGTGGAATGAGTAACTGAAAAGTCAGTTGTCATCTGGTGAAAATCTATTTTTATGGATGCTAAGATCAAAATGTTAATTAACTTAAAAGATTAATTTTTCGCTCCCAATCCTTCTTTACTTCTTCTTAGATACTCTGTATCCTATTAAGTGCCTGATCCTGTACATTGCTGAGAACATCCTAGAGGTTTTGAACACTGTGAATGCCTGCTGGAGTCCAGCTGGGAGTTGAGAGTGCTGAGCTGCCATAAAGCAGTTGCTCAGCACCTTGCAGGACACAACCTTAGGAGCATTAAACCTCCTGCCTTCTTCCCTAGAGGACAGAATTTATTTAAAGAATATATATTAAAAAGAAATTGATGTCCGTGAACCACTATATTGCTGCTCTATTCTTTGGGTGTCACAGCTGGGGAATGCTGGATTGTCACATGACAGAGTGTGTGGGACAACTCTGATGAGGATTTACAATGGGGTATCTCTAAGATGAAAAATACAATGGTGCTTTGGGTTGCAACATGCTGCATGTTTCCATTAGCCTAGACATTGAAAGTAATGGTAAATGAAGTCTTTGGAGTTTAATACTTTGCCTTTGCAGGTTACCCTTAACAAGAAGCCATACATTTATTATATCTATGTATATGTCTCTTGTTTTTGCATAATTAAATACCAGCAATGAACTGAAAGGCCATTTATCATGTGACCATTTAATCTGAGTTCTCAAAGTCCCTATTTCAATCCCCATCATCTTGGACAAGAAACCACCACAAACAAGCATTTTGTTTTGTGTGAGATCAAAGATTAATTGTCTTCTTTTTACCTGATGCTCTTCAAAGGGGAAAAAAAAGTAAAGAAAAGTGCCCATTATAAAGAAATGGGGTTATTTACCCAAAGAACTGTTGATTATTAAATGTAAAAGAATGTGTTAAGGCCTTACTTGTTAAGGCCTTTGGCTACCATTACCTATTTCTGGGTCACACAACAGGGGCAGAATCACGGATGTTAGTGGCTACTGTTAGTTACCATTTTACAGAAAAGGATTTTCTTTTTGCTGTTCCAGATGAGAATTCTCCAGCGAATTTCTGGGATTCCAAGAACCGGGGAGTGACAGGCACACAAAAAGGACAAATTGTATGGCGAATTGAACCTGGCCCCTATTTTATGGAACGTAAGTACTATTGTGGGTAATACAGGGCGGGCATGGACATGAAAAACAGCCTCCTGGAGCTGTTAGTTGCTGTGAGTTTTTGTTAAAATCTGTTAAACAAAGCAGTTTATGGTTAGGTGATATTGCCAAGTCTGATAGCATTTTAAAATCACTTCTGTTCAGCTATTTTTGCACAGAGTCATGCATTGAAAGGGAAAACTGAACAGACCCTTGGGTTTCCCTGAGTATGTTCAGGGTATTGCCACAGGTGGAGCTGCTTGGTAGCGCTTCTGCAGGGCCAAGCGTGGCACTATAGGCTCTTCCTGTCTTTGTCTAGAAGCTGTGGCTGCTGGAGCAGAGTGGTCTATGGTGTCAGCTCGGCATCTGTATTTAAAGAGTCAAAGTGAATAACAGAGTCAGAGTTTGGCTGTCTCTGCTTTCAAAGAAAAATCCTCAAAGGCAAGCACTTAGTTGCAGCCAAGGCCCTGACCTGGTCCTGGGATTCACACTAGATAGCTCCTCCTTTCTTACAGTCTCATCCAATTCTGCTTCTGAGAGTGAAAAGAAGCAGTCATGCCTTCTTAATGTCCTGCTGGCTTCTGATTAGTCACTCTCTCTTCCTGGCCTATCTGTGGAAACTAAATCTTGTTGGTAGCCCAAGCTGAGCAGAAGTGTAGTCAGGTCAGTAACTCCTCCAGATGGGGGCAGAGAAGAACTGATAGATCCTGTCACAGTTATGTATGGAGGAAGTAAGGGTATGTATTCTTGAGCCATTGAAGCATACCTTGGGTGCGTTCTAAGGCATGAAGCTGCAGGAGGATGTCTATTTTTACTCAAGGAATATTCTTCCACTATGAGACCTACTTTATAGCAGGAAAAATATATTTGCATATATAGCACCATGAATATCCCTGTCGCTTAGATAAAAGTTGTAAGAAGATGGGGTCTCTGCCCCCAGGAGTTCACAGTCTCAAAATCTCCAACACAACAAAGAGAAGGAAAGATGATGGCAGATTAAGTAAATTAGCAAGAGTGAATAAGGAGCTCCAGTGCTGTTGGTACAAAAGAGAGGGAGTGGTTGGTAGGGTGTGTAGTAGTGGAAGGTGTTTTGATCCTAGAGCTTCAAAACTGTTTTTCCCTTTCCCACTCTATAATAGCTACAGATTGTTAGCTTCTTGCAAAACCCACCTTTTACTCCCATCCTGTCAGGACACGGATATTAGATGGGGCTGTGTGTACTGGTTACATGGTGAATTGCGATGTCTAGATTAATGCTAGAGGATTTGATTTTGTTGGGGGTAATGAACAAATCTTTTTGTTAATGATCTTTTAACCTATTATCAAGGGTGCCCTGAACAGTGGATGGGAGCTTTTGTTGTAGAGTAGTAAAACTCCAACTGTGTAAATAATGAACTACTGTATATGCATATTATGTTTATAATAAACACAAAGTAGTTCAGAATTTTGGGGCCCTTAAAAATGTCTTAAAGGTAAAAGTTTTAGAGTGGCTTTAAATTTTCCAGATTTTCTTAAATGAAACTTTTTCTAGAACATTTCAATCAATCATTTGTTTCTGTTTATCACTTATTTTTTATATTGAAAACTGAATATTTGTAGGAGGAATCTTAGGGGAAAAAAAGCAAAACTTTTGTCCCCGCCACTTCCTGCAAAAACAAGCAAACAAAAAATAACAAAGATTTTTTTTTGACCAGCTTTATTAAAATTCTAATGAGACCACGAGTAGCTAACTACAGAGAGGAGTTTAATCATGGAGAGCCAGCTGAAAGGAGCAAGTTTTAAGGAGAGATTTGAAGAAGCAAAATGATGTTGTTTTGAGTATGGTGAGAGGGAACTTTCCAAATATAGAGAGCAACATGGGAGAAAAGGCAGAGTTATGGGTCAGAGAAGTATCATTTCCTTACTGTTTAGAATAAAAATGTAATATTATTCTCTCTTCCCCCACTTATTGATACTTTAATTATCTTCTACTGTCCTCCTTAAGTCCAGGTGTTCTTTATACACCTATATATGTTTGAAGCCTGCTTTTTCTTGTAAACATTAAAACAGCAGATAGCCTATGAAAAGCAGTGTGGGGGAAATGCCAAATGGTTTTGGCACTATTTTAGATGTGGATTAATATGCATGTCTGGGCAATGCCATACACTTAGGGCCATCACAGAAAAAGTACAATTGCCTGCTGACCTGAGATGCAATGTTTGGCTCTATAAATGGCTGGTGGTATGTTATGTGCAATACCACATCATCAAGGTCAGAGTCAAGGTGGATATTTCAAATATACTTTGGTTCTACGGGTAGGACTTTAAAAACCAGCAGTGTTAGCTTAAAATCAACCACTCCCTTCACAGGCAACCGACATGAAGAATGCAAGCCAGATATAACATGATCACTATTGCTTTTGACATTATGCCACTGTATTATAAACAAGGTGCAAGGAATTGACAAGCCCATCTTAAAATGGGAATGTGAATCTAGTATTATGTTTATGAGCACAGGTTACTGCTAAAAGTGTCATGCGATCCACATGTCACTAATGGTATGCTTTTCCATTGAGGACATGACCACAAGGGATATCAAAATGATTATCCTAACTCTAACTCTCCACAATAAAGAATCTGCATGAAGGAAGGAGTGCCATGTAGGTGACATCTGTCCTTCTACAAGATCTATGTTCTTCAGGGTTAAAGTTAAAGTGGCAGATAGATTCATTGGACCTAATATTTTTCCAAACACTTCTCTGGAGCAGTGACCATTAAGCTAGAGCTATATAGGTGTGTTTCATCAATATACCTGTGATATTGTACCTTGTGTTTAGAAATGGACTTACCAAGAGACTCCATATAATATAAAATAAGGGTCATAGTATAGATTCCTGGGGTTTCCACATTTAAATCTCAGTGATAACACCAAGTTGTCCATCAGCACCATATGACTGCTCTTACCTTGGAATGACCAGAATAACTAAAAGGCACTTGCAGGCACAACAGCAGTGTCTGTTATTTGCTGAAAGTACATTCCATGGTCAATACGTCAAATGCTGCTGAAAGTGTGGCATGAACAAAATGACCAGTTGATCACAGTCCAAAACCAGGAAGAGACTATTCATGACCCTGACAAGCACAGCCTAAATGCAAAAGGCTGGTATTCAGATTGGAATTATGAGTATTCCAGTGCACTTGAAGAGTAGCTGACACTTTCTCAGTTCTCTTTCTAAAATGATGTAGTCATGAGACTTGGTGGTAAGTGACAGACGCTCAAGTGTGAAGACAGTTTCTTGCCGGAGATAGCCAACATACTCACTAAGAAAGGTGTTGATAATACCTGTTAATAATAGTACCACGGCCACATCATGTTCTAAATAATCAAGATGGTGAACAAGGAATCTGGAATGACCAATTCCATCATGTTAACTTTTATCAGTGGGAGTTGGATGGACTGGCCAAAGGCGCCCTCTGCTGTCCCCCAAATTTACATCCTTTTCAAAGAGGCATTTAGGTCCTGATTCAGGACACTGCTTAACTTTAAATATGCGAGCCTTTCCAGTCAAGTCAATTGGATTGGTCATATGCTTAAAGTTAAGCACATGGTTAGGTGTCCATTAAAGCCATGATTTAAGGTATCTTCAGTCCCTCTAGTTCAGTTCCTTTACTCACTCAGTTCTCCCATCCTGTAATCTCCACTTATGGATCATCTTTCCTTCATGCCAAACAAGTAACAAACACAAAGGAAGAATTCTTTCTTCCTTCCCCTCAAACCACAGAAAGCAGCCACAAAAGACTGCAGCTGAGATTGTCTTTTTGGCATGAAGAGGGTGAGTTTCATTTGCTCACTCAAATGCACCCAAACTCCTCAAAGAATCAACAAAACAAAGATGATCAAGGAGAACTTTCCCTATCCTGGATCAATAGTCAACAAAACAGCCCAAAAAGATTCCCTTCTAAACAAAGGCTCTAACCCAGAGGTGGGCAAATTACGGCCAGAGGACTGCATGTGGCCCGCCTGAGCCTTTCACCCGGCCTCCTCGCTGGGCCTGGCTGGCGGCACGGAGCATGGCTGCTCAGCCATTCCCCCCTTCAGGCCTAGCAGCTCCCCTCTTTTCCCAATATGTGGGCCCAGTGGTGCCTTGGCCAGAGTTCAGTGCCTGCTCCCACCTTCACCCATTCCTGTCGCAGGTGGGGCCAGAGGCGCCCTACCTGGCATGCTCTCCCAGCTCCACCCCTTTCTTCCATGGGCCCAGGGGCGGCCTGGCCAGAGTGCAGTGGCCACTTGGGCCAGGGGCCAGGGCACATGGCCTAGCGACATCCAGCTCCCTCCTCCCAGCTCCACCCGTTCCCCATGCGGTATCAGAAAAAAGTGCACAAGAAATGCAAAAAAGAAAAGTGAACAATGCAAAACTGCGAAAATGTGGACAGTGCAAAAAAAGGAACAGTGGAAAAAATATGCAAAGAAAAAGAAAAAAAGGAAAGTGGACAGTGCAAAAAGGTGCAAAAAAGAAACATGGACAGTGCAAAAACCTGCAAAAAAAGTGGACAGTGTAAAAAAAAAAAAAGAAAAGTGGATGGCGAGTAGGTTTTATGTTCATATATATTGATATATGTTTATATATTGCCTCAGCATGTTGTGGAATCTCTTACATTGGAGGTTTTAAAGAGCGGGTTGGACAATCACTTGTCAGGGATGGTTTAATGGGGGTACTTGGTCCTGCCATGAGTGCAGGGAACTGGACTCGATGACCTGTCAAGGTCCCTTCCAGTTTCTTTGATTCTGTGATTCTATTTATATTTTTATATATAGTTATCTGTAATACAGTGTGCCACCCTTCCCAGCCCTACCTCTTTGCCCGCCCCCTCCCACCACATGGATGGGGCAGTGGCCACTCCCCCAACCCCGCCCCTTCCCCCTCCTCTCTGCCACTGCACGTGGCCCGCCCTACAGTGGATGTGGCCCTCAGGCCAAAAAGTTTGCCCACCCCTGTGCTAACCAGTAATCAAAAGAAATAGCACAAACAATCATAAATGTACACGTACAAACAATTTCCAAAAACACCCACGACCAGTATGGAGGGCAGCAAGCAGGGAATGAAAAGGAAGAGTGAAATATAACACCTGTCAAGTACCATACCCTTCTCTCCTCACAAACAGCTGGTGCCGGTAGGCTTTCCCCTCCAGACAAAGGAGCTGACTTCATGCTGCAGCGCAAGCCAAAACAGAGACAGGTGTTCCTTCTTCAGATCCCTAGGCAAAGGGCAGAAGTGTAATGTAAGCATGAAATGTAACACTCTGTAGCCGTAGAAATTCAACAAAGCAAAACTGAGCTGTGATATCACTGAGAGAGCAGTCTGAGATTTCAAACCAAAAATATTTCCTTATTCATGGAATACAAGTTAATGGGAGGTGCCTGTTTCAAGGGGGCGAGGTACAGTGCAGGTATGAAGCTGTGCTTGTGGCAATATTGTGCAGGTACGGTGTAATGCAGTCAGACCATTCTGTAAATGCTTTGGAATGTTACCAAAGGTTCCGAGTGTCCCGTCTGGGGTCACGACATTAGCTTGTTCTGGGTTCTGATCAACCCAGGTCTTCAGTCCCCCAGAGGCTGGAATTGTTGCAGATGTGACAGAATTTGGCAGAAGAGGCTTCTGTAGCTGCACCAGCTGGTGTGACTCAGAAGAAGCAGGGATCTTGTGACCAGCATGAGATGGGTTTGATGTCCTTGCTAGAGGGCATGGTTGGCACACAGGTGGTCAGGAATATTCAGTGAAAGAAAGGTGGAGGGAAAGGGCATAAGAAAAGCACCCCTAAGCTCCCTTGGTAAAGGTGTGGGGTTAAAGATCCAGTTCCTACATTGCTGCAGTTCGTACATCCTGTTTTCTTCCCATAGAAAGGTGGGTTAGTACCTGGAGGAATGGGGAGGCTGATGGAAGTTCAGGGATACCCAACATGGCTGAGCTGGTAACTACCAACTTTTTGTGTGGTTTTTTTTCCCCTTATGAACAGATTACAAGCGTGAACAGCCAGTGAGTTTTAGCTTTCAGGTGCTATAGAATGTTTTGAAACTTAAATCATTTTCAGGGATGCCAAAAATTTCCATTGTCAAAGCCTTGGATGTTGAGTTCTGAAGCAGCTTTTTATTTCCCTCGTATTTGAAGCTAAAGTCTCCAGGCAGGTATAGAAATGGGTATATTGTGTAACTATTTCATGGCCTAAACTTTGCAATCTGCTGCACCATTCATTGAACGGGAAAGCCACAGGGAAGTAGTCAGTCTCATTGTATTGTTTTTTCTTATTTTTATTTTTATATCTCTCTACTGTGTACATTGGAGAATGGCCAGCGTATCTCCAACCCTTACCTTTGTGACTGTAGGGGATTCTAAATATTCCTGAAATATATTGCCAAATACATGTCAAGTGACATTCTATATTCACACAAAGTCAACAGAATAGAACAATACCCAATAAAAACAGCTCAAAACACCCAGTTTGGTGCAAAAGTTGCTGCAGTTCTGATGTATTTTTAAATTTTGTTATGCTCTCTTACCATTGCATCTGATTGCCTCTTAGTCTGTAATATATTTATTCTCATAACATTCCTGGAGAGTAGGGTGCTGCTATTATTCCCATTTTACAGATGGCGAACTGAGACACATTGAGACTGTGTCTTGCCCAAAGTCACATACGAGCTCTGTGGTAGAGCAAGGAACTGACCCATGTGTCCCAGGCTACGGCCCAAACCATTAGACCATCCTTCCTTTCCTGTGTTCATTAAGTAGCTCTGTAGACTCTCCTTGTCTTTTGTGACCAAATTAATTTTGCACCTAGAAAGCAGAACTGACTGGAGCATCTACAAATGTCATCAAAACCAGCTGATGATTTATTAACAATTCTTTCTGAATATGAACATATTATAGCAAGAGTATAAGAAAGATAGTTAGAAATAAACAAGGGATCCTGTGGCACTTTAAAAGAATAACAAATTTATTTATTGGATGAGCTTTTGTGGGTAAAATCCCACTTCATTAGATGCATGAAATGGAAACTACAGTATTTTTGCTGTCAGCGAGAGAGCTTTACTTTACCTCTCAGAACAGCAAGGTGGATCTAAGAGTTAACAAACAAATGGGTTAGTTAACAAATATCTTCACTTTTAGAGTTTGCATCTCACTTCTCCCTCAGTTTGTATGAAAAAGATTACAAAATAAAACCACAGTCCTATAGATGCTGGGCACTGGTCATACTGCTTACTGCATTTTATTTGACTTTATACAATAGACAAAAGCTATTGAAGTCAAAGGGATTACTCACAGAACTAAACACTTGTTGGTTTGAGGCTCTACAGTAATAATGTGCTATACTGTCCATCATATTCTCATTCTGGTGAGTGTTAACTTCAAAATTCTCTCCAAGAAAAATCTCCGTATACAGGAATACTTTCACTTTAATGTCATATTTTTGCTAATATATATCTATTTAGTTCTATAAATATTATATGAATAAATTGATTTGCATATATTTGTTGTGGTGATGTTTGAAGTTTAAGTCTTGACCAGTAACGTGGTAGCTGCTGTTGGGATTTTTCCCGGTACTCCAAGTCTTGTCACATCAATCACCTGCAAATCACCCCTAGGATATTTATGGGTAAATTACTGTTGTCATTGCAGGACAACATTCCAGCTCAACATCTGTGCATATCGACCATTTGTATTTTGTACTGACGGCAATCTCAGTTTGGGGCCTGAATGGAGTATGACAATGCAAATATATGGTACTTTTGTGTACTGTCTGCATCATGCTGTTGTACGTTGGTACGATCAGAGTTGATATATAAGGTGTCTATATGCACACTCTTTTTTCAGCTAATTATAACTTCAGAAAAAATAGTTCTTTGAGATGAAACTTGCTGTACTTGAAGTCATTAAAGCTCATTTTCCAACCCTCTCTCTCCAAATTTGATTTTAGTTGATTTTTTTTGGCTTGTTTTCAATTAGTGAGAGGTACAATGTGAAAAATTTTTGTGTGGCCATTCCTTCCACTCATATAATTTTTTTTTAAATATTTGTTTTAAAAACTGAGCTCAGCATACCATAAATCCTTGAGGACTAATCACTACAGCTCGTTGGCAGGGGTGGAGGGGAGTACTGTTAAGAGATAAAAGAATGCAAAGTTCAGTGTTTTCATGAAGATACATCAATTAAAAGTTGTTTTGACCAAAAATATTCATCAGTTGTATCTATTTAATTTCAGTGTTCCTAATTTTTTCTCCAAGTTCCTTTTTTTCACCTAAATTCTATGGGTTCAATTCTTCGCATTCCGTACTCTGCAAGTAAGGAATGTTCATGGACTGTTCATGGAGTAAGATACAACTCAACATGAATAAGAGTGGCAGAATCAAGAGCGGGGAAATACAAGATAAATATCTTAATTTTTCTCAATCCCATCAGGGTCATCTCAGAATTAGGAAATTTATAGTATGTTGGAAATAATTAAGAATCAGAATTGAGGATGACATTGTACCTCGAGAGTCCTGGAATGCTGTTCTGCTATTATGTAATTCATGTCCTTTAATTGTTCCATTGGGGGACAGTTTATCTCATTTCTATGTGATTGTTATCCCCAAACTATTTATAAACATTTTTTCCAGCAACTTTTTTTTCAGTATTCTGCTGAAGATTGTCTGGGTTTGTTTAGAAATTTTCTTTGTAACATTTTTGTTGTTTTCAAATCTGTTGCCTTTAACAAATATTTTTGAAGTGTCAGAATTAACCTAAACTTTTGTCATCTGTTTTCTCTTTTTCACCACATATGGCAAACCTCCATAATCTTACTAAGATAAATCAGACAGTGGGAGTCCTTGTGCTTAACATTAAGGATATGCAGAAGTGCTTTGGAGAATTGGAGCTTAATATGTAATGTATATGATTGTGTATAACAGTGCTCTGCACTTACGTATCCAAAAATCTCAACACTTTACAAGCTACATTTTATTTATAAGGAAAAGGAGGCACAGATTCATGGATGTATGTGGAACAGAAACATAGCGTTGAGCCTCTTGGGTTAATGTGCTTGGCCTTCAGTCAAAACAGTAACCAGACCCCTTGTAAAACATGAGACTAGGAGTGGGCATTCATTTAGGATTGTGGAATAATCAATGGATTTGCATGAGAAATCTATTGTGATAGCTATTTAAAGCCAAGAGCATAATGGTGTAGGGACCACTGAGAAGGAAATGCTGGGGAAAGATGGCAGAGGGAAGCAGATGAGAGGAACATAGGGGAAGAGGATGAAGGAGAAAAAAGAGGGCATGAAAATGTCTTTGTTCTTGAGAGTAATAGATCTAAGTCTTCTGCCATCAGTTAGAAGCTTTTCTTTCTCTAGCCAGTTTAATTCCAGCATGGGTTCTTCCACTTCCAAGTTGATGAAAACATCTGTTTTATCGCAAGTGCTATGCATTCATGTTGGGGACACATTGACCAGCGGTCTGTATTAGTCTCTTCATAAGGAATGGTGTTGAATCTCCAGTACCTACTGGTAGTGGTTGAGGCATATTTGATATTGTCTGGTGGAACTGTAGGATCTTAGGACTCAACTACTTGAGAAGAGGGCAGGAGGAATGGCATAGTAGTGTGAAGCCATAGTTGATTGGTCCATCATCACTGCCATAGCTTTGGAGAGTTAGGGCCACAAATTGGACCTTATCAAGCTAAACAGTTATGGCATCCAACTAATGACTTGAGCCTGGTGTTCTAAAAGGAAGCATTTCTATGATGGGTTTATGGTTTTGGTGCTTGTGCGTGGTTGAGTACCTGGGATATAAAAGCTCATAGAATTCCCTACGGACTTCATGCCACAGTCTAATTTCAAAACAATTGGAACACCCTTGCTAATTCAGAAAACTCTTGTAAAAATTTATCATAGGAAGGCTGTTGATTGAATTTGTTGAGTTGCGGACTTCTGTTTAGGATGTCTATAGTCTATCACAAAGGTAAAATATATTCACAGCATTTTGTGGTATTAATCTTTTATATGTATTCATTCCAGCTTTTCAAATTTGTGGAAAAAAAATCAATCCAGACATCCTTTTGTGTTCCTGAAAGTTACATGGAGGACTCTGTCTGGACTCCATCTAACGTTTGAGTTCTGTCAGTAAATAGTGCTGAGAAAGAGTGCCCTCCCCAGTTCATAAGATGAACTGCACAAACAGTGTGAAAGGCATCCACATGGTTACAGCTGAAGTACAAAAAACATGTTCTAGAATCTAGAGAACTCTTCCCTGCTGTGGAATTTAACTGCATGTATTAGCTGTTAAAGAACGGATTTAATAATAACCAGGTGCTTTTTGCTCATGCTGTTGGACTTTTAAACAAAGCTAAAAAGTCAGGATCATCTAATCTAACTGAGGAAGCTGTACATATCCATATGCATTTCTTCAGTTTCTTTTATAGAGAAACCGATGTTGTGCAAAGCACTGTAGCAGCTCTTCTAACAAGGCTATTAAGAAGAACCACCCTGATACCTTATGGCCTTTTTACAGTGATTGTAGCTTTCAGCAAGCTTTGGAAATCCCACAAATGGAATCCTCTTCTGCATATTGTCACATTTTCCCTGTTAAGCAGCGATTATGAAGAGGGTGTAAGGGAACCACTATTTTCAAGTCAAGAGGGCATAGGACTATTAGTTTGGGGATCCTGGGTTCTAGTCTAAGATCTGTCACTGAGTTCCTTTTTGTCGTTAGGCTAAGTAACTTGCCAGCTTTCATATCGATTTCCCTATCTCTAAAAATGGCAGTAATGTTTACGCAGTGTAATAGGCTATACACACTGACACCCCCTATAAAATCTCTGATACCCCCTGAACGGAGAGGGTGGGCACTTCTCTTGTCTCAGGGAATGGGACACTGCCCTTTAGCTGTACTGTTCAGGTCATCTGTCTCTGTCCACGTACAGAGGGGATAAAGTCATCCAAACAAAAAAGATAGGAGGCTTCTGCATCCCACAAAAGACTAAAGATTATCAGGCCATGATAACTCCTATTAGCAAGAGGGTACCCCCCAGAGGACAGATTCCAGTCTCTCTTGTCAGTGGAGATCAATCTAAAATCAAATCACATGAAGATAATGTGTACATGTCTGGGACTACTAAGCCACATGTCAGCATGTATGTATGTGATGCCAATTGCCAGAATTCACCTGTGGAGTAGAGAGGTGACTTTACCTCTGCAAAGAGCATTGAGGAGACTGATACTGGAATGTTGTGAGCAGTTCTGGTGTTTACATTTTAAAGAGATTATTGAAGACTTTGGAGAGGCTGCAGAAAAGAACAGTCAAGTTATTTGAGGGTTGGAGAAAATGCCTTTTGGAAAGATTGTCTTTTTTATCTTCTAAAAAAAGGGGAATTGACTTGGTTATGGGGTACAAGTACTTACACGGGAAGAAAATAACCAGTACTAATGACCTCTTTAATCTAGCAAAGAAGGGCATAATAAGAACCCACGGCTGGAAGATGAAACAGTCAAATTCAAACTGGGAATAAGGCATGCCATTTTAGTAGTGAGGGCGATTAGTCTCTGGAACAAACTACAAAGGGAAGTGGTGGATTCTCCATCTCTAGATGTCTTCAAATCAGAACTGGGTGTCATTCTGAAAAAGATATGCTTTAGCCAATTACAACTTGTATTTTGAATAATGTGTAATTTATAAGGCTCAATACAGGGCCTTCACATACAAATTCAGTCACATACAATATACAAGAAGTCAGACTAGATGACTTACGGCCTTAAACTCTATGAGTAATTCAGTCACATACAATATACAAGAAGTCAGACTAGATGACTTACGGCCTTAAACTCTATGAGTACATTTGAAGAAAGAATAGTTACATATCCTATAGTAACTGTGGTTTTTTGAATGTTTGTAATCACAGTGGATCCCATACCCTTTCCTCCATTACCATGTTTCAGAGTCCTCAGCAACCTTGGGCTTAGAATTCCAAAGGAACTGAACCAGGACTGTGACTGCCCTTAACTTTCTGTCCTCGTACAGGAGCACAAAGAGGCACAGTGTACATGTGTGGCCCTAGCATGTATTGCTATTCAGAATTCTCCCATGTGGTATGCACGCCTGCAGTGGGATCCACATGGATATCTTGAATACCCAGATTCCAGAGGGGTAGCTGTGTTAGTCTAGTTCAGCAAAACAAACAAGAAGTCCTGTGGCAGTTTTAAAGATTAACAAATTTATTTATTGCATGCATGATCTTTTGTGGGAGAAATCACACTTCGTCAGATGCTTGAAAATGGAAAATTTACAGTATGGGAGAGAAAAATAAATCCAGTGATGTGTGAGTGACTGGTTTATGTCAGACTATTTCAGCAAATCAAACAAGTTGTTTATACTCACAGAAACCCAAGTTAATGGTGTCAGATTTGCATGTGAATTCTAACTCTGTAGCTTCTCTCTGAAGCTTTGATTTAGATTTTACCTGTTTAAACACTTCAATCAAAATGTCTTTCAGAGAGTGAGCAGGGAGATTGTAATGTTCTTCTATCAGTTTTTAAATGTTTCTCCCATGAAAGCTCATGCGTGTGATAAATAAACTTGTTATTCATTAAAACTGCCTCTGGACTCCTTGTTTGTTTTGTATAACCAGAGTTATTATAGAGTAAATAACCAGTCTGTAATCCAGGATATCATCTACATTTAAAAAAAAGTTTTCATATGCAGTTTAGGCAGAGCCCCAGCTTTTACCTCTAGGTTAAATTTCCATCTCTGTATAATGCATGCTGGCACTTTTTAGAGTGCCTTAACAACATTAATATATCAATCTAAACATATTTGCATAATATTTTCTCCTTGAGAAACCAAATAGTCAGATCCTTTTATTATTGTATAAGATATTAAGATACAAAATATCTTAAATTAGACTGACCAAGTATTGAAAAGCATTTAAATCTAGGGCTATGTCATGCCCAGGATTTAAAAGTTATATGACAAAATAAATTACGTATAAAATAGCTTGTATGCAGTACAATATGGTGTCTGGGGTTGCAAGAAATCTATTTCTGGATCTGATGAAAAGCGTAAGTATTTATTTTTTAGAATAAAATAAGTCAGTGCTAATACTAAATACATTATTCAGTGATCTTGGCTCATTATTTGGATCCAGAAGATGTATAAAAAGGAGGTCAATGTTTGTCTTGGCGGCCGCTTTCATGTGTACAAAAGGACATTGTACAATTTATCATCTAATTATTGTAGATTACTTGTGAATGGGCAACCAGGTGTTTACTGGCTTTGAAGTGATTTCAGGATTTGGCTCTTTTTTGTTAGAATCTTTATTTAAATATTCTTCAAGAAGGAAGGATTTTCAGATTTCCAGTATTTGAGAGGAAATATATTTCAATGAAAGTTATGATCTGCCTTAATATTGGAGATGGGATACATTAAAAATAATTCTAAAGGGGTAGCCGTGTTAGTCTATTGTAGAAAGACAACAATAATGTTACTGAACCAGCTTCAGTCATTTCAAGAAGTGAACTATGATTTGGATGAGTTTTCCCCATAAGCCTGGGGCTACCAATGTTCTGTTCAAAATTAACAGCGCATGGATTCCACATGATTGATCATTTGTTGTGCTTGTTTTCCCAGCTGAAATAAAGATCTGTTTTAAATACTACCATGGTATTAGTGGAGCCCTGCGAGCTACTACCCCATGTATCACTGTGAAAAACCCGGCTGTGATGGTAAGTGTGGCCTTGATAACTGTTCATAACTTACTTGCAAAGAGATAATTGAACCTGTCAGTCAAGCCCACTTAAATATCAATAGCAGTCTCCAAGTATTGCCATTAACTAGAATTTTCCAGTTCTAATGCAATCCAGTTGTATTATAGGCTGCATGCAAAGGATGATTGTAGTTAATACTGTTCAATACTTTTTATGATGAGGCTTTTTCAGCTGCTTATAACTTTGCCAAACTTTAACTATTTGGGCAGAGACTTTTCATGCTATGTGTCTACCTCAGGCTGAATCTTTTTAGAAAATACGAGCTGAAACACTTTGTTTCTCAGAATGTGGTTAAGAAATATATATATTTAGCATTGGAAAATCAATTGTGTTGTTTAAACACAATGACTTGCAATTTAGCAGCAGGGCCTCCCTTTAGACGCTTGGCCGTGTCATGAAACTTTGAAAAATCTCTGTAGAAATTTGCTGGAATTTGGCAGCTAACTGCTGAAGATTTTGTTTCAGTTGTAATTGTGCAGTCCTATTGAAATCTAATGGGAATATACAGGTGCAATGGAAGACATTATTCAAAGACAATAGGATTGCACAGGTATAGAATAAGGGAATAATTTGTTATTCATTATCTCTGTATGGAAACAGGCCAATTTCACTTTCAGATCTCAAGTTGAGACTGAAAACCTGATAGTTAGAAATGTTTTTTCTTGTGAGCTATTCACTGCTAATACAGAAATGAAGGTAGAATAAATATGGAACCACCATGACGCCATTTTTAGTCACTGTACAGCACTGAACCATATTCCAGTCTGATTTACGTAGTTTTTGGCCACACAGACCCAAACTACTAAGTAAAACACACAACATTTAAAATGAGTTTTAGTTTGTTGCTTACGTAATTAAATGAAATACTGAGAATTCTCTTGAGATTCATGCAATAATCAACAGAAAATCAGGAAAAATTTAAACAGGAACCTGTTTAATGTCACCTGCAAGTAAGTGGATGCAATTTTGCTAAATTAATATGAAATGGTTTAGTGTTTGACTGTAGTACAGCACAGATAGGAAATCCTGAGCAACAGAATAGGAAATATGGGAGAATCTTCTAGGGCAGTGTGTCTGTTGCGACACACTTCGTGGCGTATCATGACTGTATAGGACATACTAGCCCACCCTTCCCAGCAATCTCCCCAGCTGTCTGCGACACACTTAACATTCTGTGGCAACACAGTAATGTGTCCTGACACAGTGGTTGAGAACCACTGCTCTAGGATGTATATATGCAGACACCAAACTATTTGCTAATATTTTGGGAACTGCACAGCTTGCACCCAGTCTTGCAAGCTGCACCTTCAGTGAGAGTGTAGAGTCCGCAGCACCGTGTAGAGTCCGCAGCACTCAGCACCTATCACATTCATGTTATTTGAGAGTGTCCCGAATAAATCCTGCAATAGTAAGTTATTTGCTGCAGTAGTAAACAGTGCTTCATATTCATTTGTTTGGCAATACCCAAAATTCAGTAAACTTTCTGCATACAGCTATTTTATAGCTGTGCTGATGAAACAAACTGAAAAGCCTGGGCATAATTACATTTGTGTGCTGAACTATTTCCTGTGGAGTGATGTACTAAGGAGAACTATGAATAGCTTCCTCCAATCTAAACCTTCAAATATACATAAAACACCCCTATGAGTTTGGGATACCTCATATCTCAGGCTTGAGATAACTAAAGCTCCCATTTATTACACTTAATTTACCTATTTTAAGTAGGTATAAGTACTGATATTTCCCACTGACTAAATGGAAGCTACCTACTTGCCTGAAAATAACTCAATTCTCATGTGTATTCTTGTAGTATCTTGTTATACAGTAGATTTAGATTTTCTTCTCAACTTTGAATAATTATTATTTATTCCAATACTGAATGCTCTCTTGTGAAATACGGAATATTTTTATGTTAATACTTTGTATCAATTGTTTAAAATAAATAATTCAGTTGTTTTTTTAAATAAATGCAATATTTAGTGCACTGCAAGACTTCCTGACTCTGTATTGTACTTATTTCCGGTTTTATAACACTCTTTGTAATCAGTTTATATAATGTTCCATGGTACATTTTGTTCACTGATTTAGTGCCAGTGTGTGATATAATATGTAGCCAGACAGTCCTCTGATTGACTACACAGGTGTGGTTACAGAAAAGTGCAATTTATTTCAGCTGATTAGTATTTTTTTTTGACCTTGTACTCCTCCTCCTTAGGCATTTTATATGGCCTGTACTATCTATCTATATATACAATGAATAGGTGGATGATACCAATATTGAAAATTGTATTTAATTGTCACTGTGTTAAATTATGTGCCAGCGAAGTGTCAGACTTGTTGTGAATTCCATTGCAGTGAAGATGTTCCAGTGTACATGTATTATTACTTTTATAATTGTTGAATTGAATGGAGGCATTTTTTTTCTGTTTAAAAAAAAAAGTACCAGTCACGTGGATAGCTTATTTTTATGACTTATTAATACAATAACGGAGTTTTAACTGATGGACTGACTCAACAGGAAAAGAAATACCCAGAATCATCAAGGACCTTTTTTTAATGAATAATGTTTGGAACAAGAAATTAATGTAAGTGAGCATAAGCCAAAAAAGTAAACCAAGAACTCTGCCGTTCTAATGACCATTGGTATTAATCTCAACTGTCCTGGAGATACGTGTACTCCATCTCTGCTTTCAAAGCATCTTTGCAAAGTATAGAGAAAGCTGAGATGGAGTTAACTTATTGTCTGTGGAGAACCAGGTCATTCTGCTGCATAGTGTCACAGATGACTTTTATATTAATTCAAAGCTGAATTTCTTCATAAACTCAAAGATTTTAAGGTCTGCAGAGACCATTACAATCATGTAGTCTGAACTCCTGGCTGCTGAACCTCACCCCATAATTCCTGTATCAGTATCATCCCTTCTATTTGAATGGTAACTTTAGTTTTAGTAAACTATTCAGTCTTCATTTAAAGAAGCACCTTAACTTTCACAGATTTAACATATTGCTAAATGCAGCCAGGCTGCAGTATTTTTTCTCAGCGTTTTCCCTCCCAGCTACAATTATATTCTTGGAAATAGGCCATATCATGTTTTTTCTATAATGTATCTTTTTTATGCCATTCGTCTACATGTGTGTTTCCTCAACATATTTTTTTCTTTTTAAATATAAGGTGACTTTGGTAACACACTGATTTATTAGAGATGCATATCTCCAGTGTACATCCTACAATGTGTCCAGGTATCAAGCTTTATCAGACTTACAGTCTGGCAAACAGTTCCACAGGCTGTCTTTACCTTATCCCAGTGATTCATTGCCTTTTCCCTGCTGGATCAGAGCTGTGCCTCCTTTTGGAACCATTTGTCCTGAAACACAGAGCGTATATTTTCAACTGATTCGAAAACCAAGAGTATATCTTACACTGAAGCTGAGTGTGTGCTCCTACTGCAGGTGGATTTGGGCTAGCCACCCACGTCGCAATGTCCTCACTGCTGTTTTTAGTGCACTAGTTTGAGTGGAGCTAAACCAAGTCTGTCTACCCGAGCTTGGAGATTCCCTCCCAACTGCAGTGTAGATCTACCACAATAGTCCATGATTTATGATAGGTGCTGCTCTTGAGAAAAAGGGAAGCTCCTCCTGTTCATGCATTCGCAAAAACTCCACTTGTGAAGGAGGCAACAGGGCATTTCTAACAAGTGAAACAAAAAATTAAAGGGAAAAAAAATCACTCATCAGAGAAAGTAGAAATAAACCTCAGTGAAAGTTTCACAAGTCTGAGCATGACTTACAGATCAATGCCATACTTAGAAATCTGATGTGCCTTATTTTATCACACAGACGTTAAATATTTTGATGATCTTCTCCTTTGATTACCTTCATTGATCCAGGTATCTTGTGTTAAGCAATAAATGGTACAGGGAAGTATTTACTGCATGGTGTCTGTGGTTAGCTCATGCTTCTGTATAGGATGCCAGTTTGCACAGTTGATTTTTTGAAAAGGCACAGAAATCTATGAAGAGGAGCTTTCACTTTCTCCACTTAATACCCTCCACATACCTAATAGTTCATGAATTATGTATGTTCAGGAGTTTCTCAATATTGCAATATTGAAATAGAAAGCATAAACAGTAGTTAGTATTCTTGAATTGCCAGGGAGTTTGGGGTGGACTGAAATAAGTACTAGTGCAATCAGATTGTAGTTTGGTCTAGAGGCAGTATTCAGTGGTGATGTCAGATTCTTCTCCCGAGTACTGCATAATTATCCTCATGAACATGAAAAACAAAGGAAAAATGCCATAATACATTTCATTTTTTTTCTTCCTCTTTAGACGGGAGTGGAAGGCACGGATGAAGGTGCTTCTGCAACTCAACACTCTCGGAAACTAGTCAGCTTTGCGTTGTCAGGTAAGATTTCAGAAGTATCTTGCATTATCTAACTAAAACCAGTCTCAGTTTTGTGTTAGATTGTTACTGAAAGTCTGAATTTACTCCAACTGTTCTACAGCAAAGAAAATATACATTTAAAAACAAACAAAAAAATTGGGTGCTGAAATACTCAAAGATGGAAAACGTTTCCTCTTCAGCCATATCTGTCTTCTTTAGGAGCACACTTAAGTGGTTTGAAAGTGATAATTTCATTGAGAACTTTTGTATGTCAAAAGGAACCATATTAGTTTGTATGCAGAAATGAAAGAAGTGAATTTGGTGGGTCTAGCATGAGAAGTCTCCAGGAAAGGGAACGTTCATCTCACTAAGTTGTGGTAAAGCACATAAAAAAGGGCCAATGGAATGCAAGTGAGTTCCATTGCTCTGAGAGATGGACAGTGTGCCAGAACAACAAGGCTTGCAAATAGTGAAATCTTTTTGGACACTTTTTTTTACTGGCAGCAGGAAAGGAATAAAACTCATACTCCTGTGGATTAGTGTTTTATTCCACATCTGGTCTCATGCGAGTTAAGCATCTCATTGTGAATGAAGGAGGTAGAATCTGGTTCCTAAATCTTCACGAACAGACAACAGAACCTTTTAGTAGGTCTCTTTCACTCTGTTGGACTAGAACACACTAAAACTGTCTTTTAGAATGGCTGTGTAGCAATTATGGGGGAAAAACTTAAGAAGGTCTATAGACACTAATAGGGGTCTACAAAAATCACACTAAAAAACCCTATAAAGTGTAACAGAGATACAGCTCAGTTGCGTGGATTCTATAGGTAGGTTGATTTTAAAATGTTATAGAATGGTAAATTTAATAAGATTTTTCCATAAAGCTGCTGAGTCTGGGGAAAAGTGCTATGTTTTTGGGGTGTTTAAGCTTTATTGTGAAGAAGGAGATGCTTCCACCTTGTAAAGCAGAATTTTATACAGTAGTGTTTTTGTGTGAACGGTTTGCCCTCCAGGGCTGGCCACAGAGAGGATCGGAGACCTAACTAATGTTGGTGAGGGAGGTCTCTTTTGTCTTAAGTGCTAGGAGTTTCTATTTTTGTAGGTTAGAGATCAGTACTGCCCCCCCCCATATGAGTGTGATTATAGACATAACAGTAATGACTCTGCTACTGAAATTTACACTTAAATCGAGACCAAAATCCATATTTAATTGATTACATTACTCTCCAAATTTGACATCATGTCTCTTCAGAAGACAGTTGAATTTACTATGTAATATTTTGGTGAAGTGCATACTTTTGCAGAGGATTCTGTCTCCTGCTGAAGTGACCCGTAAGTAGGAGACATGAGATTACTGCTCTAGCTAGGAAGCAGAAAGGTGGTATAAGGGGTGTCTAGCTCTATAAAGAACATTGGAACAGTGATTTCCCATGAGGCCCATCATTTGTGCAACACTTCTTAACACACATGGCACACTGCTAGATATTTATAGGGTTTTGGTGGTACGATGATGCATCACATACTCAGCGTCTAGATGATTGCCATATGTGAGTCAGAAAAGAGTATTCCGTCAGATCAAATTGGGAGTGACTCTGCGTGTTTTTACCATCTCTCCAGGGTGCAGGGCAGGTTTCTTCTGAGGATCAACTAGGTTCATCTCACTTAATCAGTTGCCTCCCATTTCAGGGGCATTGGGGATTGGTCCACCTTGGTCCTCCCTGTTCTCCACCTGTGGCACAAATAGCTTGTTTTTCTGAGTGCTGAAATACCTTGATCTAGTTTCTGTGGCTGGGTGTAGTGTGGGACTTATAACTCAGAAGAGATCTAACAAGATGATCTGGTAGTCCCTTCTGGCCTGAAGTTCCATCACTCTGTGCCTGACCATAAGTGGGAGCCAAGCTGGTTGCATCATCTCTTCTTGAGCCATATATGCATTGGGTAATAAGCAATTCCTTTCATCATTTGAAAAGCGCTATTGAATTGAAATCTTTTCCTTCTCACCTTCATGTTCCTTTGTAGATCTGCTGTTTTAGGGAATGACTGTTATGATTTCTATGTTGGAAAGTCTCAGAGATCAGGTTTTTTAAATCTCTTGGTTTTATCCAAAATCCCGTGGCTGATTAAAAAATAAAATGTCTCAATCATACATCTGTGTTTAAGATTGATTTCCCAGAATATTATGGGTAATTTACAAAATCTTTCTCTAATCTACAATAATCATGTTGTCACAGCTTTGGTCAAACTCCCCTTGCTGGATACTTACCCTGCCTGCTCTGTTTGGACCCACAGGCAGGGCCTGTGTGCTTTTGAGAGTCCTTAAGCCTGGGTAGGCTCTGCCTCCCTGCATGCTTCCTGGGCACAGCTTTTATCCGGTTGCTCATGTGGAAGTGGAACCCTGCAGCCCAATGCTGAACATCATCACCTAAGACTTTTCAGGAGCTTAAGTGCTTCATTCTTGTGGGGACACTGGTTTGTGATTTTACCCCTTCAGGGGTAAATCGGGGGGCCCGGACAATCTCCATCCGAGCGTATTAAAGGAACTGGCTCATGAAATTGCCAGCCCATTAGCAAAGATTTTTAATGACTCTGTAAACTCGGGGGTTGTACCGTATGACTGGAGAATCGCTAATATAGTTCCTGTTTTCAAGAAAGGGAATAAAAATGACCCGGGTAACTACAGGCCTGTTAGTTTGACCTCGGTAGTATGTAAGGTCTTGGAGAAAATTTTGAAGGAGAAAGTACTTAAGGCTATAAAGGATAACGGTAACTGTGATAAAATACAACATGGCTTTACAAAAGGGAGATCGTGCCAGACCAACCTGATCTCCTTTTTTGAAAGGATAACAGATTTTTTAGATAAAGGGAATACAGTGGACCTAATTTACTTAGATTTCAGCAAGGCATTTGATATAGTTCCACATAGGGAGTTATTAGTTAAGTTACAGAAGATGGGGATTAATAAGAATATAGTAAGGTGGATAAGGAACTGGTTAAAAGGGAGGCTACAGTGGGTCATACTGAAGGGTGAACTGTCAAGCTGGAAGGAGGTTACCAGTGGAGTCCCTCAGGGATCGGTCTTGGGTCTGATCTTATTTAACCTTTTTGTTACTGACCTTGGCACAAAAAGTGGGAATGTGCTAATAAAGTTTGCAGATGACACCAAGTTGGGAGGTGTTGCCAATACAAAGAAGGATCGGGATACCATACAGAAAGACTGGATGACCTTGTAAACTGGAGTATCAGGAATAAAATGAAATTTAATAATGGGAAGTGCAAGGTCATGCATTTAGGGACAAATAACAAGCATTTTTCCTATAAATTGGGAACACATCAGTTGGAACGGACTGAGGAGGAGAAGGATTTGGGAGTACTGGTTGATCATAGGATGACTATGAGCGGCCAATGGGATGTGGCCGTGAAAAAAAGCTAATATGGTTCTAGGATGTATCAGGAGAGGTATTTCAAGTAGAAACAAGGAGGTGTTGGTGCCACTGTACAAGGCACTGGATGGACCCCATCTGGAATATTGCTGGCAGTTCTGGTCCCCCAGGTTTAAAAAGGATGAATTCAAATTGGAACAGGTGCAGAGAAGGGCTACAAGGATGGTCTATGGAGTGGAAAACCTGCCTTATGAGAGGAGACTCAAGAAGCTTGGCTTGTTTAGCCTAACCAAAAGAAGGTTGAGGGGGGTATGATTGCTCTCTATAAATACATCAGAGGGATTAATATCAGGGAGGGAGAGGAATTATTTGAGTACTGCACCAATGTGGGCACCAGAACAATGGTTATAAACTGTCTATCAAGAAATGTAGGCTTGAAATTAGATGCAGGTTTCTAACCATTAGAGGAGTAAAGTTCAGGAATAGCCTTCCAATGGGAGTTGTGGGGGCAAAAACCATACCTGTTTTCAAAACTGAGCTTGATAAATTTATGGAGGGGGTGGTATGATCAGATAGCTATGGCTGATGGATATACAAGTGGCCTAAGAAGGGAGGGTATATGGGGTGGATTCTGAGTTATTACAGAGAATGCCTTCTTGGGTAACTGGCTGTTGAGACTTGCCCATGTGCTCAGGGTTTAACTGATCGCCATATTTGGGGTCGGGAAGGAATTTTCCCTCAGGGCACCTTCCTCTGTAGCACAGGGCATGGCTCACCTACTGGTGAATTCTCTGTATCTTAAAGTCCTTAAATCATGATTTAAGGAGGTAAATAACTCAGTCATAGGTTGGTGGCCTATTGCTGGAGTGGGTGGGTGAGGTTTTGAGGCCTGCATTTTGCAGGAGGTCAGACTAGATGATCGTACTGGTCCCTTCTGACCTTAGAGTCTACGAGTCTATGTTGAAACAGATACGGACTCTGCAAAAGATTTCCAAAGCAATCACTCTTCATTTCAGACAGCACTACAGATAACCAGAACTAGATAAAACAATAACCAGCTTTTCACCACTCCTTGCCTCAGTTTCTTCACTGCTTTGGGGTGTTCTTTGAAGGTGGGTGGGGGCAGTGTCCTTTCAGGATTCTAATGGTCCTCTGTTGAAACACATTCTTCTCTCTCAGGGCTTCTCCTATGAATCACAGAGAGTCACTCTATCACTTCCTTAACTCCGGCCAGCCTAGCAATCAAAAGATTCACACTGTCTGTCCCCGTGAGTCTCTCTTCAGTTCCTCCTCAACTTCTCAGTGTTCAGGTTTTTAAACACAGCTCTGATATCTATTTTTCGTTCTCCTTTCCTGGAGGCAAACTGGAAAAACTAGTCATGAAATGTTAATGATGTCTTTGGTTTGTTCTGTAGCTAGTTCTGGACCCAGTGTGTGATATTTGACAGGGTCCTTGTCAACCCAGTTCCGATTTACTACACTTTGAGGGTTGGTATTATGAATTCAGCCACATCTATCAGTCCTAGTGGCTGGGCTGTTTTTGTTTTGTTTTAAATTCTTTACATTTTGCTATAGACTGAAGCTCCAGGCTATTGTTATAATAACTATCCCAGAATGTATTCTGGTAACAAGTGTTTTCTTCCACACTGTTGTGATACAGCCTATGATTTAGCACTGAGCCATGGTTATTGGGAAAATTCGGGAGAAAATTGGAATTCGAAGCATGAACTTACCCAAGTTTTTCTTGTAAGCACCAATAATACCTCATGATCATGTAGAATTCAGCACATAGATTGCCGATGGCAGGGACCATTCATTGCTTTTTGTAATAATTCTATAGGGTTACAAATTCCTTGCCTGAAGACAGTTCTGTAATCTTAAAAATAAGATACTAGCATTTTGTTTGTTTAACTTTTAATTCACTTTAGCTGAGTCCTAACATTTATTCCATGTACTTAACCTTACTCTGTGCTTTTCAAATATAGTGAGTTTCTTTTCTATGTACGTACACAAATTTATCACTGACTTGTTTGTTCTAGCATTGATTTAATGCTGACATGGAACCAATTCATGGACAGGACAATGAGAATATTAGAATTTTTTTTCTCTTATCCACAGAGAATCCTCTCATTGAATTCTAACATGGTTGCAGAAAAAATTAAATGTTTTATAAATCCCATTTAGTGTAAACTTGCTAAATTTCCAAGAATTGCCTGAAGGCTCTAATGAGCACATTTATCCCCTCTAGAAATTAATACTCCCTTTCCTACTAATCTATAAAATCCTATGCCATCCCAAAAATGTATTTAAGGATAAAATACCTGAAAATTATTCCTAACTCAAAATAAAGAAGTGGCAGGTGAGAACAATACATTTTTCATGAGTTTAAGCTGAAAAGTATCAATATTTTTCCTCTCATGCTCTCAGAACCTTTGAGACCAAAAAAGAAACAAGGCAAATAATATAAACTCTGCTGTCATATTGGGGTATATGTGCTCAACAGACCCAACCATTAAATCTGGCAGAAAATACCATGTAAAAATGAATCTTTCACTATTGCCAGAAGGGTAGCCATGTTAGTCTATTCCAGAAAAACCACAATGAAGAAGGAGTTCTATGGCCTTTTTAAAGACAGACAAATTTATTTATTGCATAAGCTTTTGTGGGTGTAATCCTACTTCTTTAGATGCATGGAATGGAAAATGTGGCATGCTAGCTGCAAATATATACATACAGCGAAGAGTGGGTCACAAGGTAAATGAACAAGTTCCTAAGGGTTAGCCATGTTAGTCTAGTTCAGCAAAATAAACAGGGAGTCCTGTGGCACTTTTAAAGACTAACAGATTTTTTTTTGCATGAGCTTTCATGGGTGAAGTACCACTTTGTCAGATACAGTTTCCATTTTCTAGCATCTGATGAAGTGGGACTTCACCCACGGAAGCTCATGAGATAAATACATTTGTAAGAATTAAAATAAAAGTGCTACAGGACTCCTTGCTTATTAAGGTAAATTAAAACATCCATAGGGATAGACTGCTAGCCTATCTCTGCAGAGTAAACAAGCTTTGTTTTGATTCAAACAGTGTGTAAGAGGGAAAGCCAGATCTGTAATTGAAAGTTGAGAAGGGTGATAGAAGGGAAATCACCTTTTGCAATGACCCAGCCATTCAAGATTTCAGTTCAAACCCCAGTGTGAATGTATCTAGTTTGCATATGAATTCTAATTCTGCAATTTCAGATTCCAATCTGGTTTTGAAGTTTTTTTGCTGAAGTATTGTAATTAGCATGTTTTTACAGAATATCAAGGTGTTAAAGCAACACCATTAGTGCTGACCTCCAGGTCTTCTCCTTCCACTTCCATTAAGGACCAGCCTTGTTGCACTCTTGATGTACCATTCAGGGTGGTACATTTCTGCATGGTGCTCTCAACAGGAGCATGCCCCTGGCCCCCATGCTGTGTGCCCACTGGGAGTGTATTCCCCTCCGTTTCACTTCCCTTCCCCCTCATTCAGTCATCTCATTAGGAACATTCCTCTTCCTCCCGCCACTCTCACCCCTTAAGAGCAGTCAGTTCACTCCAAAGTGGCTCATGCTGTATCCATAGTGTGTGCTAGTCTGAAAACTGTCCTCACCTGTGGAACAGGAACTCTTTGTAAAACTTTAGTTCCATCATTGAACACTCAGTGAATTTGAAGTGAATGAAACTGTTTCCTCATCTTCCCTAGAGTTTAAGGCCAGAAGGGTTCACTAGATCCTCTAGTCTGACCTCCTGCATATCTACTTTCCCTGTCACTGAGCCTTTAGCTCCAGCAATTAAAGTAATTACAAATGATGGCATTTTGTTCTGCTCACGTTTTAATATTTCAGTACTCAAGTTTCTATTACTAAAGTCCCTCCAAAACAGATCTGTAAATATGCCACCTTTGTTTCCAAAATATCTGCTCAGTGGAGCAGCTCACTTGGAGCTTTGAGAATTGTGGAGAGGAGCTGTCTTCATTAGTTCTCACACTCAGAGTGCTCTTCTGCACCAAGATGGCCTTTTCCCCTCTCTCTGCTGCAACATTGTGATCCATCCCAGATCTGCTAATGCTCCCATCAAAGATGAACATGGATAATTGTAAGATTTCAACTGGCTTGATCCTGTATGGTGATAACTAAGCATTCATCCATTCATAAATAACTTCTCTGCTCATCAGCTCTCTGATGAGCAAAGGGGGAAAGCAGTCTCCCAAAAATATAAACTTAGGCCCTGCACAATCTCCAGTGGATAGTCAAAATGTGTGCATGGTCAAGCAGGTCTGTCCTTGTATTTCTCCTACCAGCAAAGCATGGAAATAATAATCATCTTGTTTGGGCAGACTGGCTGGGAAAAGCAGGACCATAACTTCCACTTGGATGTGAAATTAACATGATTTAATCATGAAACAAAATTTTGGTTATAGACTATAAAGTCTTTTTTGGATATTTTGTAAACAAACCGTTTGGAGCTCAAATGTTTGGGGAAAAAAATTGAATAGAAAATATAGTGCAAATAATAGTCCTCACTAGGCTCCCATCTTGAAGAAGGAACCAGAAATCTGTGGCTTCATGGAACCTGAAAAGAAATATAATTGAATAATTAATTGAAAATTAATTTTAAAATCAATGATTTTACTGTAAGTGCCTCTCTGAGTGCCTTTCTGACCCTGGCTCTTTGCGGGTTGTGGCCCCAGCACTTAAGTACATGCTGAGGATATTAACAAAAGTACTTTTGGCAGGTGAGCATCAGTGTAAGGTACTCCATCATATTGCAGATTACACAAGCCTGCCAAACTTTGTTTTGGGAGGTGGGGGGATGGAGGCGGGAAGCTCTATGTTTTTGTTTTGTTTTTTTAAAAATTATTGGAAAACTCTGCATATCCTCTCCAGGGACTGGCTTTTCTTATTCTGGCCAGGGACCATGTGTATAGCCCGTATCATCATATTTTCATCTGAATATTTAGGGTTATGTTTATGTAGCAAAATATCAGTCGTGAAAAACATTGTTTCATTATTTTACTATTCACTGTTTCATGGCTCACTCTTTTTTTTTTTTTTTTTTTTAATCCAGCAGTAAAGTTATATGGAGGAATGGGGATTGGGTAGTTTTTCTCTGAATGCAAATACATTAAGTACAAAAGAAAAATAGTTAGACTCTAAGTCAGAAAGGGCCAATATGATCATCTGGTCTGCACAGTGTAGGCTACAGAACCTCATCCACCCACTCTTGTAATAAACCTTTAACCTACCCTGCAGCTCAGAGTCAGAAATGCACAAAGTATTTTATATTAGAAATAACTGAGGGCCAGAATGTAAATTAAGAGCCTGATATATTCCTACTTTCATTGTCTCATCTTTTTATTCTCTTGGGAAAACGAAGTGAATTCCTGCCATAGGCAACTTCCACACACTAGATCAAATTAATCACAGGATAAATAATTTTATCTAACTTTTTGAACAGTTTATGGTAAATTGAATTTCAAGGTAATATTTTAGGACTATCTCAATTGTGAGCTTCTTGTTTTAATCTTTGTTCCTTTTCTTTCTTTCTTTCTTTTAAGATATTAGGGCAGTTGGGCTAAAAAAAGGGATGTTCTTCAATCCTGATCCTTACCTAAAGATGTCCATTCAGCCAGGAAAGAAAAGCACATTTCCTACGTTTGCCCATCATGGTCAGGAAAGAAGGTCTACTATTATCAGCAACACAACTAATCCTGTTTGGCACAGAGAGGTAATGTTTGCCTTTTTAAGAACTCTTTCAGTTGGCTGGTGCAATAATTCAGTAAACTAATGTTTCCTTCTTTTGTGTTTGGATCCTTACTGCCTGATGCTATTAGCTAATTTCACAGCTGGTTATTTAAATTGACATAGAAATTGCAGTAATTGTAGGAACAGTTATTTTTTTTTAACGTGTTTAAACCAATGCTGTGAGCTTCTCAGTCCCTCTTCTGACATCAAGATTTGGAATTGCTTAATAACCCTGTGTATTCCTTAAAACTTCAGTAACAAATTAATTAGAATGGATTATATGTTGTAAGAAGAACCATTACAAAAAAGGCACAAGAAATCAACATTTATGTTCAGGCTCAGCTTGAGCAGTTACAGTATTCCAGCCTCCATTCATTGAGAAAGTATTCTCTCATAGTTCATAAAAATTGGCAAATTCCAGAGTTTGTGTTGTCAGGCCAAAGGCATGCATTGTGAAGTATTGTAGGTATTAGAAGAGAATGTCAAAGAAGGAATTATAGCACTGTCTAGCAAGCAAAATGAGTAAGTTGACAAAAGCCAGTGTTTCAGCTGTGTTTCCATTGGGCAATCTGTTAAGGTGTCAGAATGGACACTAAAATTGTACCAACTCATATATATTTGAGTGCTGAATGGCAAAAGTGTGTTTTGAAAAGAAGCACCAAAATAGAAATAATATTAATCAATATTAACTTGGTAACCCAAACCTATAACTATTTGATGGCCATCCACTGTTTGTTTGTGTTTTGTGAAATGAACTGACAGTCTGGAGTCTACATTCTAGTGTACGTATGTCCACACCTGTGTTCACAGACTCATAGCTCAGGGACTAAGTAGATTGGAAATCTTAACAGAGGACATGGTTGAAGTAGATTAGCAACAAAGCAGGACAGTGCAGGGTCACTCATGGGTTAGCTGTTCTGTGGGTAAATAGAAGGTATTTCCCTCAGTGATATCGCTCTGGCATCATTTCCAGTCAAGTAGATTCCCCTTACCCCTCCCACATGATCAAGTTCAGAAAGAGCCTCTTGTTTTTCTTTCTAGTAGTCATTGGGGAAGAAAAATAAAACCCACCCCTCTGCTCTGTTTCCTCCTTTATTCTTTGTATCTTATTTTTGCAGTTTATTAGCAAAGTAATAATGTATTGTGTAGCATTCATTGGAGCAGAATTTATCAGCACGCTCTAACTACTGTATTCTTCCTTGTGGCAATGCCTTGACAATACCATCTTATTATCCTATTATATATGCTGAACTTGGTGCAGAATTGATCCTTCTTTTTTTCTCCATGGCTTCCACAATGGCAACTTGCAATTTCTGTAGCAAACAGATGGTTAATAGCCTTTACATTCCATTCATCACAGGAAATTCAACCCTGAATGACAAGGGTGAGATTTTTTTTTTATTTGTGAACCTAATTTACTTGCTGATTTATGAGTCTGCCAGATGTGCAGAGATTTGAACCTGTCTGGTTTTCATCTGTAATGAAGTTGAACAGTATCCTTTAGTTTTGTTCCCCTTCCAGAATTGTTTAGCTAGCCAGCCAGAATGGATTTTAGCCATTCTGGGAAGGTTGTGATTTGTATTGAAATCTGAAAGGTGAAAGTCAGTGGAAGTGTAACTAGTTGATGTAGGCCTTTTCAAGCAGAAGACTGATGCCTCACCAAACTGTCATTTTGTATTGAAATATAGAAATAAAAAGACAATTTATTTTTGAGGAAGGGAAAGGAAGAAACATCTTAATTTTTAATGATTGTAGCATCTTTTTGTAATCTGGACACAGCCGTCATCAACAATAATCATTGCTTCGTGTTGCCTGTCACAGCAGGTAATGTAAATGTACATATATGTTAAAAAATGGGATACTAATACGTTGCTGAATGTGTTCTCTTTCCCCCCCCCCTTTCTTTCAGAAATATTCGTTTGTTGCACTTCTAACAGATGTCTTAGAAATTGAAATTAAAGACAAATTCGCCAAGAGTCGACCTATCATTAAGCGCTTTCTTGGGAAGTTAACTATACCAGTCCAGAGACTATTGGAGAGACATGCAATAGGGTAAACTAATTCATTGTTACTTTTACATCAGTTGGGAAGATCAGATCAGAATCTGCGATAGTGGCACAAAGCAATCTTCCCCTTGCTAATTATATACAAAATCACTTTGATCATATGCTGTAGACTTGCCACAGGAGGAAGTTAATCTCTCTGTAGCCTCACAACTTCTGATACGATTTCTGATACAATTTCTTAGCCTGTATTAAATGCGTGCACGCGCGCGTGGTGAAAGCATGTGTGTAATTTGTTGCAACTTATTTTCTTAAGATTTCTGATTCGAAGAAAAATTAATTTGTTGCTAATAAATCAAGAAGTAAGGCATAGTTATTCCTAGCAATATACAATAGTGTGCCAATTTATTTAGAACAGATTTTATTGTATTGTTTCTTTTCAGTTCAGCTATTTATAACTGTTATTTTAACAATGAGAAAGATTTAACAATGGTTTGACTAATTGGGTAGAAATGAAAGAATTATAATTCGTTATTGTTCTTAGTGTTGGGAATACCACAAAATTGAAATTGATTTATACTATGAATAAAGGTTTAATGGGCCCCAAAATGTATCTACTTCGCATTAAAAGCTTTTTGTCAATTTTCTTACATTTTTATATTGGGGGTTTTTTAAAGACAATTTTTCAGATAACCAGAGTAACCACTGGCGGGAATTGCAACACTGTCCAATGTTGGATGGTGGTTGGACAGGCTGTGGAATTCTGTGGTTGGGCAAGGAGGGAAGGATGAAGATAAGGGATCTGGGCTGTAGCACTGTCATTGTGGGTGAGGACGGTAGGTTGAAAGTGGGCCTGGTAGAAAGATAATAGTATTTATACAAATTTAAATATAAATTAAGAAAAAGATACAGTACTTTTTTTTTTCCCCCAGGATCTTTAACATTCATGTGGTACATTTAATAGATAAATAATATTTCTGTTAACACTCATGCATCTGAAGACACTGGAAGGAATTAAATTGTGCCAAACACTCTTCTTGTAGGGCCTGATCTAAAGCCCATTGAAGTAAATGAGAGTCTTTCCATTGACAAGTAGACTGTGGATCAGGCCATAAGAAGCAGAAACAAAAAGTGCATATGTTCTTCCAGGGAAGTTAAAGGACATGAGAATAACAACATGTGCTAGCATGACAACCAGAATGTAAACAAATAGCAACCTTTACCGAGAAAGTTTGCAGATTTAGTACAATGGGTTTTACTCCTGCTTGCTGTTTCCTGAGGGTGTTAACCAGACTTGTTGATCAGGCAGGTTGGGCATGGCCAAACCCCTGAAGCCCAGGCAGCTAGCCAGTTTGACCTGCCTTGAGCAGCTGCCAGAAAGCTTTACCAGACTTCCTACTCAGAGCAACAAGAAAAAACAAAACAAAACCCAGAAAGGATTCTAAGCATTGCTGGGCTATTATTTAGTCTCGGTGGGGGTGGAGTGGGCAGGCTCTGCAGCAGGAAACCAGCTTTTATACCGAGGTTGCTGGCTGCAGCAGTTGCCTGCGTAACGTCTGGACAGGCCTTTCTGGTGGAACCCCTCACGGGCAATAAGAGAAATAGAAAAGTTGGCAGAAAAGAGTGCAAAAATGTTGGGCTAATCAGATCCTATCATAACTGCCAGGGTAATTGAACCCCTGCTCGTGTAGTGGGTTTGACATCTATCTCATTGGGGCTGATGGAACCCTGCTCCCTGTGAATCAGCTATATTCCTATACAACGAGTCCTACAGGGCTGAGGGGACGAGCAGCCCAGACATTGAGGAACAAGCAGGTGGTAAGGTGCTATTGGACCACCACTTATTTTTGCCTAATTTAAGGTGTAACTTAGTCTATATGGAAGTCTGCCTGGCATTGAGGGATCCGCTGAGACAAAGGACCATGCCATGCAGCTTTTATGTGACTCTGTTTGTCTCACTAAGGGATTCAGTGAAACAAATGGCTGCTGGCATATAGCACTACAGGACCCAATGTGCAATTGAGTGAGACAGAGACAGGGTGTAAAAAAATTGATGATTAAAAAAAAATGAATGGATTCTTTTTTTAAAAAGTCAGATTTTCTAATGTAAATGAAATACTGGTCTGTTTTAAAAAATAAATCTATTTGAAGCTAACAACTTACTAAAAATTTAAGGCTTAATATAATTTATTAAAATAATTTAAATACAAAAAGATAAGATAAAGCAGTACATGTTTGTGCCATATTTTAAAGGAAGTCAAACTAGTGAACTGATGAAGTCACTGGCTGTACATCTAGAGCCAGCATTTGATGAAGTGCTGAACCAGCTGCAGGCAGTCTCTTCTGCAGGAGCAGAGAGAATATTTTCTTCATTTCAGTTTATTCAGCCACTTCAGTGTAATGAGTAGTTTATTCCAAGGTAAGAATCCAATTGGGAGTTGGAAAAGCAGTTTCAAAAAGTAGGTGTGAGAGGATGAGATCTACATTTTAAAATATTGAAGGACATGGGCACCACAGTCAGTTCATTTCCATAACTATAAAGATAAACCTTCCTTTGTTTAATAGATAATTTAGTTTGTCAAACTATGTTTTGCATTAAATAAGTTTTTTTTTTTTTTTTTTTTTTTTTTTGCATCTGGCACATTTAAGATAGTAAAATTATTTTAAAATGTATATGCTTTTTTGTGCATTTTAATTTACTTTGCATTTCCATCCCAATAGAGCCTGACAGAAATCAAAGTAAAAATTATCTAATAAATAAGAAATGTGTCATTCACTATTTTCTAAACATAATAAAATGTGAAAATTAAGAAGTTGAAAAAATGTAAGTTAAGCAATATAATTGTTCAGATAAATGTGTGTGGAGATAGTGTCCTCCAAAGGCTATACTTAGTTGTAGATCAGCTTTATTTTAATGGTTGCCAACCAATGAAAATCAACCTTTCTTTAAGAAAAATAACTAAATTAGGATTCAGAACATGATTAAAATCATGCTTACTGATTAAAATGAGTCCACTCAGGACAATGGACTGTGCCATGTGGCAGCTTGTATAATACTGCCTGATTGAAGGCAGGATCTAACGAGACAGAAGGGCCGTGCCATGTGCCCTTGCCTCAAGCGGGTTTAGGGAGTATCTCTGAAGTTCAAGGAATCTATCATCTCAAAAGAGTGAACCTTACCAATGTTTCATTTATTTCAGTAGCACAGTAGCAGGTGTGGTTCTCCCTCCAGATACTTCACTGCTATTCTATTATCAGAGGAGATACAGGCCAGTCTCCCTTTTTCCTGCCGTTGAGGAGGTGGTAAATCCCATAAATTAGGGGATATTCAGCAACTGGAGTTTAATTTTTCTCATTAATTTTTCCTTTATATAACTCTGAAAAAACTGGAATGGAAATATTTTGGTCACAAAAGTCAGTCCTCCACAAAGGAAATTTCTAAGACTTTATTTTCATAGTAAAAGAAGAGGAATAAGAGGTGCAGGGACTTGCTTCTCCTTCCACTTCACTGTAATGAAAATATTCTTGGAGTAAAATCTCTGAAACAGAAAAGAGCCCAGAAAGTACAGTGAGACTCTTCATATTCACTTCTCTGAAGCAAAGGTAGCTGTTTCAGATTTGGACTAGAGCCTTCAGAGAAAGAACTTCAGAGTTAGTTTTTTGAGGAACAATTTGAAGACGTTCTCAGGAGTATTCTTCCAAATAAGTCTCTGAAAGAGGAAACGTGGGAGAAGTGGGTGAGCAGGAGAGTTAGTTTACCCATAAGTAGTTCTGTGATGATTTATATTCTCCAAATTGATGCAATCCTGAGATTATAGAAACTGAAAGTATTATTTCAAGTATAATTAAAAACAAATAATCAGAAGCCAACAACAAACCAAAGCCATTTTAGCAGCCCTACATACATCTACTGTCACTAAGTTTTATCTAGAACCCAGTACATCTGGTCAGATTTACGTGTTGCATTCTATGTCATTAAGATCAGATGATCCTTTGTACCAGCAGCCTTTTAGACAAATGTTCTGCTAAGGAAACCTGTCTCGTGAGAATGCCTTCCTACTCCAAACACCCTGATATTTACAGTAAGAGCAGTGTGCTAAACGATATGGCCTACCTGCAACCCTACCTGAGGCCATGGTAATCCAATCCCCAGGCAAAGCAGATACTGATTACTGCTAAGCATCCTGAGGATGTGTGCTTCTGTGACTATAAATGGTCACTTTAATAATAATAATAATAATTAATAATTAATCTAAGTAGCCCTGGTATCTGAAAATGCAATGTAGACCCTACTATGGGTCTTGGCACTCTTTGTTTCAGTTATGATTTACAGGAGGTGTGGCCATCTATATGTAAGCTACCTGAATTCATGAAGTGGCATGAGAGATAGTGGGGGTAATGCAGGAAAATCTGCATTTTTCAAACAAGTATGACTACAGGCTGATTCTGTTTTGAACTGGTTTTCTGAAAAGAGGGCATAGAAAATGGGAAATGATTCCCTAGGAAAGAATATTGCAGAATGGATTCTTGGGGGTCATAGTGGATTACAAGCTAAATATGAGTCAATAGTGTAATACTGTTGCAAAAAAAGCAAATGTTATTCTGGGATGTATTAGCGGGAGTGTTGTAAGCTAGACATGAGAAATATTTCATCTGCTTTATTCCTTGCTAATTAGACCTCAGCTGGAATATTGGATCCAGTTCAGGGTGCCACATTTCAAGAAAGATGTGGACAAATTGGAGGAAGTCCAGAGAAGAGCAGCAAAAATTATTAAAGTTCTAGAAAAGTGACTTCTGAGGGAAGATTGAAAAAATTGGGTTTGTTTAGTCTGGAGAAGAGACTGAGGGAGAGGACATGATAGCAGTTTTCAAGTATATAAAAAGTTGTTCTTCGTCGAGTGTGCTCATGCCGATTCCAATTCAGGTGTACGCGCGCCGCGTGCACAGTCGTCGGAGACTTTTCCCCCAGTGGTACCCGTCGGGTCGTAGCAGGCGCCCCCTGGAGTGGCGCCTTATGGCGCTGTATAAGTACTCCTGCCGACCCGACCGACCACCAGTTCCTTCTTACCGCCATCAGTGACGGTCGCTGGAGCTACTTGCTTGCCTTAGGCAAGCATTCTCAGCGGATTCTTCGCAACTGTAAGACGCCCGGAGCTTCCCCGGCTGGGGTATGCCCGGGACCCAAGGGTTTAAACCCTGTGGTTCATGCCACAAGCCAATGCCCAAAGGGGACCCCCACGACTCTTGTCTTAAGTGTTTGGGCGAGGCACACCAGTCCGATCGGTGCAAAATCTGCAGAGGGTTCAAGCCCAGAAGCAGAAAAGAAAGAAGCGCACGCCTCAAACAAATGTTAATGGAGGCAGCGCTGGGGCCCCAATCGGGCGACTCGACGCCGGGAGCCTCGGTACAGAGCGCCCCAGCATCGTCGAGGAACCCGGCACCGAAAGCCCCGGTACCGGGCACCGCCAAGGCCGCAAGTGCGGGAAAGCCATCCCGGCACCGCTCCCTCTCGCCGGCTCAGAGGAAGAGGCATAGAGCCGAGAGGGGTCGCTCCCCGGCAAAACTACCGGCCCTTAAGAGCACGGATACGGGTTCACAGGAAACCCAAGCTCAACGTGACCAGCCTTCGAGCCCGCCTCACCCCCAAGGACACACCCCACCGGGGTCTCCGGGGCAGCAGAGCAGTATCGGGGATCTGGATATGCCATCCACCCCCGGTACTTTTGAGGCGGCGTGGGAACTAATAGCCTTGACGGCGGCTCAGTCCCCCGCTTCATCGCGCACCATGTCAAGGTCCGGTACCGCCTCCAGGGGAAAACTACCCATGCTGAGGCCTGAACACTTCTCCTGTCACTGGTCGTCTCCGCAGCTCCTGACGTCCCCGGGCAGATCGCCCAGGCCGGGGTCTACCTCCCGGCACCGTTCCACGTCCAGGCACCGGTCCCCATATAAATACAGGCCTTCGTCTTGGAGCGCAGCTGAGTCTCCGAAGGGGCACCACCGCTCCCCCTCCTCGAGGCCAATGGAGCCACGGCAACGCTCGCACCCAAGGTCTCTGGTCCCGGCAAGAGATAGGATTACATATAAATGTGAAAGAACTAAGAGCAGTTCGTCTGGCGTGCCGTGCCTTTCGGCCTCAAATCCGGGGCTTACACGTTTCAGTCCTCACGGACAACACCGCAGCAATGTTCTATCTGAACAGACAGGGGGGAGCACGATCCACACCCCTTTGCAGGGAATCGATGAAACTGTGGGAGGAGTGTATCGCTCACTCGATATACCTGGAGGCTTCACATCTCCCCGGTTCCCAAAACACTCTAGCAGATTGCCTCAGCCGAGCGTTCGAAGCTCACAAATGGTCAATCAGAACAGACGTGCTGTGGGAGATTTTCCGAAGGTGGGGTTTTCCCCGAGTGGACCTCTTCGCCACCAAGGAAAACAGGAAGTGCCCCCAGTTCTGTTCCTTCCAAGGCCACAGCCCAGGGTCCCTATCAGACGCCTTCCTTCTCGACTGGGGGCAGGGCTTGCTGTATGCCTTCCCGCCCTTTCCCCTCGTCCACAGAGTCCTTCTGAAAGCGAAAAGAGACAGAGCGTCAGTCATACTGATTTGCCCCGGCATGGCCCAGACAGCATTGGTACCCAACAATGCTCCAACTCTCAGCGAGCCCCCCGATACCATTGCCCCACTGGCCGGACCTGATCTCCCAGGCCCACGGGTGCCTACGTCATCACAACCTCCAGTCCCTGCACCTGACGGCTTGGAGGATCTGTGGCTGAATGAAGGGGAAAGGGCGTGCTCTCATCGGGTCAGAAGGATCCTTTTAGAAAGCAGAAAGCCATCCACAAGGAAAGCGTATACGGCCAAATGGTCCCGCTTCTCCATTTGGGCTCAGGATAAAGGGGTCCCCCCAGACACGGCCCCTATTCCCTTGATCCTAGACTACCTCCTGCAGCTAAAGGAATCCGGCTTAGCCCTGGTGTCCATCAAGGTGCACCTCGCCGCTATTTCAGCGTTCCGCAATACAGAAAGGGGTAGGCCCCTTTTCTCCCATCCATTAATGACACGCTTTATCAAAGCTCTAGAGAGGATTTACCCACAAGCCCGCCGCCCAACACCAGCATGGGTCCTGAACTTGGTGTTATCTAAGATCATGGGGCCCCCCTTCGAACCCATGGGCTCATGCTCCCTACTCTACTTGTCATGGAAGGTCGCCTTCCTAGTGGCGATCACTTCGGCCCGCAGGGTCTCAGAACTGAAAGCACTCACGGCAGAACCACCCTACACTGTGTTCCACGAGGACAAAGTACAGTTACGCCCTCACCCCTCCTTTCTTCCTAAGGTGGTTTCTAGTTTTCACTGCAGCCAGGAAATTTTCCTACCCGTCTTTTTCCCAAAGCCCCACGCCAATGACAGGGAAAGAGTCCTGCACACCCTGGACGTCCGCAGAGCGCTAGCCTTCTATATCGACAGAACACGGGCCTTCAGAAAGACCCCCCAACTCTTTGTGGCCATAGCCGAAAGAATGAGAGGCGAACCGGTGTCATCACAGAGGATTTCCTCCTGGATCTCCTCGTGCATCAAAGCCTGCTACGGTTTGGCAAACCGCCCTGCCCCATCATGTACAGCCCACTCGACCCGGGCACAGGCCTCCTCAGCCGCGTTCCTAGCTCACGTCCCAGTTACAGAAATTTGCAGGGCCGCGACCTGGTCCTCTATACACACCTTCATGGCACATTACGCTATTAACCAGCAAAGCGCTGCAGACGCTGCGGTGGGGAGAGCAGTCCTCAGTACGGCAATGAAAGGCTCCGACCCCCACCTCCACTAGGCCAGCTCGTGACTCACCTGAATTGGTATCGGCATGAGCACACTCGACGAAGAAAAACAGGTTTCTTACCTGTAACAGGTGTTCTTCGAGAGGTGTTCTCATGCCCATTCCAATACCCACCCACCAACCCCTCTGGTCGGAAGCCAGGCAAGAAGGAACTGGTGGTCGGTCGGGTCGGCAGGAGTACTTATACAGCGCCATAAGGCGCCACTCCAGGGGGCGCCTGCTACGACCCGACGGGTACCGCTGGGGGAAAAGTCTCCGACGACTGTGCACGCGGCGCGCGTACACCTGAATTGGAATGGGCATGAGCACACCTCTCGAAGAACACCTGTTACAGGTAAGAAACCTGTTTTTACAGGAGAAGGGAGAAGCATTGTTCTCTAACTTTTGAGGATAGGACAAGATGTAAGGGGCTTAAATTGCAGTGAGGGCAGTTTAGGTTGGACATTAGGAAAAAAGTTCCTAATTGTAAAGGTGGTTAAGCACTGGAATGAATTGTCTAGGGAGTTTGTAGAATCTCCATCATTGGAAATTTTTAAGAGCAGGTTAGACAAAAACCTATCAGGGATGATCTAGATAATGCTTGGTTCTGCCATAAGTGCAGGGGCCTGGACTAGATGATCTCTCGTGGTCCCTTCCAGTTATATGATAATATGAAATTTCCAGTGTTGGATCAAGGCCGTCAGAAGAATGTCTTAGGCAGAGATATCTAGTTTGACTTACATCTTAGAATTAAAAGCATTCCAAACCAATGCTGACATCCCCTTTTTCTTCCAACCAGTTGAAACACCAGAGTATGAAGGCTTCAGCATATTATTGGCTTCAAAATTGGTCTTCCAGGGAGAAACAAGACTTAGGCTTTTACTCCATCTTCTTTCTAGTGCCTAAACTTCAAACACCGAGGAAAGCTCAAGAAATTCTAAAATGGATCTTCTCCAAAAGCCACTGTTCAGGATAGAGACCCTTAGTTCCAGCAGAGCATTAATTTCCATCATTAACTGATCTGCTGAACACCACTTTAAATTTTATTATGTGATCCTCCCAGAGGAGATATCAGTAAAACATGCAGCAGATGGTTACCAACTAAATTTCTTTATTCCTGGGCCTATCTGCCTTTCTAAGAGTGTCTTCCAAAATGCTGTTTAACACTCTTTTTCCTCAAGCAGAAAGCAGAGTGCTGTTCCTAAAAAAAGGCCCACAAAACAGCTGTTGTACAGTTCAGAGTTTTTGAAACATGTTTTTTGAGAACATCATCAACATCCAGATAATGTCATGCAAGCAGTATTACTTCTGGGAGTAGTCATAGACATTGGCTTCTACAGGCATTTAGTTCTATCAGAGATCAGGATTCAGAAGTCGTGCCCAGAAGGCACGTCACTCATTTTCCAGTGACATCTGCCATGGCTCTGATGGTCTTGAGTAAGAACGAAGAACTCTAGCAATAGCAATCTGTTAAGAGTGAGACTCCATGTGGGCTGTTTTCTCCATATGTTTCTTGAGTCTGTAGCACTTATTCTTCCTGCTTTTCCTTGCTTCAGTGCCAAGGGATACTTGTAATGGGCAGGTGTTTCAGTCAGAAAAGATCAGCGGAGAAAATCTATGCTATCTTCAAGAACAGGGAGCCTCATTGAGTGAACCATTTCATCCAAGGATAATGGAAGATGAGACCTCCAACATGGTATCAGTTGGAGCAAGGTCAGAATAATCAGGTTATAAAAGGTATAATTCCAGTCCTGATCAGCCAAGATGTACCAGTAGTGTCTTACTGCACTTCAGTTATGGCTTTTATCAACAAGATGGTACCAGATCTTCAATGTGGCTGTGAGCTTTTAATCTCTGTTCCTGGGTGCATAGCAGAAATAGAAAAGAAAATCTTCTGTATCTTCAACTACTACACATGAAGAGGAAATAAATATCATAACATCAGTTAAGAAAGCAAAGGAAAAATAAAGGAGAGTGGAAATCTACAGCCAAGGTCTGCAAGTGGAGAGTGAGCTTTGAGTTGCCTGTCTGTGTCCAGAACCCAGCAAAGAAGCTGAAGTGTTCTTCCAGATGAAGAAATTAATAGGCCACAGCTACAATGGTTCAGTTTCTTTCCTGGCTGAAAAGCATGTCTTTTTTTTGGTCATAACATACTCTAGGATAACCACAAGAAGGCGCAAGTAAGTGGGGGTAGCCATATATTGTCAAGGGGAGCCCTGGATCTCATATCCAATTCAAGTGGCAAACACACTTGGTTATTACACCACTACTAAAGGTTCTGCTCTCAAGGACAAAATTCTGTTCCCAGAAAATTAAATTTAAATCATACAGAATATGTTACATGTATCAGTTAAAGTAGAACATTCAGATGAGTTTGACACATTTCTCTTTTAGCCTTGAAAAAGTATTTTACAAACAGGATTTTCAAGGCCCTGGTCTATATGTATAGCATAGTGGTCAGTTATAGGCCTGGATGGATCCAGACAATGTAGGGGCATAGTGGGCCAAAAGAACAGTTGCTCATTCATTCAGGGCTATGGAATCCTCCTGACCTGAAGATTTGCATCCAACATACAAATACAGATGTACAGTGGCTACCTGGTTGTGTTTTTTCACACCTTCACTAAGATTTGAAAATTTAAATGTGCAGACCTCTTTAGCCTCTCCCATTGAATGGAGATTATAAAACCACCCTGTAACTGGATTATATGGACCACTCTGTAACTCGTATGTTTAAAAAATAATGAGAGGGCTCATTCATCCTTTGTTTTCCCTCCCTCATGAGACACATCTTTTGACATCCAATTGTAATGGATCTGCGGACTTTCCCAATGAGGAAGAATAGGAAAATTTCTTATTTTATTCAAAAATTTCATATTTTCTAGCAGGCAAGTCCACAGAGCCAACCAACACAGCGTAAGCATTATGGTTCTAATGGAGGCTTAAATTGTCTCACTCTGCTTCATTTTCTTTATGGGCACAATGTGTATTTTTCCTTTGGATTGAATTTGTACTTGTGGATACTGTTTTTGGGGTGGATTTTCACATTGCTCTGCAGCATGAAATATTTAGATGATTTTTTTTCTGTTAATCTGTGGATTAAACTTTAAAGGACTTAACTACAAAACAATTTTAGAAATATCTTGGACTGGCTAGGTGACTGGGGTTTTGGGGGTGTGGTTACTCCCAGCCTGCTTGATTGACAAGTCTGGTTATTGACACCCCCTTCCCAAAGCTACAAGCAGGAATAAGACCCATTTACTGAATCTGTGGAGTTTTCCCCTAGAAGAAAGGAAATTTTGGGGTAAGATAAGATGAATTTTCCTATTTTCCATAGATATCCCCACCAAAATATGAACTTGCATAAATGGAGAAAGGCAAATTCAGTTTTAAAGGAATTTTACTTTTTAAGTCTCCTAAGGTGGTATTTACACAGTTTTTTTTTTTTTTTTTTTAAAGTATACCATTAAAATGTTGATGGTACCTTCTATTGAGGTTTTTTTTTAAATAACTACCCATACATTTTATTATAATATCAAGAGTAGCGCAGGCTCATGTATAAACTTATTTCCTAAGTATTACCTTAAAAAAAAGTTGCTGCTTTGTTTTTTCATTTCTAAATTTACACATTTATATTGGTTTTACTGCAGTGGTTTTATTCAGAACTCAGTTTAAATAAATGATGATACATTAAGAGGTTTATTCTCATACATTTATAATTAATAATTAAGTAATAAATAAGAGGCTTATTCTAATAAATTTGCACACTGCTGGATACTAGAACATTATAAGGACTCTGTAAGCGAGTGTCGGAATATTGCTTAATGTGTTAATTTTCACATTGATGCTCAGAATGTTGTAGCTCTCTATTTCCTAATAGTGCTTTGTGTGAAATCTGGGGACTATGTTGGTGATTTTTGGTATGCTTACGCACATATATGGAATTTTTTCTTTTATATGTATAGTAAGCGAAAAATCTGGAACACATTTTCAATCTTGATATTCAGTTGTATATGCAATCTCTTAAATCATTCTGAGGATGAAGGATTGCACTAGGAGACGATGGGTGGGTATTTAGTTTGGTGACGCATTAATATTAGAATTACATTAAAGCAGTCTTAAAAAAATTATTTTGACCTCTCATCTAGGATGAATAGTTACTGTTATTTTTACTGCTGTAATGTCAAGAGGCACCAGTCAGCGATCGAGGGCCCATTGGGTAGATGTTAGACAGAAATATGGCCCCTGCCCCAAAAAGTTTACAATCTGGGTTATGGCAAGATGAAACAGAAAGGTAGATGAAACAAACTGAGGGGAAGAAAAGTATAAACAATTGTAAAGAACAGAAATTATGATAAAGTAAGAAGTAAGCCAAAATCAATCTTTCTTTTTTGGACAGGCTGGTAAAATGTAATCTTTCTCAATGTTGTGATAGCTTCAAGGGCAGATGAAGATTTTGTGCCTGGGTTAGTTAAAACTAGAAGAAGGTTGGGGGGCGGGGGAGGAAGGACCCTAAGCCCCAAAGGTTGAACTTTGTACACTAAAGACTTGTATTCTTTTTATCCTACATTGATTTTCATATTGTGCCCATCAACGTAATATTGAGCGCTTTCCAGTAGTGTGTTAAACTATATGACTACCCATTTGTCATGTGTTGTTTATTCTCTCACTCTCTTCCCAGAGGGAGAACCATGTGCAGCAGAGTATCTCTTTTAAAAGTGTGTGTGTGTGTGTGTGTGTGTGTGTGTGATATATATAGACTCCAGTTGCTATGTATTTATATTGGAAAAAACAAGGTCAAAGAAATATTCCTTGCATTTGGGGTGGAAGGTTGGGTGTGAGGTTTGTGATAATCATAATTTCCTGATGGGAGTTCAATCCAACGTGTTCGACTACCTCCTGGAGAAAGTTCTGTCTTCTGCACAGACAAGCTCTACTCTTATTGTTGAGAATTCCATTGTGCCAGAGGACAAAGTTGTTGACCACAATCTTTATCTCGGAGTTTTAGATGGTCTTTTAGGTATCCTTGGGCTCAGCACTTGGAGCTCTTTGAAGGCAGGAATGGAGACTTTGAACTTGATTTGATATTCTGTGAGAAACCACTGTAGGTAGTGGGTGATAGGTTTGATATGTTGCCAGTAGCGGCTTTTTTTTCGGCAGCAGGGGAGGGGGAGCCCAGCGCACTGTGCACGGTGGGGGAGGGCCTTTGTCCCCGGTGGTCTTAGGCACCAGGAGCAAAATCCTAGGCGCCATGGTGACCTGGCACCTAGGATTTGTCAAGGCCTGTTTTAATGAGAAGGTACTTGCTTCCCATAAGGGCTTTTTCCTGCTATCAACTGGGGATGAAGCAATTTGGCTGTTTTCCAGCTTAAACATTTGAAGTCCTGATTCTTTACAGAATTACTCCTTTAGATTATACCAACATAAAACAAGAGGAACACAGTGATGAATCAGATCTTAATTTTGTAAATCTAATTTAATGTTGCTTAAAGAGATTCTTGCATTGATCAACTGAGATCTAATTTTCTGCCAGATATCCCAAGTGAATTGAATAAACAGGATTTATTTTTGCACACAAAATACACATACACTCTAGTTTCTCTGTTAAACAAAACTTGCCTTGTCCTGTGGATCATAGTAGAAATATGCTCTGTACACAGGAAACATACATAAGCATTAATTACTCAGATTTCGTTTTCCCACATGTCAGTGATGCTGCTTTTGAGTCATTGGAATGTCTGAAGTCTAGAACTTGCCATTCTCCAAGTACGGTGTGCTAATTTAGTCCTCGTTTGCACTGGAAAATAGTCTTGATTTCTGACATTGTGTAGCTGTACCAATGCTCTGCATCTTTGTATAATTCAAGTGCCAACAGACATTGAATTTTGTGTAGCTGTTGTTGAAAATATGAACCATGATCAATGCTAGTGGATTCCAGCTGGTACAGTGATCCATAGAGTAGCTGGGAGAGGTGATTGTCATTTAGGGTTTAGCCACTTGGTATAGGAGTGACTTTTTTGGTTTAGCTTAGGGTGCTTGGGAAGGGGTTTAAACTGAAGCAAAAAAGTCTCACTCATACTGGAGTAAGTGTGTCCAAATGGGGAATTACACCAGTATAACCAGTATACTTTCCCATGTAGACAAGGCCTTCGAGAGGCCCATACAGCTGTCTAAACCAGTGGTTTTTCAAACCAGGCATTGAGACCCAGTACTGGGTCGCAGACCCTGAGATACTGGGCTGTGGTGCCCCCTGCAGCCGCCGCCACAACACTGCAATGCATTGCTCAAAGATGTAGTTGGTGGGTCACAGATGTAAATGATTTTTTTTCAACTGGGGCCTGAGAAAAAAAGTTTGAAAACCACTGGTCTAAACAGTGTTGGAGAGGACCCTGGGCTATGAGTTCCCTGCTGTTCAGAATCTCATCCTAAAATCCCAGTTCAGGAAGCACTTAGGCACATGTTTAAATCCCATTAAAGTCATTAAGATTTAAGCACAAATAGGAATAGATTTAAACACATGCTTAAAATTAAGTGCTTTGTTGATTTGGGACCTAAAAATGAAATTTATACTGTCTCTTGGTCAGGTAAATAATTAAAATATTTTCTGTGCAGTAAAAACCACCAGGGGGCAGAATGATTCCAGAAATGAAAATGTTTTGTAATCTTATTGTGCACATTTTTTTTTTTTTAAGTTAAAAGAAAATTTGTGGATAGATGAAAGTTGGCAGTGCACAATTTATATTTGGAATAATGGCAAAAGCATAGTTCATGCTATGTTGCTTTATCTGGTAATTAATGATCTTTCGGGATGTTTACGGTTTCCACGCTCTGCTACACAAGCTAATATGAGACTCACTTTTATGAATTCATGATTCTCTATTACCTTTTATTATGCAGCATCTATTTGACAGGAACCTATGATATAAAACGTTGGAATATTAAAATAATAGTAAAAAGTCTAGAGAACAGTATTTGTTTCTTCTTTGCAGAGACCAGATTCTCAGCTATAACCTTGGCAGAAGGCTCCCAGCTGACCATGTAAGTGGGTATCTCCAGTTCAAAGTGGAGATTACATCTTCCATTAATGAAGGTGAGATTTAAAACCTGTGCACAGAATGCTAGGGTAGAGAAAATCATTATGTACTCTGACTACCAGAGTTTTCCTGTTGTGTATAGTGACAGTACTATAGAGTGTTGTAAGAGAGTGTTGGGTCAAACATTTCAAATTTTTTTAGAATACTTCTGAGATTATTAGTAATAGTACTACTACTACTAGTAAATACTACTTTTTATCTTAGTTATTTTCTACTTTTAATATTGTTGATATATTTGAATCAGAGGCAGCCTTTGGCTATTGAGGGCCCTAGGCGAAGGCCCATTGCGGGGGGCCCCTATGAGCCCATTGCAGGGGCCCCTTCTGTGGCCCCAGCTCCTGGCTGCCAGCCCTTCCTGCAGCCCCGGCTTCCCGACCCTCCTTCCATGGCCCTGGCTTCCTGCTGCTGGCTCTGGTCTCAGTGGCCAGCTCCTCCTCCTGCTGCTGACCAAAGCATATGCAGCTTTTGGGGTAGGAGAGGCAGGCAATGGGGCCCTTTACTACTTGGGGCCCTAGGCGTGCGCCTGCTTCGCCTCCCCAAAAGGCGCATCTGATTCGAATGTACTCAGCATACTGTATTTTCATTGTAGGGGAGATAGGCTGATCACACACATCTTTTTCTCTTCCTGAAATGTATACAAATGACTCTGTGGGTATGTCTACATAGCAACTAGAAACTGGCATCTGGCCCATGCCAGTTGACTTGGGGTCACGGGGCGCAGGCTGCAGAGCCTTCTCATTGCTGGGTAGACATCCAGGCTGTAGGACCCTGAAAGAAGGGAGAGTCCCAGAGCTCAGCTCAAGCCCAGAAATCTGCACAGCAATGAAACAGCCCTGCAGCCCGAGTCTCATGGGTTGGAACTGGATGGTACAGGACAGATGGAGGTGTCTAGCTGCTGTGTAGATATACCCTCGGTGTCATTTTAATGTCAGGTTCTGTGCAGAGCCTGTTCTTAAGAACAAGAACACAGACTTTAAAAGAAAATGGGTTTTTACCTTGCTTTGAATGTTTTGTATGAGAGCCAGTTTTGGCAATGTGCTGAATTTTTAAGAGTAGGATGGGAGTCCTTTATAATGATACTTCATCCATGTTATGTTCCCTTTATTGTACGAAATAGAATAAACTTATTTTGAGCAAATTCTATAAATGGTAGTCCTGCATGAGTAGCCTGTGTAATTGCAGAAGTATAGATTTTGGTTTGTGGGGTTCTTTTTTCCTTCTCTTTGCTGTTTGAATGAAGCAAAAGGGTAGCTTGTGTTGTACAGAGATATCAGAGTAAACTGACTGGATGCATTGATGTATTTCATTCCCAATTTTTGTGTTTCACTGCAGATGCTTCACCAGAAACAGTTGGTACTCTGCTAGGAGTGAACTCTGTAAATGGAGACTTAGGAAGTCCCTCTGATGATGAGGACTTGCCAACAGGGCATCATGACACACTTCCAGTTTGTTCAAATGGCCCAATCCTTGAGGAATCTGTTGGAAATACAACCCCAAAGCATTCTTTGAGGACTAGTATAACTATAGAAATGGACCAGGAGGAGTTATCCTCTACTGCGGCCAGTTCATCACCTACCAGAGGTCGTCAGGACTCACTGAATGACTATCTGGATGCAATAGAACACAATAATCATCCCAGACCTGGGACATCTGCCTGCAGTGAGCGTTCACTTGGTGCATCCCCAAAACTAAGGAGTAGTTTTCCTACTGATACGAGACTTAATGCTATGCTTCACATTGACTCAGATGAAGAGGAGCATGAGTTGCATAAAGATCTGGGTTTTCAGTCTTCTTTGGAAGAAGATGGCGGTTTAGTAATGTTTAATGGTGCTACAAGGAATCTTGAAGGAAATTTTTTACGTTACTCATCATCAAATGAGATAATGCGAGGTCCTGCAGAGGATGGGAAGGCACCAGCCTTTGAAAATCCTTTGCAGCCCTCTGATGAGCACCAGGAGACTGTCCAAGGGCTTCCACCATCAGACTTAGCAGGAGGAGAAGGTGAAGGCCAGCCAGATTCTCAGAACAATGTGTCAGTAGAACAGGCAGGCAGTGTAATGTGTGCCTGTCAGGTGGCAGAGCAGCCCACTAGCAGTGCAGATATGGGAGTTTCTGACTCTGCTGTTGGTAGCAGAAGAGGTGTCAGTGAAACGGAATCCATTGACCAAGGATCTGAACCTTCCCAGGTATCCTCAGAAACTGAGCACAGTGACCCTGCTCACACTGAAAGTGTTAGTGAGACCAGTACCAGGCCAGAAGGAGAGAGCGATGTGGAAGGGGCGGACAATTCCTGCAATGAAAATGTGACTACACGGCTCTCCTCAGTCGAAACTCAGTGTTCTTCTTTTGAAAGTGCCAGATTTTCTGAGACTCCTACCTTTTCTCCTCAGGAAGAGGAAGAGGGAGCTTGTGCCACGGACGTGGCCAGAAGTGAGCATGCTGCAGAAACACAGGACTCTGTGCGCACTCCTGGTTCTTTACCTGCAGTGCGGTTACCCAGCACTCTAGAGGAGGGGCAGCTAGCTGAAGGTGGTGGATTCCAGGATGGAGATGACTCTGAAGAAATTTGGCAAAGGAGGAGGAGCCTGCAGGCTGCAGCTGTGAGTAGCCAGTCTCAGGATGAAGAAACTGGAGGTGCCCACGCAGCTTGTGAGGAGGAAGCCACACAGGTTGAAGGAGCTAGTGGAGGTAATTACGATGGCAGATAATAAATGGGACTATTTATAAGTGATAAGACTTTTCTCTAGTCATTAGTAAAGCTGTTAAAAATACTTAATTCATAGACATTTCAAAATATTACAGAATATTTTTGTTCTTGGTGGGTTTTGAGATAATTTGATTTTTTTAAAAATATGTTAATGGTATTTATAATCAATTTGTTTATGGTTTTGAAAATCATAATACACATGGAAATTGAAAGTGTTCTATTTTGGAAAAGAAATCACATCATGTTATTGTGCTGATGGATCAAAATGGTTAATGAGGAAAAAACCAACAAACAAAACCTGAAAACCAATAAATGAGAAAAATAAAGCTCCTGGCACTTTCACTGTTCTAAGGAAAAGGAAAAAGAAATCTGTATACATCAAAAAGTGCAAAGAGGACACAAGCTCTATATTTTAAAAAAATATATTTCTCAGATTTAGAACTGATTCTACTCTCATTTACAAATTCTGATCTGCTCAAAGATGTCTCTCCATGCTAGAGATGTAATACATTCATTCTGTTTACAACAATTGCTTGTAAAGATAATTTAAGATATAAAAATTCCATGTCATATCTAACTTCAGTATAGGTAGTAATACATTATAATAAATAATTTTACCATGTAGTCATTCACTTCCTTTCTCTGGGGATGAAGTGGGGACTCTAGGGAGTTCCTTGGTAGCACTTCACTGCTATGTTTGAGGAGGCCTGGGGTGACTTCCTGCCTCTGACGGAGCTGATCACATGCTGGATGCTGCTACAGTAAGTCTTCCCTTATCTCAAGTACGTCTAATACTTCTGAAGAACGATTAAATTTAGACTGCTGAATGTACCAAACTAGACCTTAAGTATTTTCAATACATCTCTGTTGTCCTATGGCCCAGAAACTAAGGTGAATTTCTCTTGAGGTGTAAATTTGCTTAATTCTACAGAAATCAGTGGAAGAGCAACCCTGGACCTCAATACAGAATTTGGCCATAAGGTCGTAAAGCAGTAGTTACGGTATTTGTACTGGGTTTCCATGGTGATTCCATGCGGTCTGGACGCCATCAGAGAGGCCAGATATGAGCTGAAGCCCTCTCCTGAGACTTGAAATTCCAGACAGAATCCATATTCACCATTCTGTTAATTCAGAGGCTGCTGAACAGCTTCTTATCATTGAGTGAAAAAAATAGCTGAATGTCTTCTTTATGTTTAATTCTAGGTTCCCAAGCCAATGGCCACCGGACTTTGAGGTCGCTACCTTCAGTACGTCAGGATGCTAGCCGATATCAGAGAGTGGATGAGGCTCTACCACCAAGTGAGATTCTGTTTTATTTTAATCAAAGACTTTAGGATAAAAGCTACTCTAGGAGTAAGGAGGCCCACTAATTCAACAACAACTAAGATCATCTGAGGAGTTCTACGTGGGAATGAGGCTATGAAACGTTTTGTAAGAGAGACAGTGTTTGGTTTAGGGAGTACCAGAATGTACTATGCTGATTAAACTTTTTGTGGTGGTTCACTAAATGAAAGTGGTAGAGAGTTAAGGCGGAGAAAGAAAATGCCTTTTCAGCTCGTGATCCAGGTGAGTGGTGGTGTGCTGTGGCAGGTGCTGGGAAGCAAAGATACCAAGCACTCTTGGAAGCTGTGGTGTACTTCAAAGCTTGGGGATATTTACACTGAAATAAAGTAAGTACAGTACTGGGCACACAGTGCTAACTGGAATTCCAGGATCAGCTGGAAAGTTAGAGCTTGAGGCTTTAGCCTTCCTACTTTCAGTGCTGTGTTACGGGCTATATTATTATGTACAATGCATGTGAAGCAGAAGGTGCAAGGTGCTGTCCTTCTTTTTTTAGCTGACCTGGTAGCTTGTCACTGATGATAGGTCCAGAGTGTGATCATTAGTGGAATGGTGACACAATTAGGTGTGGAAAGAAATTAAAATGTTTGTTATTTTAGTTGTTTTTGTTTTGTGGAGGAAATGAAGAGCTTCTAAACGTAAAGATCCAAAGGGGTAGCCGTGTCAGTCTAGTTCAGACTAGACTAGTTCTAATTCTAGATATAAAGAAGACCGAGGTGCTAAGCTAACTGTTGGATGCCTCTAAATTGACTGAGAAATAGTTACTCAATGTTGTGTATGTGGCTGGTGCATTGCTGTCTGTTACTTGACTGATGTACAGGACTAGTCCTGGCCCAGTGATAACCCAGTCAGCATTAAATATTTGATGGGGAAGGACTATAGCCTCTATTTACCTGTAGATTACTAGTAGGGAAACACTGCTTACCCCCATTTCCGAACCCCCTCCAAAAGTAAGTAGGTCACATACCAAGATTCCTTTCATAGACCATCACTTATCTATACCAGTCCTGATTTGTCGTTCTTTGTTTTGATGAGGGTGGCCAGCTAGTTTTGAAGACAGATGTCAAACAGCAGAAAAGAAACTCCTTTTGACTTTAGTGGATCAGGATTTTGCTCACTGAATTTAAATAGAGTAGGATATTAATCTTGCCACGCGGAATAGGATTGTGTTGGCATAAGTAATGAGACATCAGAGGAGTGTTGTGTGAAGCCCAATATCTAAACAAATGTTCTTTGTCATAAAATAGCGAGGCACTAAGGAGATCTTGCTCCATTTTGATTCTATTACTTCAAATCTTTGACAGCATTGTCATGCAAAAACCCACAAATTAATTTAAAATTTCTCATAAAACTATATTTCTTTTCAGAGTACTGCCCTGGAAAATAAGTATTTTGGTATTTTCATCACTTTTCATGCTATCAAGATATAGAACATTTACAGGAAATATTTAGATGAGATCAGGTCAAGATGTAATAAATTAGAAACATTTAAGAGATGGCTTTTACACTGCAGATGCGCGCGCGCACACACACTCTTTTTCTCTCTCTCTCTGCTTATTTTTCTCATAAGCTTCATCTGCTATAATCGTTGCCCTTGAAAAAATTCTCAGAGTTCATTGGAAAACAAATTCTATAGTGTATGAATACTGTCATTTACTAGGATTTTTTGTGTGTGTACTTTTCCCTCTCAATATTTTGTATAAATACTTAGAAAAGAAAAAAATTGAGGCCCAGTGCTAGGGTTTATTCAGATCATTCATCTACCACTATGAATAAAACTGAAACCAGAAAAGAATACTAAATATCATCTGGATTCAATTTTTCTATCTGAAAATGTGCTTGAATATTATGTTCTTAATACTGTGATGTATCTAAGGCAAACACTTGCTATAATGGAACATGCTCACTCAGACAAAGGTTGTGGGTAACACACTTCAGTTTCAAGTTGCTTTGAAATATATTCTAGTTGTTACATCAGGCTGAGATAGAGGAAGAGACAACTATTTTAGTTGCCATACATATATTGTTAAAGAATTAGGAAAAAATTATGCATGAAATATGCATATGCCATATGCTGATTTTACAAATTGCTCACTACATTACCAGGGAAAGGAAAGAACAGATGACCTAGTATTATATATAGAACCTTGATTAACTGCATAGAAACACTGCAAATTCCCTGTACTTTCAAGTTTTTGTTTTTTAAAAAAATATATTGTATGGTATTGAGGTCTCATTGCATTGCAGCATTTAAACCTGTGCTTAACTTGAAGAAAAGGGGACTAGTTACATGCTTAAAGTTAAGCATGTGCACAAGTGCTTTGTTGGATTGGAACCTTATTGCATAACAACTTCAGAAGTGGACTTGATTTGAAGAAAGGAGTGGAGAATATATGTTATAAACCGAGGCAAATTTCCCTTTAGAAAACGTTTCGTTTCACCAGAATATAAAATCTCTGTATACTCTGAAATCGATAGCCCTCTTGGAAAGGGATTATAGCACTCTGAAAAATTTAGTTTTACCAGGCTTAATTACTTTTGGTCAGTTGACTGTGCCTATTGTGAGAGGTAAATGAGCTTCTGTGCAAGTAATCAAGGTTGTTTCCTCATTTTTGTTTGTTGTTTTCCCTAGGAATGAGGCTGGTTGTTTTCAAGAGTCTCTGGTTAGTACACCACTGTGTGTGTGTGAATTCAGCTGTATAATGCTTAGCTGAATGTGGTTTTTCATTTATCATAGTAATACATTGGAGCACTAAAAGACATTTTAATATAATCTTTCCTCTCTAAGGAGTAATTTCTCATAGTAAAACACACATTCTATATCATTAACTAACCTGCCTTGTTATTGTTATTGACAGCTGAACAAAACAACCACCAGATGTTAAGATCAAAGCAACTAGTTAAGATTGACAAAGGTCACATTTGTTTTATGAAGGTGAAATTCAGAGGCCCCGAAGGGGCAACACACCACTGAATTTCTGCTTAGAACTTCAAGTTAGAGCTTAAATGGGGCTCAGCTGGTGCATGGAAGAGATTCACAGTCTGTAATGTTTTGGGGTGCAGGCCAGACCAGTGAGGGGTTGTGTCGCTACCTGCCCTGTAACCCTGGGTGCCTTAAATATTCTGTTTCTGTGGCTCGCATTCCAGACACCGGCAGACAAGCATGCAGTTCTCTAGTGTCTGGGTGGTGCTGTGCAGCCTCGGTTCAGTACTCTGATCCCAGCAGCCCGCTTACAACACAGCAGCTCCGCCCTAGTCTCCATGAGCTGTGGTTACTACTTTTAGGATGACTCCAACACACGGCACCCAGGCTTGAATTTCCCCCAAACATCCAGCCGTCCCCTGGAACACTTAAAGAAGTGAGAAGGTTTGTTACTTCTTTAAATTGGCAAAGGTACAGCTTATTATTTTACTTGGTTTAAACTATCGTTCTCTGAGTATCCATTATTTCACGTACAGCATTTTCACATATATTTAGCAATGGTATTATTGACCAGTTTGGTGCTGGTTTTCAAATGAAACCTCATAAGGCATAGTATGTACAAAAAATCACTGCAGTAATGTGGAAGGTATGAACACAGAGGTGCCTAGGGTTACACTGCCTAGTCAGTGGGACATCAGCACATCTTGGATAATCCATATTAGGTGTGACTTCTATAAAAACTTAGTACAGTAGGAGGTTGATTTGCAGAATAACATCTGAGAGAAGCCTTGGTTTTTAGCTATGAGTCATGTAGACAGTGAGCAATCAAAAAGTGCTGGATCAAAAGAATCTTGTAGAAGAGAAACAGAAACTCAGGACAACAGGTGTAGTCTAAAAGGCAGCAAAATTTAAAGAAACAAATCATACCTCATCACAGTTTATTGATGTTCAGATTGGGAGGCCCGAATTGATAGCCATGGGAGGATATTCTATGTGGATCATGTAAACAGAACAACAACATGGCAGCGACCCACAGCTCCCCCAGCCCCACAGATCCTCCAGAGGTCAAATTCAATACAGCAAATGGAGCAGCTCAATCGCAGGTGAGAATTATTATTGTCGGTTAGTATTCTGAGTTTACAGTACCAAGAGTGTGCTTGGCATTTTACAAGCAAGTATGTGAGTCCCAGCTGCTTTTAGGAATAGCCCTGCACCATCTTTTGTGGACCAGTAGGTCTTAACTATGGTTCTTCTGACTGTCCCCCTGGATCTGGATGCAGGCTATTAGCATCTATATTCCATCAATGTTCAGTGGCTGCCTGGGTAAGGAACCCCAAAACAGTCAGGCCACAGGATGCTATGAATAATCAGAAACATCAGTGGATTTTAGGTTGCACGGGAGAAAAAGCAAATAAAACAAGCCTCAGTGGTCAGGGCTCCCTAGAGCCAGATGTAGGGTATCTCCTGTATGTAGGGTACCTACCATCTCCTGTATGTAAATCCAGTCTTGTACTTCTAGATATCAGAGTATTCGTCGAACAATGACTAATGAAAGGCCTGAAGAGCACACAAATGCGATTGATGGAGCTGGAGATGATACGGACTTCCATCATTCTAATGCAGGTAAGAACAAAATTGATGTCTGTAAACGGAGAGCTCAGCCCATCAGCCTTTTAGCAAAAGTGAGATAAGAGGAACCAACCCAACTTTCTGTCTGCCAAAAACTGGGTCATTTACTGTCCTGTTTTTGCAGACTTTGACTCAGCTTATTCATTCAGCATGTTGAAGAATTGTGTGTATGTTCCACGTTCTTTACTTTATCACTTCTAGGAAGAGATGTAAATGGCTAGTGTTGTCAATTTGCATAAAAATTGTATTATCTTGCTCAAAAATGTTCTTCAGCTGACAGCTTTTTAAGAGATTATTAATGATAGCATATAGTGAATACCAGGCTAGTCGGTAGCAATTCCTTTCACTCTGCTAATATGAATTTCCCCTTCTTCTTTTGACCTCTGTGCTCATTATCAGTGTTGCGTCTGTTCCTAATGTCAGGAAAGATGAGCTCAGAGAACAGTTTGAATGCATTAGACCAGCAGAATTATATACCTTGGAAGTAACCTGAATAGTCCATATTATCAGGCAATTTCAAGTCTAACTGTGCCTATAAATTCAGTGACATTTTTCTTTAATGAGGGTTTTTCCACTGTGAAAGCTAGCCCCTCGAAGTCAACAGTCAGAGTCTCTCTCAATAGTAAATCATTGTTGGCAGTGGGGGGCACAGGGACTGCCAGGGGTGCCAAGAAATTAATTAGATTTCCCACTAGCGATTGTTCAAAAAGAAGTGACGGGAGTGTCAACAAGGCAGCATCCCCAGTATGGGGACACAGTGGGAGGAACTGAGGCCCGTGTACTGCATGATCAATAGCTCTAAGGTGCTTCTTGGAGTAATGTCCCTGTGGGTGTGCCTGTACCCCTGTGCTGCTGATTGGAAATTTTTAGGAGCTGTCTGTATCACCTGTGCATGTGCTGCTCCTCACCAGCCATGAGGCTACTCAGTGTGCATGGGCCGTACCTCCTCCATTCCACCTTAATCTCCTCTGGCTACAGATGGAGCTAATAGCTGTCTGTTTGGATCGTTGAGTCTCTTAATTTCTTTAGAAGCTCCTTTTTTTCCCCTTCCTTCCTCATTTATATGGGTTTTGGCCATGCCTTACAAAAAGAAAGAAAGCAAAGGAAGAAAGAACAGCCTTCACTTGTACTGTCACCTCGTGAATTACCAGATTTCCGGTGCAGAGCGGATCTTTAAGTGTCGGACATACCTGTCTCTGCTGTTTATTACGTTATGTACTCCAGCTTCTTAAAATATTGTGTTCTTCCTAACTAGTGCTCATCTGGCATTTTCTGAGGGCAGGGCTCCTTGGAATTAGTGAGGAAGGATGACTCTATACTTGTTGTCACGCACACAAAAGAAAGGGCTTGTGAAGGATGAAAGATGGCATGATTTTGAGTGGACCTGAGTACTATCATTGTGGACCAAATCTACGTTTATAACAGTGGTTCCCAACCTTTCTGGCTCAAAGGCCAGAAATATAATTTTTAGTCCCCTGAGGGAACTATTCTACACCAGTCTATTTAATTAAATTTGCATTTAAAATTAAATTAATTAAATTAAATTCAAATTAAATTTAAATAAAAATTTTAATTAAATAGACTAATGGCCCTTCAGGGTTCTAAAAATTATATTTGTGGCCCTCAAGCCAAAAGGATTTTTTTTTAAATTGAAAAAAGTGGAAGGTTTTTTTTTTTCTTTTAAAAAAGATTGGGGGGGCGGGGGCTGGATGCCCATGAACAGGGAATTTGTGAGCAGGCTGTGGGCTCCAGCAACAGCATGGCCCACGTTTCCGCCTGCCCCATCCCGTGGCCGTGCCAGCCCACAGCACCGGCTGCCTGCAGCTGCCCGCTCCTCTAGTCACGCTCACGCTGCATTCCTGCGGCCACCCCCCCAGCAGCCAGCACGCCCCACAGCTGCGCTGGCCTGCTTCCTCCAGCATATGCCCCCCAACCGCGCTGTGCCAGCTAGCGTCCCCCTCCCCACTCAGCATGCACCCCAGCTACACTGTGTCAGCCTGTGGCCCTGCCTGCAGCGCAGCTCCGGGAGTCTTGGCCAGGACAGGACCGGAGGGAGGCAGGCAGCCGCAGCAGGGGTCCCAGCTGCGCACCAAGACTGGGTGGCTGTGGCCCGGCTCCCTGGCAGCTGAGCGTGGATCATTTTAAAAAGCCCCACAGGCCACTTTTGGCCTGCGGGCCAGGGGTTGAGAACCCCTGGTTTATAACCTTCCATCTACTTTAAAATCTGCATCCAAATCTCCTGTTTATTTTAAAAGAGACTTACTAGTTGTCCTTTGTAGTAGAAAGAATATAACAAACAATACCCATGGTTCATCTCCAGTTCATGATATTTGTGAGAAATCAATATACATTGGGGCTGTTCAGGGGGACACTCCGATGTTTATTATATCCATCTGGAAACATGGAACTCAAATTGATTTCCTTACCAAACTGTTTCTTTCCTCCATTGCGTGAGCACTTTGGTTAAACACTGTACAGTTGATCAGTGCTGGGTTGCTGGCTGTCTTTTGGTTAATAGGAGAAGTGAAATATATAATGAATTACATTAATTTTATATGCACTGTATGTATTCACATTGGTTGGCATTTTAAAAAAAAATCAGCATTTGTCCGTAGTTAGAGTACAATGATATTTTACATACCACAGATACTTTCTTCTCTCTTTGTAGAACTATGGTTGCAGTATCACAAGTATCACTGTGTGTGTCTGTGGGTAAATATTGATGTTTTAAGAGTGACACTTCTGTATATCTTACAGCAGAAACAATTGAAGAGTGTTAAGTAGCTATTACTGTACTGTTACCCCTGAAACTTCAGATATCTGCAGCAAACATTTATCGATATATTAGGATTCTATGAGGCACACTTATGTAGAGAAAATTTTAAGAACCTGAGAGAAATGTCCATCAAGTATTTGCAAATCAGTGTAGTTGTCTGCAGTGAGGTTCTGTTAAAGATTATTACTGGGAATCTTTGTCACTCATTTTGTCAGATTTTCGAAGGGAGAATGTGCTGCCTCACTCTACCTCCAGATCCAGGCTTTCTTTATTGCTACAGTCTCCCCCGGTGAAATTCCTTATCAGCCCAGAGTTCTTTACAGTGCTGCATTCTAACCCTGTGAGTATAGTGTGATGCACAATTTCATAATTATATGTTGATAAATATGGGACCACATCTGTGGTCTCTGTGTTTGTCTTTTATACAAACATCTTATTCGACATTTTGAATGTAAGAGATGAAAAAGGGAAGCAGTAATGAGCTACTCAGTATTGGGCATTTACTACTTTATTATTCAAACTATGTATAGCCAAGAAAATATAATGGAAAATTGGCAGTAAGTACCAGCTGTTGAGATAAGGCTCAAGTCAGAGTTTCTGACTTCATCTGCGCTGAGAAACTGCAGTGTTAATTGTTATGGGTCTGATTCTTCACTGCATTACATCAGAAGTCCAGAAAACTCGTGTGATGTAATGGTGAATCCTTTTTAGTCATTTATTTATTTACTTACGGTGGTTACTGTTCAAGAAGCAACATTTACCATCATGATGATTGAGATACTTCAGCTAGTGTGTACTTTACACTTTGTGAATTACTGCATTATCAGAGATCACTCTAGTATTGGTGGTAGATATTGACCTTGTAATGGCTACTACTGTATACAATATTATAAGTGTACATGGCATTATACAATAGAGGGAAGATGCAAACAAATACACCTCTGCCTTGAACAGCTTACAATCTACAGATATGACTGGGTGCAGTATACACTGGTAAGTGTATTCAGGCAGATATAGCAAATTCCACTGTTTACTGAATTCTCTTGGAGCTGAGTTTGATGTAAACGTTGCCCTTGGAGGCATTACTGTGTCTACAGGCTTTATTTCCGACATAACTGTTTGCCCAGTCTTACTGATTGCAAAATGTAACTAATTTGCTTCTTGCCACAGGTGATTCACTTATAAAGAGTGAACTACACTGCCGCAGAGAGCCAGCACAAATTCTGTACACCACTCAAATACACTCTTTTGAGGAGTTAAGGGAAACATTTGAATACTCACCTATTTTATATGAAAGGACATTAGAAGTCATTGAATAAAACGGATCTCTTGTATTGTTTTTCTCCATATTTGAATTAGAATTTTCTCTATTTATTCTTCAGTGGTCTCTTTCCTAAATAGGTTTTCTGTTCAGTATTTTTTTCCTTGCATAATAGAAATAGAAATAATATAATAAATACTTCATTGTCTGCAAGCAGTCCTGTTAATAATTCAGTAGCTTTAAAATTACTGGCAATGTTAATTTAGGTGTATGGTCTATCTATTATTCCACTTTACTGCAGGAAATATAGACTGCACAGCTGCATCTTTAGTTCATGAGGCAGAGGTCTCTTTTGCTTGATGAAAAAGGACATGTGTATTTCTGTGACTTTCGTTCTTTTTGTTTATGTAGAGCTACAATCAAACATTCAAGTGTCCTTTTAGAAACCCAGTAGGTCAAAACAATTTTAATATAAATCCTTGATGAGTTTCCATTAAAAACATTGTACCAAACTATAATACACTTTATCAATTTTGTTGCCAGGTAAAATGGCTACATGGAAACATATATATCACCCTTAAGAGAATGCTTAGGAAGGCATTGTGAAGTCTCTGTAATCTTACATTTTACTGCTAAAAGAAGCATTCATAAACAGAACTAACATCAGTAAGGGGTGGGCGAAGAGGATTAAGCAATGAAGACTTTGTGGCTTTTCTTCTGCAGCTATTGTTCAGCTGGAGACAATTTCATTCAAGGTTTATTAGAGCTGCAGGCCATTAACTTATATTAGGAAGGATCCCACTGTAGGGGAAAAAAACCTAAATTCTTTTGTTTAGTTAAAATATAGATGCTTCAGAAAATGTCTGCAAAAACAAAATATTTATGATAAAATATATTGAGAAGTATTTCTTCATAGCTGCATCCCTCTCTGCTATTTCTTTAACGTCCATTCTCTCATATTGCTAACTGTTGATCTAATTGTTAGGGCCCTAGTTCAGCGAATCACTAAAGAACATACCTAACTTTAAATATGTGAACAGTCCTGTTGACTTCAGTGGGACTGCTTCTGGGCAGGAACCAATACCAACTGAACTCAGGCTTAAATGCTTTGGGGCTTAAGTTATTATCTACTCATCAGAATATAGGTCACTCACGTAACTATTGGACTGACTACCTGTCTATGCAGATATTTAATTTCTAATGTCCTTTCTTGAAATAATTTTAGTATGAATTTTTCAGAGTGCCTACCGCATGTTTACAAACAACACGTGTTTGAAGCATATGATCACCAAAGTCCGGCGGGACACCCACCATTTTGAGCGCTACCAGCATAATCGAGATTTGGTGGGCTTCCTCAATATGTTTGCTAACAAACAGCTGGAGCTGCCGAGAGGTTGGGAAATGAAGCATGACCATCAGGGCAAGGTACCTGGAATGCATATGTAAAGTTGGTTGGATTTTGTCTTTATAATGATGGAATTGAAGCAGCTGCTCTTAAAAGGAGCTGAGATGCAGATGATTCTCCAAGTAAAGTGGATGCTACTCTGACCATTTTTTCCCCTCTTCCTGGTACAAAATAGTACATCCTGACTGTGCTGAGGGAGCAGCGTTCAGAAGGGAACAGAGACTGTCTAACATTAACCATTATGGAAAACCATTTAGTACAGAATTGTAATTTTTCTACAGGGACATAATCCGAGATTCCCTACTGTAGTTTAAATCTCCCATAGAATAGAATTTTATCATCATCCCTTATTAGTTTTTCTTTCTTAATAGTGCCTGCTGTTCCCAGGTGGTTCCTCGTCCATGTATTAAATAAAACCAATATGGATCCACTTTGGAGATGAGATGGGATTGGATGCATTCAAACCTGCTTGGTTTTAAGGACTATCTCATAAAGTTGGGTTCTGTGGTACTTACTGCTGACCATAAATACTGGGAGGAAAGTATTTGGAGATTTTATCAACTAATAATTGTTTTGAAGGTTGCATTGTAAGGCCTTCTACATTTAAGGTTATAGTTTGTCCACTTTAAAAGAATAGTACCTCTATAATTAATTGTTTGACTCAGAGATGTTCACTATCAGAAAAGTTATGATATTTAATTAATTTTGCTCTACATTAACTTTCCTTTCTTTCAGCTGATGTGATATTGGATCTATCCTTGGGGAAATGGTGTTATTGAATACTATAGAGAAAGGGACAATTACAGTTACTTTTTGCATGACTGTGGCAGCATATTGAATATAAAATTCCAAATAAGTAAACTAAAAGAAAGTTGAAACTATCCTTGGGAATTTTCAGTGGTTTTACATTGTAATGGTGCTACCTACAGTGGCATTTTGCATAGGTATAGGAAAGAATAAAAGTATACTAAAATTTCCATGTGAGGGAGTGATAGTGATATCTATTTGGTGAGAAATAAATGCTAATTAGGACTACAGAGAGACAAGGTGGGGTTCAGTCTTTCATTGGACCACCTTCTATTGTTGAGGGACAAACTTACACAGAGCTCTTCATCAGGCCAGTGAAATGTACTCAGGGTGTCAGCTAAATATAAGGTGGAGCAGATTGTTTAGCATAAGTAGTCAACACATATTTCAAGGGACCTTTGAAGGTAAAGTAACCACTTAACACAGGGGTAGGCAACCCCTGGCACGCTAGCCCATTTGGAGTGGCACATGGCATCCCCAGCAGCGCCACAGAAATTGCTGCTCCTGCCACCGAAAGCTACTCCAGGTGGCTTCCTTCAGGGGTGGCTGGGGTGTGGGAGATCCCTGCCATGTCCATGCCCCAGCATGGAGCTTCCTGGAGCTGCTTCTCTCCGCAGCGTGCCTGAGGATCCCTGAAAGGAGCGACTCTGGGGAGCTTCTTTCCTCGAGTGGATCCTTTCAGCAGCATGCCTGGGAAGTGCCCCTACCCATCAACTCCAACTGTGGCTGCCGCCAAATTTTCAGGTGTCCGCCACTTTTTTTCAGTGGAGGGGACAGCTGGCACTGACTGAGGGTCAGGGGGGAGGGGCTGGCACGGGGATCGGCAAAGGTTAAAACCTCTCAAGTGATGGGGGTGGGGAGAGGAAGGGGAAATATCTGGAAGGGGGCAGAGGGTTTTAGTGGGAAGTGAAATGATGTTTTTGTCTTTTATCATTGTGAGTTCATACAGGAGCATACTAAAGAGTTTCCTATAAGACTTTATTCAATGCTTCCTCTAAATCTTATTACAGCTACAGTAATCACCGTCATCAAGTAGCACGAATAGAAAACCAGGGTTTGATTCTCCGACAATATGAGTGGCTCCTATTCAAGTCAAATGAGTTACTCATATTCTTCAGGTAGAGAACTGAATTCCAGGAAATTAAGGGGAGGAGCTGAGTGAGGAAGAGGAAGGAAATGAATATGATGGAAGAAAAAAGGATGTTAAAATCATTGTAATTCCCCCCACCCTTTTTATACATTTTATACATTTTTTTTACACCTGCAGGTAATAAATTCAAGAAGATAACAAGCATATTTCTTGCCTTCGTTTTAGAGTTTGTCTGTATCCCTTTCAGATGTCAAGTACATTACTCATATGGATGTGCAAACATACATGGGAAAATATAAACAAGAATTATAGACATAGGCACTTAACTGGCTTAGTCAGGCTATAGTCCCAGTTGCTGCATGCAATGTTGTTGAAGCTGTGTTGGTCACGGGATATTAGAGAGACAAGATGGGTGAGGCAATATTTTTTTATAGAACCAACTTTGGTTGGTGAGAAAGACAAGCTTTCAAGCATACAAAGTTCTGGGTTCTGACAGTATTTGGTGCCACTTTGAGTTGGTGGTTCCTGGTTTGTAGGGACCTTGCTTCTGATGATGAGCGAGGCAAGGTTGGGGGTTTGTTTATAGGTCAGAAAATGGGGCTCAATAAAGATTGCTCTCAGCATGTGATCCCTATCAAGTATGATCTTGCTTTATGAGTTCTAGTGTGGGGTCATAGATCATGGCTAGGGGTGTGCAGTCAGAGGGAGGTTTAGTACACCCCTATTTGTCACCTACTACTTCACATGAGAACCCATACTAGGTATCATTAAACAGTGACACTCCATACTCGATGGTGACCAAGTCTTGAAAACAAAATCTTTCCTTAACAGAGCTCTGGCCTTCAAAAAACTCTTCAAGATCATCATCAGAAGCAAACTCTCTATAGAGCAGGACCAACCAACTCAAAGCAGCACCAGACCCTGCCAGAACAGTAGATGCAAAACCTGTAGGCATATCTCCACTACTACAATGATTAACACACATTTCAAGATCCATGTATCCTATACATGCCTATTACATGTACCTCATCCAGCACTGTAAACGTCTCAACAATAACCAGCAGGGTGAAATCAAATTTGTCTATCTTGTGGCCAACACAGCTTCAACAAAACTGCATTCACAATTAGGACTAGAGCCTAATGACTTCCTAGGCCAATAAGTGCCTACGTCTATAATTCTGCGATATGTTTAGCCAAGAACGTTTGCATATCCACATGGACTTGACACCTGAAAGGGATGGAAGCAGACTCTAAACTGAAGGCAGGAAATATTCTTGAGGTTTGTTATCTTCCTGGATTTATTATTTCACAGCTGCCACCCCCCCCTCCCCCCAAATCCCAAAACAAACAAAAAACCCCAAAACAGACAGACAAAAAGCCCCCCAACACATTATATAGAAATGGTGGGAGAAATACAGTTATTTTAGCATCCTTCCCACAACCCCCTCTCCCTCATTTTCTTCCTCTCTGTCACATTCACCCCTTCCCCTTAAACTTCCTGGAATCCACTTCTCTCCCTGAAGAATACGAGTAACCCCATTTGACTTCAATAGGAGCCTCTCATATTCTCCAGAGGGAGACTCAAACCGTGCATGTGTGTGTGTGCTACTTGATGATATAGTGATTAATGTAGCTGTAATAAGATTTAGAGGAAGCACTGAAGAAAGCCTCACAGGCTTTACTTTGGAGTATATTCTTCTGGGCTCTAGCTCAGGATTGTTGGTTCTCACCATTTTCCACAAATAGTACTTGCTTCCTCAGTGATCAGTGGAAGATGAGTCACAGCCGAAAAGTTTATTCAGTGCAGTGGAGGAAGGGTGACACGTGTGTGACAGATGAGACCTTGTTCTAAATCGTACAGTGAGCATGGCTTGCCCAGGATCAAATAATGAGAGCATGAGTACTTGTGCCACAATATATAAACATATCTTCTTGGTGTCTTAGTACTTGTGCCCTTGGTGAACACACCTCATATATATGTTGTGCTACAGTTCAGAAATGCTCTTTCATTTTTCACCTTCTATCACCTTAAAATATGTTAAGGCATAATAAAAGACAATATCTCAATCCCAGAATTCACTTGTGTACATAATATATTTTGTGATATAGCATGTGAATGACTGTGTGGGACCCTAGCAATTGGTGGATATATGGATATTTTTCTTGATGAAGCAAATTATTAGGACAGAGGTAATGAAGATTAGTTGTCTTATTAGACGATCTTTATATTAACTTGCCTTTGCCTGTCTGTTTGTCTCTCTGTCTATATGTATTCCCTGGGCTTTCCCACCTTTCTCCAGTAGATGGTGTAATGTTTATAGGTTTTAATGGCAACCTGCACCCAGCACAAACCTTGCCAGGCATCTGGCCCTATGGTACAGGGGTTAGGGCAGGAGGAAGGGTTAGGGAAGGGGAGAGACGTGGGCCAGGGAAAGGGGAGAGACGCGGGGTTGGGCCGGGGGAAGGAGATGCGAGGTTGGGCTAGGGGAAGGAGACGTGGGGTTGGACCTGGGGAAGGAGATGCGGGGTTGGGCTGGGGGAAGGAGATGTGGGCTACAGGGCTAGAATGCGGGGCTGCTGGGAGGGAGGTGGGGGTAAGACATGGGGCAGGGGCTGTGTCACACACAGCTGGGAAGGCTTCCAGCTTTGTCGCAACCCTGAAAAGGTTTGAGAACCCCTGCCCTAGCAGTATCCGTAGGACTGGCTCTGCTGCCCTCTGGAGTCCCTAAGGGTGTGTCTACACTGGCGCCTTAGGTCAACCTATGGACGCTTAAGTCGACCTACAGAACTCTGTGTCCACACTGGGCTCTTGTTAAGTCGACTTAAGTGCTCCCTTAAGTTGACTTAATAACACCACCTCTGAAGGTTGACTTAAGGCTTAGGTCGACCTTATTAAGTCGACTTAAAGCCAGTGTAGATGGGTGTATCTACACTACAGGCTCTATTAAGTCGATTTTAAATGTAGCCGCTCCGTTAAGTCGACTTTCTGCATTTCACTCTTGCATTTCCAGAAGGACTGTCTTTCACTAATTCTGTGGCAACCAGATTCCAGAATGATTGGGTAGGCTTTTCCCCACTTCCTTAGGACTTGACTTCTTTAGGGCCTTATGAGGCTTCCATTCAAGCCCTTAATCTTTTGCTCAAAGTTACATTAGTTGGCTAACGTGCCCTTTTTAGTAGCCCTCACCACCTGTAAAAGAGTGGAGGAATTTCATGTTCTGGTAATGCACTCTCATACGGGCAAGCTGCAGCTTAGGGTGTACCCTAAGTTTCTATCTGCAGTAATGTCTGGATTCCATTTAAATCAGTCTTTTTCCAAAGCCACATACTAATAAAGATGAATAAAAGGTGCATCATCTGGGTGTGCATAGAGCTCTGACTTTTTATCTGGATAGAACAAAACTCCTTCAGGTTTCTTCTCAGTTCTTTGTTTCCTGTGGAGAGAGAATGAGAGGTCATCCTTTGATGAGACAGACTCCAAATGGATTACTAGCTGCATTTCTGTGTGCTGTACAGCCAAAGGTCTTGATGCCTCCTGAAAAACTGCCAGTGCATTCAGCTAGAACACATTTGGCATCTGCTGCCTTTGTGGGGACTGATCCTATTGTTGACATTTGAAGGGCAGTAATGTGTGTGCACCTTTGCTAGACATTACGAGATTTCAGATGCATCAGGGAGAAAAGCAGTCCAGCATTCCTCTTTGAATGAGACTCCGTCAAGCCCCACTGTTACTGAAAACAGTTTGGTGGTCACCTCCACTGGAATGGACATATATAATCACCCAAAAAAGCAAACCCTCTTACTAACCTTCTTCTAACTGTTGCTCTTTGAGATGTGTTGCATACATCCATTCCCTGACCTCTACCCTCCTTCTCCACTGCATAGAAGTCTATCATTATGCTATTCTTGTGCAAAAGGAAGAAGGGGTGGGGTTGGGATGCTCCACCCTTTTAGATTCAGGCACAAGGAAGCCAGGTTACTTACCCCTTCAGGTATGGCTAGGGAAAACTTTCCGGCACTGGTGCATGAGATTTCTCCTCTCTCCCACATATAAACACACAGCGGAATTGATATTATGCAACACATCTTGAAGAACAATCCTCATGAGATGGTAACTAACCATTTTGCTCCTTAATAGGTCAAACTCCTAGCTTCCAGGAGTCAGGAGCAGATGCATGGTGGGGCAGGGGCTCTCTAGCAGGGAAACAGGCACAAACTAGAGCAGAGCAGGCTGAAGTAGGAATGGGCCCCAGAGCAGTAGCAGGGGCCAGAGCATGAGCACAGGCAGTCTTTCAGAACTACTGTACAAGACAGCTACTAGTGCCCCTGGCCCAGGTAATAATATTGAAGAGACATAAGATGCTGCTTCTCTTAAGGGTCTATGTAGCTGCCTTGGGATCACCTGGGTGGTTCCTCATGTGTGGATTGGCTGAACCCTGCATGAATGGCCTGGGGCCTATCACAAAATCTCCAGGTAACTGGATTTGGCTTTGATGATTCACCACACTCTCTGGCTCAGGGATGACTATCAGGCTTAAGCAGGATCTGGCTCAGATATAACTCAGGTTTAGGAAGGCTCAGGGTAATTCAAGGGTTATTCATCAGGCTTAAGAAGGCTGGGGCTCATCAGAAAGGCTGAGAAAGAGCAGGGCTCAGCACTTAATAGGCTTTGACTAGGTAGATGCTGGCTGTTTCACCAGAGTGTTTGAGAGCCTCTTAAACATGGACAAACAGAAATGACAACAGCCCCCTAGTTTAGATTCGCTGCTTCCTCAATGCCTGATTTAACTTCCCAATGCCTCTGCAACCCCAAGTCTAGATATCCTTCTCCCCCTGTAGGTTCATATGTTTTCTTCATAGTCCTGAAAATCCCCAAAAGCATGGGACTTGCAAGCAAATGTTTCCCAAGTGTGACACTAAAACTCCAATAAGTCTAAATGTCTTGCAATAGAGCAGAGTGTTTGTTCTAATTGTATTGCAGCTTGAAGCTTTTTGGGTTTCGGACTCAAGATCATGAGGCCTTATCTCAGCAAATGGCTAATCAGTCAATTTTTGTCATTTCTTCCCATCACGAGAAACCACTGGGCCCGCCTTGAATTCTATTTTTATAGTTTTGGCATTGTCCTCTCTGTATTCCTGGTTAACTCTTCAAATTGGCCTACCTCGAATAGCTGTAGCAGGAGGACAGGGAACACGCCTTTAACATATAATCACGTTGTGTCCTAAAACATAATCATACACTTGACGTGTGTACACACCCATCTGTATTTATAATGATATGGTAAATAGCTGGTTAAACTGCAATGTTGTTGCCACTAAGTGACCTCCTTTTAGATGCACATAGGTAAAATGAACTGGTGAATGTGCTGACCTAACTTCTGTTAGTCATTCACGTCCTCTCTTCTTGAAGAACCGCCATGATGTGTCTCGGTAATTTTATGTTGCCCTACTGTCTGAGGACCTCAAAATGCTGTATAAGCATAAATGAAGTAAACCTCATAAGTCTCTTGTGAGACAGAGAAGTATTATCTTAAAAGGGGAAACTGAGGCCCAGCAAGGTAATTTACCAAAATCTCAAAGCATTGATTGGATCCCAGATCCTCCTGTGCTTAAACTCTCATACCTTTCCCTCCCACAAGAGTGCTTACTGCAGGAAGGTATAGTTAGGAAGGTCCTAAATTAAAATTAATGTTGACTCTTTTTTCTCCTCTTCTAGGCTTTTTTTGTTGACCACAATTCCCGCACCACCACTTTCATCGACCCACGGCTTCCCTTGCAGAGCAGCAGACCCACTAGTGCATTAGTGCATCGGCAGCACTTAACCAGACAGCGCAGCCACAGTGCTGGTGAGGTAAGCCTGTCCTGATCCTCCTCTTACTTAGCTAACAAGGATTTCAGGATCACATTATTCCATTCAACCATTATTTTGCAATAGTTTAATAGTTCTGCCAATGTGAGATCCACCTGCAAACAAAATACGTTCTTAGCTTTTGAAAAGATAATGACGGTCTTTATTATTCCAGGAAAGGTATGATTTAACAATTCTAATAGTCTGATAGGATTTTATCAGCTGCTCTTACATGTCAGTAACCCCATCAAACCACAGGAGGGCTCTTGAATACAGATGTCTTAACCAAACAGCAGCCGCCTGTTTTTGTACTACCACAGCACTTTACACTGAGTAGGCAAGTGTCCAAGTAAATAATAATTTAGCAAAACAAGTTGGTGTGCATGCACAACTAAATATTATATTGTTTTCCCATATAAGCCATGACACCAAGAAAGGTAAAAGTTCTTCTTACCACTGACAGAATGTCAGATAGTTAACTTATTGTCCATATGATATCACACCAGAGATGATAATATAACCTTTTAAAAATAGATTCCAGGTAGAAAAGCTGAAAACCCCTTATAAGAATATAAAGAAATGGTATCTTTGGTTCTGCTTACATAGCTCTCGAACTGTATTGTTTTCACTAGAAGCTTTGAGTCAGTTATGTCAGAGTTTTAAGATATCATTGGTTCTTTACATACACGTGTAAAATCTGTAAGCTCATTCCTCATCTGTACTGAGTTTACCATCAGTGCAGTTGAGGGAGGTGGGTGGGAAAGGTGGTTCTAAGCCATCTTTTCACTCCCTTCATCTAAGGTTGGCCAGGAAAACCACATTGCACTCAGCATCATTTAGAGGAGCTAGAGTGCTGCTCTAATTTATATTTTTTCTGTGAGTAGCAGGTATGGCTGAGGAAGATCTGCCAGAATGCTTCCCTACCCATAGCTTGTACCTTCTCTGTTTCCCAACATTGACAAACCTTACTCAGGGGGAGTAAGTGGCATATGGTTGATGCTGTTTGCTTTGAATAACCTAGAATTCCTCTGGGGGGGGGGGGGGGGGGAATCTGTGCTGCCATTTTAGGGCAACTTTCCACCCTCTACGTTCTGATACAGTCTCTAACATGATGCAGTCTGATACGAACTGTTCTGCGCTGCTTTGTTCAGTGCACAGAATGGAGAGTGAGGATTGCAGGAGATAAGCTGTTTTCTTGTGCTTAGGGCACCGGACTAGACTTATTAGAGCTGGATCGTCTGATCCTGGCTTTGCCACAGATTTACTATGTGATGTTGGGCAGGACTTTGTTATAATGTGTGTAGATATAAGGAGACTGAATTAAAGTTGTGTGACCAGTGTTAATTCTAGCATTTTCTCGTTTGATTTTTGCAATGCTTTTTGAACCTAGTCTTTGGTATATAATGCCAGCCAGAACCACAGCCTCTTTTAGGGTGTAAGCATCTTGCAGGATGTGTCTTCATACAATACTTACTATATGGTAGTTGGTAATACAACTTATTAGTTCGAGTTTGGGATTTCTCACAAGTGGCACCTCAAGTCTCTGTTTCTCAGTTTTCCATCTGTAAAATGAGGATAATATCTTCAAGGATAATATTTTGACTTGCTTATCCGAAAGCTTTGACGTTTAACATCCGAGGATCTCATTTTAGATTAAGAGCCCCTTAAAAGAAAAACATATTTTATGGAAATTCTTTCACTCAAAAGAGGAACTAGAACACTGAACTAGAGCTAACAGCACTCAACTTTATACTTCCTAGCAATTCAATATCTATGAAAGAAGTGCTCTTTCCTTTTCTCATGCTGAGTGTATTGTAAGTGAGTCAGAGTAATACAACAAGCTCAAACCCACAAAAAGACAGAAAATTGAAGCAGTTGCCCTGACATCCTAGTCACTACTAGGAATCACTTTAAAGGGTGCCTTTTCTGTGAAAAATAATTCTATGCCAATACTACTTTCTTGCTCCTTGTGTGAATTCAGAGTCATGTTTGCTCTCTTTGGTGATACAAAATAAGTTTGTTTTTAGTGCTTTTTACTCCTGTGTGCCATGCAGACTGCTTAGAGAGAGTGAGCTGGTTTATTGTACTTCTCTTACTCATCACAAAAACTGTTTCCAGTCTCTTGTAGATCTAGACCATGATGAGGTTGGTTGGTTGGTTTGTTTGCTTGCTTGCTTGCTGTGGTTGCTTGGTATTGACCAAAATTATTACTGTATTTTCAGGTAGGAGAGGATTCTCGTCATTCAGGACCACCAGTTCCACCAAGACCATCCAGCACATTTAATACAGTCAGCAGAGCTCAGTACCAGGACATGGTTCCAGTGGGTATGTCGGGACTTGAGGTTCTCTTGAGAGAAGTATACTTTGATTTAACTGCGCATGCCAGTGTGCATTGCTGAGTATTTCTTCTTTTTGTGTTTTAATGTATTGTTATGGCTAACATTATGCATCATCACTTCCGCTCATGGAATTTCAATTTGTGTATGTAATAATGAAAAACTTCCATTCGTGACCAATTTATTAATATGAAAATGTTTGCTAGTTAATGCAAAAGGTTTCTTGCATTAAAATTTGTAACTTTTCCTCAGAAGTAGATCACAGAGTTACAAATAGAGGACCAGACTGTGTTAACCTGGTCTCTGTGTAGTGCCATTCATTTCAATAACTTCAATGCAAAGATTGGGTTTCAGATGTGTTTCATGAGGTGTTAGTCACCTCAGAATTGGTCAATAGCCTAAATCCCATTTGGGGATGGGAACACACACATACACACATGGTAAATATAAAATATTGGTTTAATTATGTAATATTTTTCTTTGTGATAGAACAAACAGTAAAAAAAAATAAACACATATGAAAAGATGGCCGTTGCCAGCCACATTTTAATTTTCATTACTTTTGACTGTAATATTTGTCAGGCCTTCTTAAACGCTTCACTAGTGACTGCATCTTACTCACATTTGGCACAATACGAGTCATCTGCCCATCTGTGCAGCAGCAGAATTGCTCTTGTCATTAGAAATGTGTGCAGTAAACGATGTGTGTTCAAATTCATGCTGCAGAGTGGGAAGAGACACTCACGCACTAAGTTTTAATGCGATACATCATAATCCTGGGTACTGGGAAGGAAGTTGCCATTCCTGGTGACAGAGCAGGAGAGTTATAAATGCATGACAACCGTAGAATATTTCTCACCAGATAGAGCTGTTTGAAAGTAGGTTGAATTGCCTTACCAGCATTGACAATGTCCCTATGAATTTTTTATTGTTCATTTTATTCCTTTCTCATTCTGGTGTTGCAAAATGGAAGAGGAATAAAATATTTGAAGCTATGAATCTCTCTTGAAAGCGCAGAAATTCAGGAAATTCATCATTCAGGTGGAAAAGCTGGCCATAACCCTTGTCACTGTGCACCATAAAGGCTTAGAATTACAGTACTTGGCAAAGCGGCATGGGTTAAGGCTGGTGTGAAAGCATAAATTTTTGGCCTTATGTGTAAAGGTGTTGCTTTTTGTGAGACTGTATCAGACTCTTAATTTCAATAAAACAGGTAATTATTTTTCAAAGTAGTGGGGGCAGGATAGGCGTAAACAAAACAAAAATATCCATCCATTAATGTGCATCCAATAAGAAGCAAACTGTAACACATAATTTTAGTGAACTTATGTTTTCACCAAGTTCTGTAATTCTAACAAATAAGAGCTATGAAGTATGGAACATAAGGCATTCAACACTTTATTCATGTGGACATATTTTCCAGGTTGGTATGAGCTGAGGGTGCATGTGATGAAATATTATAAAACTCTGAATTCTTCAAAAAGGCACATTATCACACGATAGAGGTTTTAATCTAGAATTTGATTCATAATAAAGAGGGCCATGTATATCAAAATCCAAAAACCAGTGATGGCAACATCAGCCTTTAGGCTGAAAGTGTAATGAAAAGATTAATATAATGTAGTAAATAAAAAGGTTATGAATGTAAAAACATAATTTCATTATTATCATTACTATTCAGAAGTTACAGAAATATAATAGTGGTTTTTCAAGTATACTGGTTTGCAGCAAGCTATTTTCTATTGCCACTTGCAGCCTACAACGACAAGATTGTTGCATTTCTCCGACAGCCCAATATCTTTGAAATACTACAAGAGCGTCAACCTGATCTTACCAGGAATCATTCACTCAGGTAATGATGTTGATTCTGTTACAACTGACTGTCCAATTTCAAACAGACTATGAATTACTATTCCTTTTCCTGGCAAAGTTTGCAGTGTTTTGTTTTGGGTTTTTTTTTTTAAAGGCAAATTGCTTGCTGGCTGAATGTCCATTGGTCATTTATAAATTTAAACTCTTCCCTCTCCCTCCCCAACCCCAAACCAAAACCTTGTGCAATTTCAGCATGTCAGAAGCAAGCTTACTTAAAGAACTGCAGGGAGCATCCCTTTAATGTGCTGTTAGGTAGTGGTGTTGGACCTTGGCAGTAGTGCAGTTATGGTCTTTTGGGGGCTTACACACATGCATCCAGCTTTCAACAGCAAGACCATAAATAGTGCACTTCAGTCTCTTCTTGTGGTTCTCTGCTCATCTCCTCAGCCGTTGTCGACTGGTGTCCAAGCAGGGCAAGTTTTCCCATGCTAGGGAGGAATGTAGGGGAAAGAAAAGGAATAATGGGAGCAAGTGAATAGAGGGATGAAGCAAGACTCTGGATCTGTCCTCCTGTCACCCTGCATGCTCCCCACTGCAAAAGTGCCCATGGACACCACTGTGTAATCCACAGTTCCTCTAAAGGTACCTGACTCCTCTCCCTATTCTTAAACTATGGCTTGACAAGCTGATCTTATCTTCTCTGCTGCCTTAGTACTCTTCCTAACTTCACTAGTATGTGTGGCCTGGTCTCCCAGACCCACCAATTAACTCTAAATCCCCCTGCAGCATGTAGCCATGGGCAACCAAGGATTTGGAAAGAGTGTGTGTGTGTGTGTGTGTGTGTGTGTGTGTAAATAATTTTCAGAGGGGAACTGGGAAGAAGAGAAAAATGAGAACAAAAAGGGATGAGAAGAGCCAACCCATGCTAGTCAGGTAGTCAAGGGAGAAAGCAAGAATGATGGACTATTCAGGCTGCTGGGGCATTGAGCAAAGGAAATGGGAGCTGGCAGAAGAGGTTGCCAGTACACCATTCCATTACAGAGACAGAGTATCTATGGGGGGAAAAAAGTTGAAGCTACTAAAGTATGGTATCTCCAGAAGTCACAATCTCATAGACTGAAAGGCAGACAAGATGTGGTCATTAGAGGTGTTGGATATGTGTAGATCCATGGGTGTGTGGCTATCACAGATAGAAAGACATTGGTTGGGGTCCTGCTCATCTTATTTGGTATACTGTACCCCAGGCGTGTCAGATTCATTTGCTATAGTGGGCCAGATTTGACTTAAATGTACTTCAAGTGGCCTGTAAATACCATACATCAAAATACTAGGGCCTACACTCTCATGGCATTACAGAGCACTGAGTATGCAAGACTGTGCTCTGTGATACCGTGAGACCACACTCTCTCTGTCTCTGTTAGGGAGAGTGTGTGGTATCATGGAGCGATACCCAGTGCTCTGTGATGCCACGGGAGTGTTGGGTCTTGCAACATCGTGGAATGCTGGGTATATGAGACTGCGCTCCATGAAACCACACACTCTCCCTAACAGAGGGAGAGAGAGAGACTAAGATCTCGTGGTAGCGCTGAGCACAGTCTTGCATACCCAGAGCCTCTGTGTTGTTGCAACCTGACTCTCTCTCAGCATCGCAGAGTGCTGGATATGAGACTGTGCTTCACAATACCATGAGACCACTCTCACTCTGTGTGCTAAGGAGAGAGAAGTCTCACGGAGCACAGTCGCGGGCCGGGTGGAAGAGATTCATGGGCTGGATATGGCCCATGGGCTGGATATGGCCCACGAGCTGTATGTTTAATACCCCTGCTGTAGGGTCTTCCTAAACCTAGAGGTGGCCCTGCTTTTCTGGATAACTTCATCTAGCATTTTTAGAGTTGTGCATTTTTAGTGTTCAGGAAGAGACTCGTACTAGTTTATAGGGTTTATAATATTATGTTGTAATTATGGTATTATATAACAGGTAGACTGTAAATGATAAAGGATGAAAGAGCACAAAGCCACTTTTGTCCCACTTACATGCGTTTAATTTTAAGAGCATGAGTAATTACATTGATGTCATTGGAGTTACTAACATGCAATGATTAGGCTTTGCTGGACTGAAGTCAAAAGGTTTCACACATTGCAGGATTGATCTTTAAATCCCTCATAAACATGGCTGACATACTTATACTGCTGACCCTCTTCACAAGAGTGAATTTCACCCTTACGGCATACCTGTTTCATAATTTAAAGTATACGTTGCTCAGCTGTAAAACTGACTCGATGTTAACGTGGGAATTAGACACTGGTGTTCGAAAGTGCCTTTCCCGAACTACCTTGGACACTCCACAGTAGAAATCGTGTCTGTTCTTTGGCTGTGATTAAGGTAGCTATGTAGATTTTGATCTCATTGTATACAAGTGGCCATCAGTGCCGTGCTCGCATTCCTAGTGTCAGAGTCTCGTGTGTTCTAATAGCCTGATCAGTATGTGCTGGCTCAGCAGCTCACACTACTTTCCTGTCTCCTTTTCTGGGCAGCAATCCTTAGGGTATGACTGCACAGCAATTAGAGGTGTGATGTCAGCGTGGGTAACTCACGTAAACAGCAGCCATGACTCTGTAGCAGCCCAGGAGGTACACTTGAGTGGCTGGCCTGTGCTGCTGCCCAAACTGGCACAGATTCACTGTTACCGTTGTTCGAGCTAGTTAGATAAGTATGTCTGCACATGCTGCAGTCATGCCTCTGACTGTAGAGAACACATGCTCTTAGTGATCCTTCTTTCTACATGTCCTGCAAGTTCCTTCCTGTCTTGCAGTTTCCTGGAGCCTCTTGTCCTACCAGGTTGACAAATGACCGATTTTTGTTCTGCTGAATAAGTCCCTGTTGACAACCTTGAACCCAAGTCCCCACAGAATCCACACTTTTCAGAAAATGGAGTAGAGGAGAAATATTACAACTCCACAGATCTCAGCCTGTCCAAGTATTTCCTGTTTTTACCTGTGTTATTATGCAGAAGGCTAGTCTCATGTGAATTGTGTTCAAAAAGTGAACAAGCCAATCCATAAGGTAATAAATTGAAAACCACTTCTGACTGAAACTTCTGAGTTCGCAGATCAGAAAGTGTTCAAAGGACTATGGATACTATCAAATTTTGCTTCTTGTAGAATCTTGGTTCCTGGATCATAAAAAATAGAGCAAGTTAGCAGCTGGCACCTTCTCAGGATCAGTTAGTTTTCAGCTGAAAAGTACAGAAAATACCAGTCTATGGGATCTATTACTCACAAGGTACACCTTGTCCTTGCTGATATCTCCATAGTAACTAGATTGAAGAAATATGTCTGAGTCTCTTACTGGCCTTAGCAAAGTGATTGAGGATTTTGTTGAACACAGGTGCATGATGCTTTGCTCAGCATAACTGGTTTGAGGGGGCAAGCTGCATTGTTAGATCTTTGCTCTATCGCTCCCTGGATTTATGACGTTTGATTAGAAATTCGCTGCCTTCCTTCACCCCTCAGCCCTACTCCCACATCCTTTAAAAGTGCAGCTTATGCAGTTTATAGGACTGATGCTTCCATTACATCACTGCATATTTTTATAAAGGTGCCAGACCCTTTTTCCTACTTGCTCTTCAAGTCCCCGATTCAGCAAGATCCTTGAGCATGTGCCTAATTAGAAGCATGTGACACTGAGCAGGTGCCTGGATACCATATGAATTAAGGCCTCTGGATGATGATGATGATGATGATGATTAGTGTTTGTATGGTCAGTATGCGCTCTCTCTGTGGCTTTGTTATATATGGTCAAAGGGTGGGTTGAGTTTAAATTATTATGGAAATTTAAAAATAAATCAGATCTGGAATTACCTATTTGTTGTTGTCCATGTACGTGCAGCTGGACAGCATATACATAACTAAGCATGTTGTTATTAACATTAATTTATCTGTAGCTCAAGATTATAAATGATTTGAAGTTGTACAGCACACATAATGAAGGTCTTCGCTGGGCTTGTTTGGTTTCGGCAGCTCATTTCTGGATTGACTAGACTCTTTCTCTGGCACGTACTGGGGTGGAGACCATTATTGGGCTTTTTTAGGTGTTTTCCTTGTGGACGGGTACAGCTTGAACTGCATTTTCTGTATTTTCCCTGGTGTCATTGCTTTGGTTGGGGCTTTTGTTGGGATGTTTTTGGGCCCAGCCTTCTGTATCAGCAGTAGAACAGTTCTTGTGGTTTGAATTTCTTTTCTTTGTGACTTTTATTTTGTTTGTGTCTGCAGTATTGTGCTGGCTTACAGCTGGAAAATTTCTACTGTTCTCTGAGGAAGAGATTGCTCTTGGGGGGGATTTTTTTTGTTGATTGCTGTGAAGGTACAGCAGCTGTTTAATTGTGTTGCAATTTTTTTTAAACACACATGCCGCACACTCTCAATCTTGCCATGTCTGAAATCCCACTCCGGATTTTTACCATTTCTAATATACATTTCTGACCTGACTTCTGCTATTTCTATTATCTCATCTTGTTTCCTCTTCTCTGTATCTCCAGTGATCTAATATTCCTTTCTCATTGCTTCACCACATTTTTTTTTTCAATTTCTATTTCTCTTCCTTCCCATTTCTGGTCATGTGAACACTTTATTCTCTTTTCCACCACTTCCCCACTAGTTCCTCCTGCTTCTCTTCCTTGCCAACATAAATCTTATGCTCTCAAGTGTGTTTCCTTTTCTTTCTCCTACGCCTTGCTGCTTGTTTTCTTCAGATCTTATAGAGAGTTCCCATACCCTTTATTTCTGTTCTTCCTTCCTCAAGCCCTTCTCTTTTCCTGGCAATCCACATTTAATGCAGTCACATTCCAAAGGGGTAGCCGTGTTAGTCTATTGTAGAAAGACAACAGAGTCCTGTGGCACTTTTAAAGACTAACAGATTTATTTATCGCGTGAGCTTTCATGGGAGAAAATCCCACTTCGTCAGACAAATCTGTTAGTCTTTAAAAGTGCCACAGGACTCTGTTGTCTCACATTTAATGCAGTTAACCTTGCTCCCTTCCTTTGTTCTTTTCCCTTCTTCTCAACAACTAACTGTTCTCTCTGCCATTTTTAGTCCCTTGTCTGCCTTCCTCTATCTCCTTTGCCTTCACTTAAATCTAGTTGTCTCCTTGTGACAGTTTCTGTCAGACAGATTCATAGATCACCACCTTTTCCTTTTCCTTCCAAAAGCTTCTCCTCTTTTGAGGTACATCTGTCCAACCTTTTACTTCTGTTCAAGCTACTGCCATCTTCCATCCTGCATCAATTGTTCTGTCTTTGATGAGCCTCATCCCTGATTCTGAATAATTTCAGCTTTTGGCTTGATTATCCTTCCATCTCCCTGCTTAAATCTCTGCCCTTGTTTCCTTCTATTGACCTCCTGGCTCCCTTTGATCTACAGCTTCTCTTCCACCAGGGCCTCATAGGAGGCCACCATCGCCCCAAAACATGGCAGTGTAGCTAAGGCTGGTGGGGATGCACTGTATGCAGGTGCAAGCTAAGTCACCCATTCTCAAAGAGAGGCCAGTGGTGAACTCTTACTCCAGCGTGCAACAGATTTCAGTGGTATAACTTTTGAAATTGGTTTATGGTCTTGTTCTCCTGACTCTGTCGCAGTTAAGTAACAAATATACTTCACTCACCCACCCTTGGTCATATTTTTTTCTTCTTCAAAGGCATGCACCTGGGGATTTTCATCAGCATACAGCCTAAAAATTACCAGCATTGCACAGCGTTGGCTATACATAGAATCCAGAATAGTGACTGTCTTGAACTGGAACAGGGGGAGGGAACTGTGTGTTGGGGGTATGCACAGAATCCAGAATAGTGACTGAAAAGTGGGGGAGGGAAGAGTGTGTGTGTGTGTGTGTGTGTGTGTGTGTGTGTGTGTGTGTGTGTG
>ML685793.1:25782227-25986589 GCA_007922175.1 Pelusios castaneus | reverse complement strand
GTGTGTGTGTGTGTGTGTGTGTGTGTGTGTGTGTGTGTGTGTGTGTGAGAGAGAGTGACAGAGTTGCATACACACAGCAAAAGGTCTTTGGAAGATTTTTAAGTGCAGCGAAGGGCGTAAAGAGCACAGATGATCTTGTAATATAGAGCTTGCATTTGTACTGGGGCAGGGAGGATGGAAGGTGAGTACTGCTGTAAGCAGTTCACTTTGAGAATAGTAATGTCCTTCCATAGGGCTCGCTTTGCTGCTCAGCTGCTTTGAATTCAGGGCCACAACTGGTATTAACTTGAGGAACTGATTTTTTATTGATTGGATGGCTGTGCTACCTAAGGCAGCCTGGAGAATCGTTCAGAACAAATTCGGGGATGAAGGTTTGGTTGTAAGATTCTGTTGCTGACATGGACATGGTGTGGCAGGGAGAAAAATGGTGTCTGAAGTACAGAGTCATAACCCAGAGGTCTACTTGATATATCCAGCACTTTTTCTTTTTGCCCTGGTGTACATTGGTGCCTTATTTGCAAAAGACATTTTGGAACTCTTTCTTTGCTTAAACAGGGAGAAGATCCAGTTTATCCGGACAGAGGGAACACCAGGGCTAGTACGTCTATCCAGTGATGCAGATCTTGTCATGTTACTAAGGTAGGTGGTAGTGCTTCCTAATGAACGTTTGCAATATGCTATGAACCGCTGGGAAAGTGCTTTTCCGGGTACTGAGTGGGTGACCAAAATGTTGACCTTTCACTTCTCAGAATTACAGCTGGGGGAGCTGCGGCAGAGGATTCAGACACTTGATTTTCCCAGTGCTGAGATTCCAGGTGTCAGTTTTTAGCAGGGAGATCACATTTTGCACAGTGGGTTGAAAAGGTGATTATCCGTGAGGGAAGGACGAGGTGAAAGAGTACAATACTGCAAGTGGAATTTAAACCAAATTACACTCCAAACTAATATAGGATTCTTTTGCAAAGAAAAGAATAATTGGGCTTGTCCTGATTGCTTTAAATTGTTCAGTTATAGTCACTGAAAATAGGACTGAATTCTTATAAATCAGTACAGTTTGAATTTATCCACAAGTAAAGTCCCCACTCTGTGCTCCTTCAAGTATATTTTCTGTTTAGCTCTCTAATTTGTGAGCATCAAGTTTCTGAATATTAGCACATGATTTCATTATTTGAGCCGAACACTACATTGGCTGCCTTCTGATTAGGCTTACTATTTTCGCTTTGTTGATGGGATGATTGGTTATGACTTTTTAAGAATCCCATTTGAGCATTAGTCCAGAAAAAGGATGAGTTAATACCTTTTATTGGACCAGAGAGAGTGAAATTCTCAGCTTACAGAAATGCTCTTCTTCAGGTCTTCAGATCTGTGTAAGTTTGAAAGCATCTCTCTCATGCCAACAGAAATTGGCCAATAAAAGATATTAACTCACCCATTTTGTCTGTTTAATTCTGGGTCAGCATGGCTATACCAATATTGCGTGCTCAGAAAACCATGCAGCTGAGAGTAGAATTTTTTCCTGTGTTCTACACACTGTTTGCTCATTCAGAGTATAAGTGTGATAGAAAAAACTAACTGTACTTTTCAGGCAAAATATAAATTGAAAGGTTTTTTGGGTTTTTTTTACGTATATATTAATCTTAAAAATAGCCTAAATCAGGGGTGTCCAACCTTTTTCGGTGAGGGGCCACATTTCAAATCTTTCTTCCACTCAGGGGTCCAGTGAGAAAATTCTGGATAGATAAGGCAGGGGCAGTAACGGAGAGCGTGGGGAACAGAGGCAGCACAGGGGTAGCCCGGCAGAGTGTGGGGACCAGGGGCAGGGTAGGGATGATGTGAGGTGATAGGGGAACCTAATAGGACAAGGGTGGGGTGGTGGGGAGCAGTGCTGCTGGTTGGTGGGACCTGTTTCCTTTCCCTCCAACCTCACTAGCTCCCGATCCCCCTGGCCCTGTACTGGGTCAGCTCCCAAAACCCTCTCCCCTATGCTGGCTTCCCTGCTCTGAGCCCTCCCTGCCCTGAACTGCTGCCCCCCCCCCCTTACTCCTCAGCCCACATCATGCCCCTTCCTTGGCCCTGCCCCCACCCAGCCCCACACCAACTCCCAGCCCCACCCCCAACCCCTGCCCTGCACCGCCCGCAGCCCCGCTCCCATCCCCAGGCCACACAGAGGGCAGGGGCTTTGCACAGCCCTCCATCACCCTGCGCTGCCTCCCCAGCACCTTCCCCATTCACACCACTACTCCCCTGCCTTGATCCCGGTCCCATGCCATTTCCCCTGGCCCCAGCCCCCCCGTTTTGCATCCCCACACCCCATCCTCTGCCCTACACCACCCGCAGCCAGATCCAAGCCTTGCGCTACCCCTCCCCGCAGCATCGCGCCACCCCCCATCCCCCCCAGGCCTAAGCCTGGTCCCCGCAGCCCCGGACTGCCTCCCGGGGCCCCATCCTGGTCCCTGCAGGCCCCCCCGCAGCATCGCGCCATCTCTCCGGTCCCAATCCAGGCTCCTGCTGCTCCACTCCACCTTCTGGGGCCCAATCCTGGCCCTCATGGCCCTGCACTGCCTCCTGGGACTCGATCCTGGCCTGCGCGGCCCTGCACCGCTTCCCGGGGCCTGATCCTGTTCCCTGCTCTCCTGCGCTGCTTCCAGGGGCCTGATCCTGCCCCCTGTCATGCTGCACCACCTCCCCGGCTCCTTCCCTGCCTGCGCCCAATCCTTACCTGTCTCAAAGGGGATGGATCCAGACCTGTCCAGGTCTCCCACCCGTGGCCACAAAGTGGGAGCATTAAAAAGGCCCTGGACAGACCCCAGCTCCCAGGCACCAGCGCAACAGTCCGTGGGCCATAGGTTAGACAAGCCTGGTCTAAATCATTAATGTTGGCATTAATATCATTATTATTTGGGAGTAAAATTGCATGAACATAATGGTCCCTTTCAGCCTTAAAATATATGAATTAATTCAAAGCTATTAATATTTTGGTTCTGACTCTGTGCTGATGTATCCAAAGGAAAAATAAAGAGAATAAAAGACAACAAATCAAAACTATTTTTAAAAAAAAGGCAAAGAGCTTCCCACCAAAAATCTACAAAACAAATATTTGATTTTTTCAGATTTTATTTTACTCAATACACTTCTTAAAATCGTGTGGTTACCAAGATTTTCTTTTACTTTAACAAAGAGATTTGGTCTGGGATTAGCCCCCTTTTCAGGATAGTTCTAACCATAATAATTTTACTCATGAAATACATTACTGAATGTATGATTTCTGTGTTTCCATTGGTTCCAGGAGCCTCAGTTGTATACCTCAGAACCCACTAAGCTGGGTTGAGTTATTTGGTAAGTTAGCTATAGGGTGATAGTAAATATTGCTGTAAAAGCAGAGATGGTGTAATTTAAAACAGTAATGTATTGTGTGCCCCTGATTTCTTATTTTAGTTTTGATCAGGGAAATACCTGGAAAATATTCTATCAGGAACAAGATAGGGCCTCTTCTCTTTGTTTCATCCAAAATGTGAAGGAATTTTCTTACTGCTGGAAAACATTGCATCAATCATAAAATGTTTTCTCCCACCCATCAATAAAAGTCAAGTTGCAGCTGAATATAAACACCTTTCTATATAGGGAATGAAGGTGCCATAGTTAAAATAGCCTGAGAGTCACTGATGTAACACTGATCTATTTCAGAGATGAGGCTCCACGGAGTAACTAATTTGCAGTTTGAGCATGTAAACAGATCATTAGATTATACCCTGAGCAGTGCTAGTTTTAATTTGATAATTTAAATACAAATTAGCTTTTTAATTCTTGATTTATTTTCAGATTGAATCAGTTTTTTCCAGTTTTTAATCCATATATGAAGCGTAAAGTTCATCTTTTCTCTGTGAAAAAATACATTGTATATTGCAGATCATTTTTAAGAAGTGTAAAACTATTACCAGTAAATATCCTTTCCAAAGAAGAGCTATTGCAGGTATCTGTAATGAACAGATTTGATATGAAATTTATTTTACTTCAGCCAGTTAGATTACTATGTCACTCACAAGTGAGAGAACCCCAAGTCAATGATGTATTGTGCAACCTAATAACTAAATATAAAGATTGCCATTTACTGAGTCGATTGTGTGTGTTGAGTGATAACACCTAACAGCTAAGCTATTTCATATTTTATTAATACACATTTATGTAAAATTTTTATAAACAGGTCTGCTTTGGATGTTTATAGTCTTACCAATATGAAAAAAAATGAGATTTAGGTTTTATGCAAACATTCCCTACATCGTCTGTGAATTATTAAATGTCTGAATTATAGATCATTTCGATGTTTCAGGTTATGATATTTCTACTGTATTTCCTAGAAAATGTTTTAAAATCATAGGAAAATAGGTGAAGCATACTGAAACCTAACTTGGTTAGAGCTATTTATGATACATTTTTCTCTGTGCATGACATATTAAGTAAGAACAAATGAAGCATTAATGTTTAAAAGACTAAAGAGTATACTATTCTATTCACTAAACCAATTCAGACATGGTTGATTGCACCAGAGATTCAGAGTATTTGGTTCTGTTTCTATGTACAGCTTGATAAATCTTTATACAGGAAAATGCCATGAATGTTTGTGGTATGTTGGCAAGGAAGATGTATAAGCAAAAGTATAAAACAATGTGCTTTTAAAGAGTTCACTGAATACATGGATCATTGTTTTGAAAGCAAACACATGTCCTCACATTCTGAGATGTCACAAAGAAAACTAGAAACTGTAATACCCCAGTCACTGGCAAGATTCCAGTCTCTGATATACAGAGATAACATTGAAAAAAGGGCAACAAAACCTTACTTTTAGGCATTCTGAGCATGTGCATGGGAAGTAGGAGAGTGACTTTTAAAAAAAAAAAAATAGACTGGCTTTGAAGGCCACACCTATTGCTAGAAAGTAGAAAATATTGTTGGGTCAAATAAATGTCTTCTTCTATTTGCTCCTTTTTACCAGTTTGTTTGAAGAAGAAATAATGTCATACGTGCCGCCACATGCCTTACTTCATCCCAGTTATTGCCAATCCCCAAGAGCCTCTCCAGTGTCCTCGCCTCAGAACTCTCCAGGTAAATCTTGTTGGAGTTTTCAGTGGGATCTTTAGGGAGCAAACCTGCATACTTAGTAAGGCCCAAATCCTGGTCTCAAGGTAGTCAGTAGCAAAACTCATATTTCCTTCACTGAAACCAGGATTTTACCCTGTGAACAAAAGCAGTAAAGGAATCATTTGGCTGTTGGATGACTTTGGCTGTAATTACTTCATTACACAGTCAGCTTTAGTTTGGCATGATGTTTCTCAAAAGAGCCTTTTTTATAAGAAATAAAAGTCAGACGTGAAAGACTTTCCATTTGATGAGGTCACAGAGAATGAGACTATGAGAATCCACTGTTATCCAACAGTGGTTGAAGGTACACAACAAAACTATGCAAAACTATGCAAATAAAATAAAGTGACTGTAATATTTTTATTTACTCACCCATTCTGAAAAGTATTGTCTCACTTTCATACACAGTAGAAACATATAATGATATGTGTGGGGTTTATTTTCCCTGGTTTTTTCTCTTTAGTCTGTTTTTAAAAAAAAAAAAAAAGTCTAAATGATTTGTCTTTATTGGAAGTTGTAGCAGAGAGGTTTATTTGATGGGGTTTTTGCAGGTGATAATGTCTTGGTGTCGTTTTGAAATAAGTTGGAGCTTTCAGTCCAGGTCAGGTAGGGTTTTGTGTAACAAGATCCGCCACTGAAAGTGTTATTAGTTGGCACCCTTGTAAGCTTTTCTCCAGAGTAGTCAAGGACTGAGGCTCTCACCCAACAAAGCACTTAAGCTCATGCTTAACTTTGAGGATGTCATTAGTCCTGTTGACTGTACAACATCAGAAGCTTACCCAGAGCCTACCTCTCACCCAGAGAGATGATCCTTCCAGTCCAGGGTCTTAGAACATGTGCTGCAGCTTGAATTCTTGCTGCCTGTGCAGTACAAATTCTCTAGAGATGTCAGGGTAGCATCTCTCATGAGCAGAGTGATTTACATAAAAATATTGTTTGAAACATATTTTTAAAATGGACATTGAAAAAAATCCATTGGTGGTTGTGACGCATAGAAAGAAAATAACAGTTCACTGTTCGAATAGGTCTGCTGCTTTTTTTTTTGCGAGGCATGAGAACTTTATTTAATACTTCTAATAAAAAAATTCAATGGACTTGGGGGTTCTCTTTCCAAACAAAGTGAAATAAAATAGTTGTGTGGCAGCCTAGTACTATAGGCCTACTATCAATGAGAGTTGTGAAGCAAACAGAAGGGGTTTGCCTGGGAACTCTTGGGAGAGAGGAGCTACAGCAAGTGTTTCATTGAAGGGCTGTGTTGTGACCTGGTGAGGTTAAGAGCTGTGGCCATTTGTTTGACTGGTGCAGGTTGCAGGGACTATTTGATTGTGTGTGTGTTTGTCTGAAAAGTGTGAATTGGGAATGCTTTATTCCAAGGGGGCCTTGAGTGGTTGATTGAAGGGTGAGGCTTTGGGCCAGGGCAACAGCTTCAAGCCAGCAGTCTTAAAAAGAAACCGCCTGTTGTGAACCGAGTGAGCTGCAGACAGAGGAGAAGCAAACAGAGGGAGTTTGCCTTGGAGGAGTTCCCACAGAGTTTTTGGCTTTCAGGCTTCTGTGAGCAGTAATGCAACACCTGAAGAAGCTCTTAGAAGGAAGACAATATGGATAGTGAGTGATTGATCAGCTGTCGTGACTTCTCCTGTACAGAGTGCAAGCTGGTCTCCATATTCAAAGAGAAGGTTAAAGGATTAGAGACCTAAGTATCAACCCTGAATTGCATCTGAGAAAAATGAAGATTTTGAATAGAAATCAGGATTTGATACTACAGGCACAGCATGCTGAAGAATTAGAGAGGGCACTGCAGCTGGGATTGAAGAATGGAGAAAGAAAATCAGCAGTGTGTGACCTACAGAAAAAGAAAGAGAACCCATATATTCCCCAAACAGTAAGAACCTGTTTTCAGGCTCTTGGCACAGAAACTATTGCGGAAAATGATTTGGAAGAGAAATCTGAGGGAAGGGATCAGAAAGGGAGACCTCCTGAGGGGAAAGCATGGGATTCATTGTCTTAGGATCGGTGTTCCACAACCACCACTCCTAAGTGGAGGAGGTGAGTGGTGGCGGTCAGGGACTCCCTCCTAAGGGGAACAGAGTCATCTATCTGCCATCCAGACTGGGAAACTCGAGAGGGGTGCTGCTTGTCAGAAGTTAGAATTCAGGATGTGATGGATAATTTGCTGAGACTCATCAAGCCCTTGGACTGCTTACTCCTTCCTACTTCTCCACATGGGCAACAATAATACTGCAAAAAATGACCTTGAGAAGATCATTGTGGCTGTGGGAAGAAAGATAAAGGAGCTGGAGGCACAAGTGGTGTTCTTGTCCATCGTCCCTGTTGAAGGAAAAGGCCTAGGTTGGGAGCATCAAATTGTGGAAGTAAATGTGTGGTTACAAAGGTAATGATGGAGAGAGGGCTTTGGAGTCTTCAGCCATGCGATGTTGATTCAAGAAGGATTTCTGGGAAGAAATGGGATCCAGTTAACAAAGAAAAGAAAGAGCATCCTTGCGAACAGGTTTGCTAATCTAGTGAGGATGGCTTTAAACTAGGTTCACCAGGGGATGGAGACCTAAGCCTGGAGGTAAGTAAGAAAATGGGATATCAGGAGGACACGAGGAGGGTGCAACAGGGGAGACCTCTTGATTCATACTGAGAAGGTCGGACAATCAGCTAGTGATCTTAGGTGTCTGTACACGAATCCAAGAAGCCTGGGAAACAAGCAGAAAGAATTGGAAGTCCTGGCACAGTTGAGGAATTATGTTGTGATTGAAATAACAGAGACTTAGTGGGGTAATTCACATGACTGGTTCCAAAATGGTAGCCATGTTACTCTAGTTCAGCAAAACAAATGAGTTCTTTTAAAAACTAACAAATATACTTATCACATGAGCTTTCATGGAAGAAAATCCCACTTCGTTCAGGCATCTGATAAAGTGGTATTCTCTCCCATGAAAGCTCATGCAATAAATAAATTCGTTAGTCTTTAAAAGTGCCATTGGACTCCTTATCTCTTTCATATTACTAGAGCACAGTTGTGGATGGGCATAAGCTGTTCAGGAAGGATAGGCAGGGGAGAAAAGATGGTGGAGTTGCACTGTATGTAAAAGAGCAGTATGATTGCTCAGAGCTCCAATATAAAACTGGAGAAAAGTCTGTTGAGAGTCGTTAGGTTAAGTTTAGAGATGAGAGCAGCAAGGATGATGTTGTGGTGGGTGTTTGCTATAGATAACCACAACAAGAGGATAAGGAAGAACAACCTTTCTTCAGACAACTAACAGAATTTTCCAAATCACTGATTATCATGGGGTACTTCAATCACCCTGACATCTTCTGGGAAAGCAATACAGAAGCAGTGACAATCCAGGAAGTTGTTGGAGAGTGCTGGGGACAATTTCCTGGAGGAAGCAACTAGGGGTAGTGCTCCTCTTGACCTGCTGTTCATAAATAGGGAAGAATCTGTAGGGGAAGTAGAAGTGGAAGACAGCCTAGACAACATGACCATGAGATGATTGAGTTCAGGATCCTGACAAAAGGAAGAAAGGAGAGCAGCAGAATACGAACGCTGAACTTCAGAAAAAGCAGACTTTGACTTCCTGGGAAGCTAAATACGACTGGAAAAAGAGTCCAGGAGACCTGGTTGAATTTTAAAGAAACCTTATTGAGGGCACAGGAACAAACCATCCCAGTGTCCAGAAACAAGAGCAAGTAGGGCAGGCAACCAAATTGGCTAAACAGAGAAATCTTCAGTGAGCTTAAACACAAAAAGGAAGCTTACAAGAAATGGAAGCTTGGCCTGATGACCAGGGAAGAGTATAAAAATATTACTGGAGCATGCAGGGGTGAAATCAGAAAGGCCAAAGCACAACTGGAGTTGCAGCTAGCAGGGGACATGAATGGAAACAGGAAGAGTTTCTACAGGTATGTCAGCAACAAGAATGTCAGGGAAAGTGTTGGCCTCTTTCTGAATGGGGGAAGCAGCCTAGTGACAGATGATGTGAAAAAAGCTGAGGTACTCAATTTTTTTGCCTCTGTTTTCACAGATGAGGTTAGTTCCCAGACTACTACACTGGGCAGCACAGAATGAGGAAGAGGTGAGCAGGCCTCAGTGGGGAAAGAACAGTTCAGGACTGTTTAGAAAATCTGGACATGCACAAGTCCATGAGGTTGGACATAGTGTATCCCAGGATGCTAAAGAACTTGGCTGATGGGATTACAGAGCCATTGGTTATTATCTTTGAAAACTCATGGCAGTTGAAGAAGATCTGGACGATTGGAAAAAGAAAATATAGTGTTCATCTTTTAAAAAGTGAAGGAGGAGGATCCAGAGAACTACAGATAGTCACCATCATCTGTGCCCCTGGAAAAATCATGGAGCAGGACCGTAGGGAATCCACTTTGAAGTATTTAGAAGAGAGGAAGGTGATCAGGAACACTCAGCATGGATTCCTCAAGGGCAAGTCTTGTCTGACAATCTGATTGCCTTCTATGTTGAGATAACTAGCTCTGTGGATCTGGGGAAAGTGGTGGATGTGATACATCTTGACTTTAACAAAGCTTTTGATATAATCTGCTACAGTATTCTTGCCAGCAAGTTAAAGAAATAGGGTTGGATGAATGGATTATGGCTAGAAGTGGCTAGAAAGCTGGCTAGATCATCGGGTTCCATGGGTAGAGATCAACAACTCAATGTCTAATTGGTGGCTGGTATCAAGTGGAGTGCCCCAGGGATAGAGTGCCCCAGGGATTAGTCCTAGGGCTGGTTTTGGTTAGTATCTTCATTAATGATCTTGATAATGGAGTGGATTGCAAAAGTTTGTAGATGATGTTAAGCTGTGGAGAGTGATAGATATGCTGGAGGGTAGGGATAGGATACAGAGTGACCTAGACAAATTGGAGGATTGGGCCAAAAGAAATCTGATGAGCTTCAACAAGCACAAGTCCAGAGTCCTGCACTTCAGACAGAAGAATCTCATGGACTGCTACAGACCAGGGACTGACTGACTTGGCAACTATTCTGCTGAAAAAGACCTGAATATGAATCAACAGTGTGCTCTTGTTGCCAAGAAGGCTAAGAGCGTACTGGGCTGCATTGGGCTTTGCCAGCAGATCATGGGAAGTGATTATTTTCCTCTATTCAGCACTGGTGAGGCCATGTTTGGAGTATTATATCCAGTTTTGGGCCCCTATTACAGAAAGAATGTGGACAAATTGGAGAGAGTCCAGTGGAGGGCAACAAAAATGATCAGGGGACTGGGGCACATGATTTATGAGGAGAGGTTGCAGGAACTAGGCTTATTTAATCCGCAGAACAGAAGAGGGATGGTAGCAGCTTCCAACTACCTGAAGGGGGTTCCAAAAAGTATACAGCTAGGCTGTTCTCAGTGGTGGCAGATGACAGAACAAGAAACAATGGTCTTAAGTTGCAGTGAAGGAAGTCTAGGTTGGATATTAGGAAAATCTTTTCCACTAGGATTACCTAGGGGAGGTGGTGGAATCTTCATCTTTAGAGTTTTTTAAGGCCCAATTTGCCAAAGTGCTGGTTGGGTGATTTAGTTGGGGTTGGTCTTGTTTTGAGCAGGGGGTTGGACTAGCTGATGTCATGAGGTCCCTTCCAACCTTAATCTTCTATGATTCTATAAATGAGGATGATTTTTTTCAAAAAACGTGAATTAGGCTCATAAGTGCCCAAATTGCTTTTGATAATGGGACGTAGGCACTTACAAACTTAAGTCCCATTATCAGTGAGAATTAGGCACCTAAGTCATTTTTGCCCATCTGAAAATTTTACTCGTACTATACACAGGATACATGGCCTAGTAACTGCTGTAATTCCCCAGAGTATTCGTTTCATCACAATGCTATAATAATATATTCATTATAGTTCTGTAGTTATGCTGCTGTCATTATTAATTTACATTTTGCTTCACATAATTGCATCCCACTTTCCTTGAGATCAGATTTCTGTTGTTGCAGTAGAACTAAGGCCTAATCCCATTTCTGATTATAGCAAACCAGCATGATGGGGCATGAACCTGCCAAGCTGGAAGTTTGCCTTTAGCTCACAATGAGATTTGACCATTTTAAAAGTGTGTTCAAACTTCATAGCTTTTGATTTATTTCTGAGTGCTAAAACTTGTTTCTAACTGACTTGAAAGGATTCACATGACTCTAATATTGGGATGCAAAAGCCTAGAGCACTAGAAATCTTAATATGTGTTTTGGAGGCAGGAAGCTATGGTATGAAAGGGAGTGACAATACCTGTTCACAGTGGGAGTGCTGGCACTCACCAAGTGTTTAAGAGTGTGCATTGTGCATCTTTCTGGAAATGCACACTTTCCAACTTACTTACTTTGTCTGTCCATTTGACATTAGTGTCCAATAATTTAGCTAATTCAGACTAAATTATTTCTAATGTAGCCAGGCTTATTTTCTCCTTTAAGGTCTACTTACAGCAGTTTGAAATGTACAGATATAGTTGGTATTCTTTTATTGGAAAGGAAAGTGATAGATCGCTAACAGGAAAAATGCAGATTTCCTCCCCAGACAGAAATCCTTTAAATGAGGTTCTGCTAATTTAAAATAAAAAAGCCAGAACAACAACTTTGGTCTGAGGCAAGACCAACTCTGGGAAATTTAAGTCCACAAGGAGAGTTGTTCAGACAGTTGCGTTTTTGTAGTCTTGCACGCAGATCAGCAGAACTAATAATCCATACCCATCCTCACAAGCCAGGGATAATGTGCACGTCCTGAAAGTCAAAAGACTGGCTTCTATTGGACTCAGTGGGGACTCTTCACTGAAAACATCCTGCTCCTGCTGCCCTTCCAGTTACAACAGGGTGCTCCGGCCTGAGCCCTTCAGCTGACCTCAGTGGTGGCGTTATGCTGGGAGAAAGGTGATCTCTAAAACAGCAATGGTCTGAAGCATTTGTCTTTTGTAGCTTAAAGCAATGGTTCTCAACCTTTTTTCCATCGCGACACACCTGACAGGTGATGTTCCCCTGCGTTACACACTACAATCTGCCAGTGGCGGTGGCGGTTGGGCTGGGAGCACTTGGGAGACTGCGGCATTCTGAAGGATGAAGCACTCTGGGACTTGGGCTGAGCAGAGTCAAGCCAGCGCAGGCTGGTGCTGTGATGGTGGGGCTGGGTTTATTTTTGTGGGGCAGGTGGTGCCCCCACCCCCTCAGCCCAGGATCTCTGGGTTGCAGCCCCTAAGTCTCTTTACTCATCTGGCCCTGGCTACTGCCTGTGTTGTGCAGCAGGAGCTTACAGCAATAACCTGAACTTATGTAGAACCCAGTCAGAAGCCAGTCCAGAACAACGCGTATGGTCCATTTGCAAGACATTTTGCTAACTCAGCTGGCTGTTCGTTATATTGCACTATCTGAAGGCTCATGGTGGTCACCATGGAATGTGATTCATTCTTCTCTTAATAAGGACTTGATTGCTACAGAATGAATGCTTCCGTCTCTAACAGTCCATGAATTGGGGTGGCAGGAGAGGCATGATAGGTGTAAAATAAGTTAGCCCGTCTTGTGGGGGGGTCCTTCTTATCAGATTTTATTGTTTTGAATAAAATTTTCTAAGAAGGCCTCTAACTTTCCAGTGGATCTGCTAATGGGTCCTAATCTGTTCTGACAAAGCTAGATCTACAAAATCTGCTTGTTGACAGAAAAAGTACTTGGGTCAAACTGGAAATCTTTGATGTTCTTTGGAAGGGAGGGGTGCAGAGCTTCAGGGTGTGAGCAAAGATGGTTTGGGGCATTTGGCTTCCTCATAACACACAAAGATAGAAGACTCCAAGGGTGCTATGGAGAGAAGAGAAAATACTGCTCCTTCGCTTCCAAAGAAAAGAGATGGGTATGCTCTCAAAAACACCTGTTACTGGGAACTAGCAAGCACATGCTCTCACGATCTCATCTTAACTTGTCCCTCGCATTTTAAGGGTGCATAGCATGCAGGCTAACATTTTTTATCTGTATCTGTACAGCTAAATTCCAATTCTCCCTGAGTTGTTTGTATTTAATATTAAGTGTGTGTTTTGTTTATCCAAATTTTTGGACACATCCTGAGAATTTGGATAATCTGAGTTTATCTGTATGATACTAAGCTTTGGCAAAAGGGCACTAGCGGCACAAAGGCTGCTCCTTCATCCTTCTTCCTCACTGTACATCGTACGGGGCATCTGTGCAGGGCAAGGCAGCAGTTTGTTCTGAGATTTTCATGATTGTTTTGATGACTAATCTGATCTGAATTGCAGTAAAATGTACATCCACAGCTAGTGTTGCTGTTATTACCTACATTTGTGATAACTATTGTTTGGGCATAAGCTGTTTCTTTTTGTTTGTCAAGAAGAAAGAAAAAATGAATATCCATATATTACCTTATTCTGCTGCAAACTTGGCAGTCTTTTTATGATCAAAAGGCACCCTAGCCTAACAGTTCTCATTTCTATAGTGTGTCCTCCAAAACACCCAGGTGAAGACCCTGATTCAGCAAAGTATTTATATTGCATGTTTACAATGAAACAATTATTTTCATCCCTATGCTGCAAAGCACTAAACACATGCTTAAATGCTTTGCTTCATTGAGACCTAAATATTCAAATGTGAAGATTTCAGTTTAATTTTCCTTACAATTACAATCTCTATTCTAACAAACACAAAAAGATAGAGTAAATAGAAAACACATTTAAAGGACCTATCAGACATTTGTTTTTGTGAATGGAGCCCTTTGACTTCTCAATTACTGATCTTTAGCTGCTGTGCTCTTCTACTAAAGGGCACAAAGAGCCATGAAATCATTCTGTGTATATGTTTTGGATAATATAATCTGTTTGTGACTCAAGCATGATAACCCAATCATTTGTATTTTTTGTAGACCTTTTCCAAACACTTTTGTTCACAAGGTGGAAGTAATTGCTAAAATTGCCCAGGAATTTCTTGGCAGTTGCAGCTGATTTGCAAAGAGATTTTGTCATGTGCTGCCAGAGTAATTCAGTGGTAATTTTTGAACCATGAAGTAATATGTTAGCAGTTTTATTTACCATGATATATCTGTAAACTCGTAATTGTAGCTCCCTTCACCCACAAAATAACCTCCACATAAACAAAAGGTGGGAAGATGTCAATTGATGGACTATATTTTTATTTAAATGGGCATATATTTTAGAATATTCAGCTGCAGAAATGTCCTGTAGGAAGCACTTGGAGCTGTTCATATTTTAATGAGTATTCCAACAAGTTCAATTGATGTCTATGGTTTAGCTATCCCATGATGTCCTACACATCTCTGCAGGAACTCTGAAATTCTTCTGCCCTATTCTTCCACAGAAGCTAGTCTTTGATTTTCAGGACACATAGATGTTCTGACTGGATTCTAAGAATGGGGCATAAAATATTAATTCTGATGAGTTGAGTGGCTGAATTAAGGACTATAGAACATAACTTTCTGATAAACTCTCCTCATGGACTTTAATTCCTCTCACACACCACCACCATCACCACATAGGCCACCACTCTTTGGGTGGCAGGAGAACTCATTGAATTCTTTTAGGGACCCATGAATGGCATTCGTTGTTGACTGATATGAGACACTACTTCCTCTACCTCTCCCATATCTGTCTAGTGATTGAGTATTCAGCTTCTTCCAGCAGTAGAAGAAGCCACTGATGGCTAAGCAGGATGCTTCCTCATCCCCAGACTACTTGTCTAGAGTCTGTGAGCATAGCCCCCCCATTTAAAAACCAAGCAAACTGCCAGCTTGTCTTCTTCCCTTTCCTCATAGCTGAAGGCTAGGCAAATTGCTTCCATAGTAATGAAAACCCCTGCGCTAGATTATTTCTATATATTTCTATATATATATTCTATATATATTTCTATATAGAAATGGGTAGTTAGAAGCCTAACTTTATTCTTGGCCATAGGAAATGTTAACCTCCAAGATATTTTTTGAAATAAGTATATATTTAAGTGATCTAAATCCTGAAATGGGATAAGAATTATTTAAAGTTTTACAGAAGTTTTAAGTAGAGATGTGAGAATGAAATTTAAAAGGCATAACGTTGGCTGAAAATTGCAATAAAATCTTTTGGGCTGTTGAGGGAAGGAGTGGAAGATCATTGCCTAAGATGTTTAAAACTAGTTTGGACTAAACACAAGAAACTACAAATGGTTAGACAACTGAATTGGGAGAGATATGGGATAAGTTCTCCCACTCCATGTCACATGAGTATCAGTGGTTTTTTTACCCAGTTTGCAATAACTGCATATACATCTGTGGGTGGATGTGCAATTTTTTCCGCAGATATCTGTATGCCAGTCTTTAAAGAACTGTTCCTTTAACTTGTATGCTAGGTATACATTCACCTTTTTGAGTCATGTTTCAAAGTAACTGACTAAAGCAATTAACTTGATCCAGGCATTTGAAGGAAGAGAAAATTCTTCAACCTGTCCTCTCTTCCAATATTTTTTTCCTTGTTATACTTCCCTGAGTAAACTTTTTCACTGTATCCTCTCCTCTGCAAGCTGAGAAACTCTGTGCAATGAAAAGCGTATTATGCATTAGGCATTCTAATTTAGCTCATTGCAATCTGTTTTTCTTCTTGACAGTGAATAACTTTTTTTATGACCATGCATCATTTAGTGGTTAAACACGGAATATGCATAAAATGCTTATATGCCAAACAAAAGTTGGGTCTTCTCCAATGTGTTTTTGTTTTTTGGGGGGGGGCTGGGTGGGGAGGGGGTTGTTTGTTTGTTTAGGGTTTTTTGTTTTTTTGTTTTTGATGGCTTCAAAGCCACCTGGAAGCCATTGGCATTAAAAACAAACAGTCAAAACCATCTAAACCCAGAGTAGGCCCATTCCCATCACATAGTAGGTGTGGAGACACGGATCTGTATCAGTTCATAAACTAGGATTTTAAAAGACACCAGCCCTTTCCCGTGCTTTTGGTCAGTAAAGAACCTTCTTTTCTTTTCAGGAAGACCTGGAAAGTGATGCTTCACATAGCTGCAGTTCATCTTGTGCTTGTTGTTTGCTGTAGGTACTCAGCGTGCTAATGCCAGAGCACCAGCTCCTTATAAAAGAGATTTTGAAGCCAAGCTGAGGAACTTCTACAGGAAGCTGGAGACTAAAGGATATGGACAAGGGCCAGGGAAGTTAAAGTATGTCGAACCATCTTATTAAACTAGGTTTACCTCACAGGCTGAACTTTTTGCCTAACAAGAACTGCTTTCCTTTGGAAATCCCATTGATTCATGATGGACTCTTGCACTTTTTGAGTTAAATGTCAGGTCTCTTAGAAGGCACTCAAAGCATCTCATTCACATCTCTTTCCCATATTTTCCCCTACTGTAGTACCTTCATATGCATATTAATGCTACCTCAGTGGCAGAAAGAATCTGGAAGAGCAGCACACAAAGGAACAGAGCATGTGATCGACTTCCATTACAGTCTGTTGAAATAATTGTTTTCTTGTCTTGCCCCTCCACAAAAACAAATATATTTTCAGATTATCCATCTTTGTCTGTGCAGATAGTTTTTATTGAACAGAACTTGTATAAACATTACTAAATTCCAAAAAATGACACTTTAACAGAGTTTCTCAAAAACGTGGGCGTGCTGAAATTAAAGCTTCATGCTACCCTAAGTTTGCCTCCTTGTGAATTTTCATTAGTAGAGAGTATCTAATCACATGAGTGCATACTTGTCAGTGGGCAGCCCCTTCCTGGAGCAACCTCCTACTGCAGGCCACAGAATGAGAGGGATGCCTGGCTCAGGTGACCAATAATTTTACATCAGGCTTTCTTGTGTCAATAGTGTCCCTCCTTGGGGCTGGCTTATTACAACAATGGAGTCCAATTGTTCTTGACAGAAGTCGTAGACCTGTGGTCCATTTCTCACTCCAGTGTAAGCAGGCGTTAACATTCAAGACATCTCATCCCTCAATTTCCCATATACCACACACTGGCACCTTTGATGTGCCAGGACTTCCAGCTCTCCCCTGTCCTTGTACCAGGACAACTACAACCCTGCTTTTCCCTGGGGACACCCCTCCCCGCATCTAACCCTGCTTTTCCCTGGGGACACCCCTCCCCGCATCTCTGTCAGGAACATCTCACCAGGGGAGCATCCTTCACTTCCGCCTTTCACAGTGCCCCTGGGGCCACAGCTCTCCAGCAATGGAGAGATTAGTGAGTAAGCACCTCCACAGCTCCTTTGCCTTCAATTTTCAGCTGGTGGTTCAGGCTGGTCAGCTGAGACAGAGTAGGCAACTCCTGCTGCTGCTATTGCCTTCAACCCCCACCAGCCCTGGCTCTGTGGCTTAGGAATATCAGCCAGCAGGCCCCTCTAGCTGCACTCCTCTCTCAGCCTTCTCCTAGGAACCACCATCTGCTTTCTTTTGGGACTCCCCCTGCTTACTTTGACCTGCCTGTCCTGACTGAACCAGTCTGCTCTAACTCACAGGGATTCCTCCTCACTAGGTCTTTCCCTAATCCTCTATATCCCCTAGCACTGCCATGCCCTCTGAATTGAGCACCTGCTTTGGCACGGATTGGACCTACTTCCTGGTCAGTGATAGTATGGTTATGTAGAGAGAGAATCTCAGGATACTTGATTAATTTTTTAAAAGTTACTGTGCCATGCACTGTGAGCCTCAAACTCCCATAATTTAGCCAAATAAAAACTTACTTATAGTGGAAAAGATAAAAATTTCTCCCTAAGAACTATCTCCCTGCCCGATTCTAGTTTTCTAGCTCCAACTATTACAGCACGAGAGCAAAAATATTTTTTTAAGTTTCAGTGCATTTAGAAAGGGAAAAGCATACTTTTCTTTTCCACTTAACCATTTTTGCTCAAATTTTCCGAAACCTATTCACCTTGGAGCAGAGTCCAGATTTGTGGTCATTTCAGCTGGAAAGGTGAACATTTCTCAAAACTGTCAACAGCTGAAAAAGGATTTGAATGGAAATACTTAGTTGCCTTAATGATAGGTACTGGAAATGCTTCACCTTTAATGTAGTTCATTAAATAAAGTAATCTGAGAAAAAAACTGCAGTGACTAGTTGGGCAAATAGCTTGTGCAAGAGGCTGGCCTTTGCTAGCTGTAAGATCTATGGTATGTACATGCTCTGCTTACCTTGTTTGTCCTGTGTTTGTCAATTACAGGTATATTTCTGGAAGGGTTTACCATCATTCCATGGGGTTTTAAGCAGGAGAAACAAAACAATAGTTTATTTTGATGCAAATAGAGCACTTTAATTAAATGTTGTTTGAAAGGTGTTTGAACTTTTCTTCCTGGAATATATTGCCTGAATATAATTGTGATTTTCTCCCATAGATATAAATAATATATTGCTGTGACCATTTGCCACTCCAATTGGCATCACTTGCTGTCCACCTGTACCTGTTCTGTGCATAAATACAGGATATTGGACTCCAGAGCAGTCAGTCCAACACCTTTCATCAGATTTTACCTTTTGCCTTTCACTATGTTAATTTAGTAGAAGAGGCGGATTCTCATTTACAATAAGGCCACTTTACATAGCCCTGGCACTGTTAAAGGGCCTTTACAGAGGGTTTAAATGCCCTTTTCAAGTCCCCTACAAGCTTCCAGAATGGTGCAAAGCAGACTTAGTGCAAATGAGAACTGGCCTTGAAAAATTTAACACTGCTTCTTTATGTGGGAGACATTTTATTGAATTCTAAAGTATATCCAAGAAGCACAAATATTAGCTGCTCAGTCTGGATCAGATGGTTTATAAAGGTGAATATTGCTTGTATCCAATATCCTGCACTTGGTTACCATTCAGTGTAAATACATGTCTTTATCTGCACTTCACCTTTCTGAATTACTGGGTTTAAAATTATCTTGCTCTGCAGATTAATCATCAGGAGAGACCATTTGCTGGAAGATGCCTTCAATCAGATTATGGGTTACTCAAGAAAGGACTTGCAGAGAAATAAACTCTATGTCACATTTGTTGGAGAGGAAGGGTGAGTAGAACAGGGAAGTGGGCATCAACACAATCAACTATGTTTGCAGCTGTGCTTGGCTCTTTCATCATACTGTTGCGGTCTAGAGAGTAAAGAGGAAGGATTGTGGTCAGGAAATGCCACATACATAAGCCTAGAACCTACAGCTGTTCACATTTCACAAAGCCAAATAATTCATTTTGATGCTTTTTTGTACTGCATCTTACTTTTAAACCCCCCCCCCCCCACATCTGTTTATATTTAATTTCCACTGTAACCTATATATTTCAGAGGTTTGCTCAGGAAGCAAACAAACCCAAACCTAGTTCTCATGTTAGCGTCTATTTCTTTCATCTCTAGCAGTGCTGACATTGTTTACTAATGCATGCTAGAGGGGAGGAGAGATTTTGATGGGTGTGGTTAAATATAGTGTGGACTAAAAGGCCTACAAACTGTTGTACAACATCAACTCCCATTTAAGTCAGTGGGACTTAAGAGCCCTGGGCAGCTTTCAGGGTCAGGTCCTTTGTCACAAATAAAAATTTCCATGGTAACTAGTCTATTGCTATTTTTTAATAAACAAGACTTTGTAATATTCTACAGCCATGCTGCAAATGTGTAGCCTGCAGCTGACTGAATGCTGATGTGTTGTAGAGTTTGTGATATTTGCCTTATGAGGCCAGGTTAAGAATATGATTAGCGCTCTTTTACACAAATGAACCTTTTTCTTTCCCTCCCTCCCCAGCTCCTCTGCCATGAGTCTTTTATAATGTACTTGTGTAATGTCATCAGATACAAAGGAACCGTCACGGGATACATAAATCATCGCTGGGTCTGCACCTCCTCCTGGTCGCTCTGGGGATTAACTCCACCCCCATTTACAGTTTGCACATGGTCATTCTCTCTTCTCCATCCAGTCTGCAGCCCCTCTCTCAGCCCCAGCAATTGCAGCATCCTCTTCATGGCTTGGCCCTTTGGCCAAGTCACTAAAGTCCTCCCCTTATGGGAAAATTAAAGTCCTTTCAGACCGACTATCCAACTGGCATCTCTTATGCCCTTGTCAATTTCCCTTGGCCCGCCTACTTTGTCAGGTTCCAGGCCAGGGACCTGAGCTAAGCAGCCTCAATCTCTGTATAGCCCTACCTCTAACTGCTGTTTTCTTGGCCTTCTTCCTACCTGTATGGCTCCCCCATCTCTAGGTTCGCCAGCCTCCAGCTCCCTCCATTCAGGGATGGATTACAGTCTATGTCCCTGCAGCCTTTCCCATAAACAGCCACCTCTCTCACCGCAGCCAGCGACCAGGCCTCCCTGTCTCTGTGCAGGCTAGTTAGAGCCTCACTCTAATTAGCTGCCTCCAGTCACAAGCTCCCCACTTCGCAGCCTAATTAGGTGAGTGGGCCCGCTAGGCCCAACTCAACTCTAGCAGGGCTAGTGAAGGGATCTGACCCTCACAGAGACAAATCTTACTTCATCCTTTGCCACTGCACAGGGAATCCTGGCAGTGTAATCCAGTGCAACTCAACTGCAGAGGGGAATGCATGCCCAGTGCGCAACGCCGCAGCAGCCCTTGGCATGACAGTACTCAGAAGGTAAGTGTGGTAGGGACAGAGCAGAGGATAGGTAGTGGAAGAACATATCCAGAGGATCTGCCACTTTGAGGATCCCCTGTTTAGCCTTCACATTGTGGAGGAGATGTGAAAGGAGCATAGAGGCTGCTTCAGCTGATAAACTGAATTAGGTTGCACAGCCACACCAACATCTGACCTTTGCCTTGAGCTGCGAGGGCTGGCATGAGGATTTGGTCTAACTAATTTAAGTTAACTTGCATTTTCATATTTGATTTGCATACGCAATTATTGGAAACATGCTTGAAATCGACCAGTTCAGCAACAGTCCATTTGCATGTTTTGATACCTTGCAGTTCACAACTGCAGTTTATGTCTGACCTATCCTGTCTGACATGATAAAGTCTGTAATGATTGTAAATATATACTGTATTTCATTTACTTGTATTTCCAAGATGTTGCATTGTCTTCAAGGGAGCTGTTGCAAAATATGTCCTGAACCAGTTCTTATATTATTGGTTGTTAGTACCATGTGGTTGGGCAATAAGTTTCTGGAATGTTTTTCACAGCTGTGGAGTAATAAAAGCAACTTGTACAAGATTAGATAAATATCCCTTTTAAAAGTTCTAAACTCTGTTGTGTGTTTAAAGTTCCTCCTTAATGGCTTAGTTTTAATATGACCTAATTCAGGTTTTCATATAGAATGTGGTGATCTCACCCTAGCTGCAAGTGTGGGCTTGTTCACATAAATAATATCACTGCACTGTCTGCCACAGTTCAGACTGATAGGTACTCTTGAGCCAAGAAGAACCCAGAACTGGAATGGCAGGACTGCATCAGTACAGGATTAAGATGTTTTGACAGAGCTTTTATCAGCCTTTGTTTTCACTTTGAGCAGCTTCACCCAAATTAAAAACAGGAGAAGGGGAGGGGAAGATCAGAAAAAGTACAATAAGAAACTAAAACTAAGGTCAAATGGACTGTTTTGTTCCGTCAGACCATGTTAGGCTTTTGCTTTTCTAAACACAAAACAACAAGATGAAGAATAGCCTGGATGAGGAAAGCATGTTGCACATACCTTTCCTTTTTCCCCTGATGGCCACCTCTGTACAAGATGCCTGTCTTTGAAGGAAAGAATGTTACTTACGAGTAACATGAAATAAAAATGACTTTAACTATCTTGCATGCAAGATATTTAGTCTGAGTTTTATACAATCATTTGATCTAGTTTTGAACGTTTAGAGGATATGTGCAAACAACTCTTTCAGCATAGAGGGTGCAAAGATGTGCACCATGCAGAACTGCTCATTTAGTCAGACATAGGTAGACATGCTTGTGGTAGGAGGGAAAGAAATAATAGGAGAAACATTGAATGAAGCATGTCCTCCCACCACATCTTTTTTTTTTTTTTTTTTTAAATCGCAGGCTAAACTATTGTTTGTCATAATTGGGCAGGAACTTGGTTATATGTCTCTGTTCCTCATCAGTTTAAAATGTTGTAACTATGAGTCTGAAGGAAGTGGGTAATGTAGTCCTCACTGAATCTATGTGAGAACATTTTGATTAATTCTACACTTGTTTGCATTAGCACCTGAGGTAATTTAAACCCCATTATTTACATTAAGGCAATTTTACCATGAGTCTCACAATATGTTTTGTTTTTTAAATCCCCAATTCCTGGAGTGGTGATTAGATGGGAAACCATCATTTTACTTTTTATTTTAAAAAGTAGGTTTCTAGTCTCCTTGGTTGCAGAAAAGGATCAGAATCCCAAGGCAAATAAAATCAATCCCAAATGTATTCATTTTTCTACATTTCATGATTTTTAAGCTAAGCATACAATTTTTTTGTGCCAGACTGGTGATTTTTTGAATATTTAGCACTGATAAGAAAGGGATAATTTGAAAAGAAATAGTTTTGGGGTATGGCTTTGCTATCAATAGAAAAATCAATGATGTATGATCTGCCCATCTTAGATGTCTTTAAATATGATTACTTATTACTATATATATTTTTTTTTTATTTCATGGTTGATATGTGTTTGAAAGCTCATGTCTTGGGCCTTCTCAGCTGATGTGCTGATGTTTTTAGATGCCATGAATCATGTAGTGATATCTCATCTCCTACTCTAGCCCCTTTAAAGGGTAAAAGGCTGGAGTTGTACAAGCGGGCCATAAAAACTCCAGTCGCACTTGAGATGGATTCCACTGGTGCAGGCACTATGGAGGCTGATTCTGAAAGCCTCTCTTGCAAGTCCTGGTATGGGGGGTGTGCGCCAGGGCAGGGCTGCAGCGTACATCACTGTGAAGACTCTGAACAGCGCTGTGGTCCATGGGCTGGCCCAAGGAGGCTACCATAACTCAAAGGGGTCCCAGGACTATCTAAAAGACAGACTCTCCAGCCCGGGACTAGGGGGAACAAAGATGGCTTAAAGTTACTTCAACGCTCCTAGCTCCTGTTAGAAGCACAGCTCAGAATCTCACCCTTGATTTAAATTCAAAGAACTATTTAGTCTAAAGAGATTGTGTAAAGTAAAATATTTTGTCATGTTTTCTTACTCTGTGGCTGCCCTTTGCATATATGCTATGAATGCTTATTTACTGTAAAGAAAGTGATGAATAACAAGTTACTTACCAAAAGGTCCTGCTGCTACTGTCTGTTCTGCATGTCAAACAGCTGCCTTGCATGAGAGGGTGGTGGTTTAAAATGCCTAACTCTGCTTCCCAAGAGAATTGCAACATGCTGTCAGCCACAGCACTGCTATGTCTGAATACCCACATGCCTCCGGTTGCAGCTGTTGTGTGGCTTTGTGCCTATTGTATGGAGTTTTTTCATTCTTGTGCCAAGTCTTTAGTGTGGGACAGACCTGACTGACGGAACAGGAATGTAATGAATGATCCATCTGATGTGAGGCGTATTAACTGTATGTATAAAAGCAGCTGTACGAAATAGCTGGAATTAGAGAAAGCACAAAAGTTGCATTTTCTCTGAGAATTTCATGGCTACTATAACTGCCCTGGGATTATCTCAGAAGTTTAGAGGTTTAGAGGTCCTATAGCTGACCATTTTCTTGATCTGTTGTTTGGGATTAGAGATTGGGCCACTGAAAATTTGCCCATCACTTGGAACTATTGTTTCCTTCTGCAATTTGAGGATGGACACACTTCTCCAGTCAAGGGGAGAGACCTGTTTTGATACTCCACTCTAAGATGTTAATAGAACCTAAATTCTTCCAATTGTCTGAGGGAGAATATTTTTCCTTCAGATAGAGAGAGAGCTCTTAGCTTCAGTCTCAATTTGACAGCCCCCAGACTCTCTTTTCCCAACTGCATTTCCACAGGTCACACCGTGGTTTATAAATGGCAGGCAACAATTTATGTTTTTGAGATGACCAGCAGAGAGCTAATGGCAGAATTCTTGTACTGAAACTGATGGATTGTGCTATAGATATTTTGCATTCTTATACCATGGTGTGTAGGAGGCAAAGGAGAGCTTCTGCCTTTACCATAGCAGCATCATCTTGATAGTGGTTTTTTTGTGGGTGCCGAACAGCGCAGTTAGTCTGAACAGTCCTTACTCACTAACTATGGTGTTCCTTCCGTTGTGAGGAAAAGTTACATTACTTAGTGGAGAAAATTGCCCACATTCATACTGAATGGTGGCATCTGTGAGGCTAAGGCTATGGATTAAAGGGGACTAAGGCTTCTGTGTTTGGGTTTCAGCAAGTGACACTCACTGAGATAATGGTCAAATTCCAAAGGGGTAGCCGTGTTAGTCTATTGTAGAAAGACAAAAGAGTCTTGTGGCACTTTTAAAGACTAACAGATTTATTAATCGCATGAGCTCATGCGATTAATAAATCTGTTAGTCTTTAAAAGTGCCACAAGACTCTTTTGAGATAATGGTGGAGGTGCTGTGAGAACTTTATGCCACAAATAACTTTGTACCTACCGTGTCTCTCTAATATCCCAGGAGCCACACACAGCTACAACTCCTCTGTGCCCATGTCCTCATTGTTTGGTGAAGGCCAGTGGGGAAGAACTGGGCCAATTGTTGGTGAAGACTGAGTGTTTCAGTTAGGAAGAATGTATTGCTTGCCTCCCTTAAGAAAGTACTTGCGCATCCATTGCTCAAAAAACTATCATTGCTGATTATTGTTCTTTATCTCAGCTTCAATTTTTGTGTAAGATTATTGAAAAGACATGGTAAGAAAACTCTCACGTTACTGAGATCCCTCAGATTTTCTTGACAATCTGGTTGCAAACTTGGACAAAGCATAGAGACTGCTTTGGTGGATGAAATCTCCTAGTGCTGGATTGGGTTTCTGCATTGATATTATTAGATCTGTCAGCTGCCTTTGATAACTCTTGATGGTGCAGCAGTGTTGACATGCGTTGAACCCTAGTAGAAATAGACACACTAAGGAAAACCTGTGAACTACTTTCTGTCAAATCCTCGAGTGTAGTTTTGCGCCATTAGTGTGTGAAAGAGAGCTCTCTTGTGAAATACTACATTTTCCCTCACCTCTTATTTAATGAGTATCTGAAGCTACTGGGAAGGTTAGTAAAAAACCTTGGTTACATTGCCTTCAATATGCTGATGTCACCCAGCTCTGTATCTCTGCATCTCTGTAGGTACTTACATGGCCTCCGACATAATAGTACCTTTGGAGAAGTAAACTTGACAAATTCATCTTTATCAACTGTTCTGTGAGGTGGAAAATATTCATATCTATCTTCTAGCTATGGGTATCTGGAGCTGCATTACACAGGAAATCTGTCACAGCAAAAACTGCACCTAGATTTCCTACGTCTCAGTACGGGGGCCTTAATCTCAGCTGAAACAAATGGAGTGTTTTGCCCTTTGTCTGAGGGAGATTGGGGCATGGATAAGAGGCAGTTTGGCTGAAGCTCATTGCAGAAAAGACTGACACGATGTTAACAGTTAGGAGAAAGCAAACTGATGTTATGTAGAGATCATATCTGCTTTTGTGACTCAGGGCATGGCCTGCCTTTCCTCACTTAGCTGGTTAGATATGAAACTGATGTTTAATAACCAGGCATCAGCCAGCAGTGAAGATGACTTTTTCCTACACCAGGTGGTTGTGACCTTTTTTTTCTTACAAGGACCTCAAGATATTATTATCTTTACCTTAAGCATCTTGAGTTTAGACTACTGCAATTCACACAGCTATGTGGGCTACACCTTAAATCGAATGGTTACATCAGAAACCAAAGCTGGCGCAGAATATTGGAGCATGCTCACTAAACGGGGTTTTGAACCGTGAACATATTACACTGATGCTGAGGATCTGTGCAAGCTGCTTTTTGGTTTGTTTTCCAGGTGGATATTAAAATGTTAATTTTGATATATACTTCCTTAAATTGCCAGTCCAGAGAAATGCCTGTTTCAGAGACTGTTTCTCTCCTTCTGCCATATGTTTGCAGTTAGCAGTGATGCTCCTTCAGTTTGAATAAGAAGGAACTGCTGCGAGGGCATTGTTGGGAGGAGAGATGGGGGACACTCATCTTTGGAATCCAGTCCCCATCTTGGTCTAAAATAAACCAAATAATTTCAGCTTCTGAGTACATTGGAAAAACAGATCTATTTGCTCAGGCTTTTGGCTGAGAGAATAGAATGGCCAGCATTTTTGGAGATTGAAACATTTGGAATGTTATATGATTTAATATTATAAACTCTCTTTGGTGGAGAGGTTGGTTTATGTGGGTAGGGCATAGAATTACACTGCTAAACATTAATTTATTATTGTATACTTTAAAATGGATAAGATGCTTAGAACCAAGGATATGTACATTTTTATATTTTAGATAGATATTTTAAATCAAAATAGGAGAGGAAAAAAAGCCCCAGATGTATGTGGTGCAAAGTGTGGCTCAAATCTGTACATTAGATGGTGATATTAACTGTACATTGGATAATCATCTTAATAGGTATAGATCGTCCTTTCAGATATAGTCTTTGCCTTTCTTTCTGTATGTTATCCTGGTTCTAAGACTGAAGAAGGTCAGTGTTTAAAATCTTGAGCCTATAGAGGTTCTTTATTTCTCTTCTTGAGGGCTTTCTTATTACAAAAGGTGATTTTGCTTTCTCTTTGCCTTCTCTCTATCTCCCCTCCTTCTGATACGCTGTTCCACACAGTTTGAATCTAAACTGCTTTGATTTGCTGAAACAGTCTGACCTGCTCCTGCATTTATTTTCCTCCCATTCTGTAAGTTCTCCATCTTCAAGCGTCTGACGAAGTGGGATTTTCTCCCACAAAAGCTCATGCAATAAATAAATTTGTTAGTTGTTAAAAGTGCCACAGGACTCCTCATTTGTTTTAATGAAGACGGTGTGTCACTTAGGCCACTATCCTGCAAATTATTCCACTTCAATTAGGGCTCCATGCAGGCATAAGTGTTCACCCACATAATGCATCTTAGGGAACTAAGGCTTTAAATGCCACATTGATAGGAGTCTTAGAAAAGCCTTATGCAGTGGTTAAAAGAATGTAGATTTATAGAGAATAGATTCATCAGTGGCCATTAGCCAAGCTGGTCAGGGATGCAACTACATGCTCTGGTTGTTTCTAGTCTCTGATTGCCAGAAGCTAGATGTGGACAACAGGGGATGGATCACTTCATGGTTGCCCTTCTGTTCGTTCCCTCTAAGCACCGGGCATTGGCCACTGTCCGAAGATACGATACTGGGCTACACAAGTCATTAGTCTGACCCAATATTGCTATTCTTGTTTTTCTGTGACAAACAAAATAAACATTCTGTAATAAATTAATTTGAATTTTTTTAAAGGTTGGATTATAGCGGACCTTCAAGAGAGTTTTTTTTCCTGGTATCCAGAGAGCTCTTCAATCCATATTATGGTTTATTTGAATATTCAGCCAATGATACCTACACAGTACAAATAAGTCCCATGTCTGCTTTTGTAGACAATCACCATGAGTGGTAAGAATTAATTTTTTTTAATCTTATTCTTTCTGTTGTTTCTACATACTTAAATAATTGCATTTCTTTAGACTTTTTTTTTTTCTTTTGGTAGTTGGTTTTAACAGATATTCTTGTTTCTCACAAAGTCAGCAAAGAGGAGATTTGGAACATATGTCCTGTGGGTTTGGCTCACAACATGAAACTCCACACTTCTTGTACAAGAGCAAACATTTGCTTCACCAAAGCCCTTTCAATCCTTTGTGCATGAAAAACAGTTGATATTAAACACTGGCTTGTAGTCAACTTTGTGATTGAGAGATTTCAATCGCTTTTATTGCATGTTTGTTTGGGATTTCTCCATGAATATATATTGTTCCCAATAAGGCAGTCCACATCTGGGATAGGAAAACCTATGGCGATATCTCTTCTTGTTTTTTGCTATGGAAAAAGTGGTCATTGATTGATAGGGAAGCTCTTAATCATAGAATCATAGAATAATAGGGTTGGAAGGGACCTCACGAGGTCATCTAGTCCCTATCTAGGTCCATATGTCAGCTTTGAAAATATGCAATAAGGGTGTACCATGAGGAATCTGAAAAAGAGCAGATGAAAAAACCTGAAATGATGTGCAATATATATCTGTAAAATTTATCGTGTGTGTGTGTGTGTGTGTGTGTACACACACATACACACACACACACACACACACATGATCTCAATTTCATGATTAAGGGCCAAATTCTAAGGTGGTATAAATCAATACATCTCCAGCGAAGTCAATGGAGTTATGCCATTTACAGTCTCTGAGGCTGTCAACACTTAAAAAGTTAAGTTGACTCTGTTAAGAACCTTGGGGAGCCCCTGTCAGCTGGAGTGCAGGGGAAGGCAGCTGCCTTCCCCGGTGCTCCACTGACAGGGGAACCTCCCAGGATCCCCTGTCCAGGGAACCCCAGCAGCTCCCTTCTTCCCCAGACCCCATGGGTCCGGGGAGAAGAGAGCGGGGGCTGCCTTCTGGCCAGGACTGCTAGGTCCTGGAGAAGGGAGCACAGCCTGTGGCTCCCTTCTGGCTGGGACTCAGGTCCCAGGGAGAAGGCAGCTGCAGCTGCCTTCTTGTCGGGACCCCAAGGCTTCACGGCAAGAAGGGAGCACAACTCCCTTCCATCAGGAAGTTGGGTGTCCTGGGGAGAAGGGAGCCATGGCTCCCCTGTCCCCAGCCCTAGGTCAACTTAGTTCCTAGGGTGTCCACACTGGGTTTAGGTCGACTTAACAAATCGACTTAGTCGTTAAGTTGACCTAAACGGTGGTAGTTATTAAGTTGACTTAAGGAAGCTCCTTAAGTTGACTTAATCAAAGCCTGGTGTGGACAGGGACTAAGTTAGTTAGACTTAGGCCTCCTTAAGTCGACCTAACTTGCAAGTGTAGACATAGTTTGAGAGTCTGGCTGTAAGGTATTGAAATTGTAGTAACAGGATGACAGCTCAAAGTCTGCATAGGACAGAGGCAAAATTGGGGTCTCAAATGATGGAGGACCATTGCAATGAAGCATAGTTGAAAGCTTATGCCAGTCATTTAGGGCTGGCTGACTGCACTGCACATCAACTAAAGCAATGCTCTGGTTGGACTGAAAATAAAAGATTGGATACAGAAATTCAGCAGCAACAGACTGTACATGCTGCGTCTGAAAAGCATGACGGTCTGGCAGAACAAGCTGCAGGGCTATGCATGGCTCTCTCCTCTCCTCCTCAATTATGTGGGGCCAGTTAGCTGGCCAGTGAGTGAGCGGGGCATGACCGCTTCGTTTCTGGAGAGACTAATGCTGCTGCTAGCATTAGCCTTATGTAGGCCTTACATTGGGGAGAGTGCAAGGAACACAGCTGTGCACAAAGATGGGGGCTGTGTATACCTTCTCTCCATCTTGCACACTCTGGATAGGGTCAGGGACAACAAAGCCTTTATTTTTCCCCAAGTAGAGCAGCTCTGAGGGCATTTCCTACCAGAAAGTCTAGAAACTTCATTTTATTTCAGAGAGAACACTAGGCTTGAGTCTGATTTCAAATATAACTGGCGGGCATTGCCTGGTTTATTTTAATGAATTTTTCAGTGTTTTGCAACATGATCATTAATTCTGAAAGCAGAATTGTGCCATGAGAGTCTAACAGAGTCTATGTAAACGCCCTAGTATAGCGATACAAGGTTGCCACATTTTCTGATTTCTAATCTTTCAGCAGCAACGCTTGTATAAGGGTTTCTAAATCACGTTGGCACTTTTTTGGGGAGAAACGGAATGGTGAGGATGATATTTTCCAGCCAGCACATATGAAAGGTTATATGGTGCCCGATATTCACCAGTCAGGAAAAAAGAGCATGGAGCTACCCACCAGAAAAGGATACCTAGAATCATCTAGTAGAGTTAGTTTCACAGTGCTCAGAAAGGGAGAGAGAGGAGACAGGCAGAAAACAGCTGTCATATTGGAAAAAGGGTTTGGAAAAAGGACATAGTATGGTAGGGTCAGAATGAGTTCATTTTAGATTTCAATCACTGAAAAGAGACAACTTCAGCTTTGAAACGCAGGTACTTTCCACGCCTTGCAGATTTTTTTCACTACACTCTACTGAGAAGCTAAAAAGTAGCAAGCTCCCATAATACAATTACAGCTGTCTGATATAAATATGCTGTTAAACTTGACACAATAGCACACAAACCACAAAAGCTAAGGGTGCTGATTATCATTTATTTCATTTGTCTTTCAGGTTTAGGTTCAGTGGTCGAATCCTTGGTCTTGCTCTGATACATCAGTATTTGTTAGATGCCTTCTTTACACGGCCCTTTTATAAAGCCCTCCTCAGAATGTGAGTAGAAACATTCCAACTCTCTTTTTCTCATGGAAAATACAGTTTTTGACTATAGAGAAAATGCCAAATTCTTATCTTCAGGAAGATAGGCCAATACAATTTGGTCATTTGGTTTTAATCCAAGATTTACTTTAAAGTATACTTGCCTAAATCAAGGCCCATTTATGGGACTAGCCAGTTACTTGAAACTTAGAAGACGTGGTTTCCGATCAATATCAAAACCATGTGATTCCTGTCAACCAGTTCATCACCTGTTCCATCTCTAAAATCGTACTCTTCAAATCCTACAATGAAACATCAGCTATTAATATAGTGCTTGTTCATTTGTCTTTAATGACTCATAGGACAGGATATGAATCATGCCTTCATTTAGACTTTAAGATTACCATTTTCAAAAGTAGTCACTGATTTTTGGCCGCCTCCATTTTGGGGTACCTAATTTGAGATTCCCTGGGTCAGATTTTCAAAAGTACTGTGTCTCCACAGCTCAGATAAAGGCAATAAGAACTGCAGTTGCGCATATGTCTGTAAATCAGACCTAATGTATCTCAAGTTTAGGAACCCAGAAAATGAAGCCCAGAATCAGAAACCACATCTGAGAATTTTGGAAGGATGATTTACATTTATCTATAAAGTACCATGAACATTTATGATGCTGTGGAAATAGTACAAGTTCATTTTTACATCGGTTAAAACTGTAGTTAGGTACTGTACAGAAAATTTTTTAAAACATGAATGGTCCTTATCCCAAGGAGTCCAGTGGTAGAGGTGATGTGACAGGGGAGTTGGAAGAGAGGCTAAATAAATGGTATGGGGAAAGGGGGAGGTGGTGGTGAAAGACAAGGGCTTCAGCTGTAATATCATGTGGTTACTCGGTTTAGTTATCTATTGGTCATGATGGTTTGCTAGAAGTATTTTATATAGCTATGGGCCACATTCTGCCACGCTCACAAATAGTGGACCTGACTCATAATCACTTTACGAACTGGCCAGCTGATATCCAAAGCGGTTTTATGGACACCCCTGCACACGCAGTCCCTTCTGGGTCTGCAATTCCACAGAAGATGTCTGAACCAGCTCTGCAGGAAGCATTTGTGCACGGGGCATTCCCAGGTCAGCAGGAGGAATGTTGTCCTAGCCATTCCACACTGCTGCTAAGGGCCATTGCTGCAGGGTGCAAGGTAAGGTAACCCTCTGTTCAAGACAGTTGCTAGCAGCCTCTAGTTTGAAAAGATGTAAGCCATCTCCTCTATGTGCCTGCGTCAGCCCTAGAGTGGGCACAAGTGCCCCTAGTTAAATAGCAGCTCACTCTGAGTGGTCCCATGTAAGGCTATTCACAGCGTCAGACTCTAGTCCATGTGCATAAGGCTGATGGAATCTAACCCCATAACTGTAATTATGATTGTTGACTGACTTCTTGTGGGAATCATAGAAGGCCTGAGTCATAAGGAGGTGCTTGAATGAGGAGAGGGCAATTGGCTCACACCCCAAATTTGGAAGGGCATACCATGTTTAAAGGCTTTATGGCAAAATACATCGACTGGCACAACTGATAGAGTGGAAGGAGCAGAAGGGGACAGATTAAGAACCTCTGCAATAGAGAGGATGGTAGTTACTACTAATAAAAGGGTTCTCTTTCTTTTATAAGGTGAATTACATATCCCATATTGATGGATCTTTTCATTTCAGTATTACAAGAATTATTAATAGCATTTTTGTAGTCCATGGTCAAAATAGGGTATTGGTCACTGAACCATATTTCGAAACAAAGTGAAATTTACAAGTAAAAGACCTTTTAAAATGGAAATTTAGAATTTTGTAGGTTAACAAAAAAGACAGGAGAGTTATGCATGTAGTTGCTGTTACCACTGCTAGGCGAATACACAGAGATTCAGAATAGTTGCTACTAACTTGACTTTAGAACGTCAGCACAAAGGAATCCAGTAACCACTGTTCTTTGTTCTATTGATTTCTCTAAGCTCCCTTTATTCTCAGTTTGTTTTGTAGGGCTGTCCTGTCTGAGCGCTGTTAATGAGCACACACTACTGCTCTAAGCTGTATTTGTATATTTTCTTCTTGTTTATCTTAGACTCTGTGACCTGAGTGACTTGGAATATCTTGATGAGGAGTTCCACCAGAGTTTGCAGTGGATGAAAGACAATGATATACATGATATCCTAGATCTCACATTCACTGTAAATGAAGAAGTTTTCGGGCAGGTGTGCAAGATTGCTATTTTCCTTTCCTTCCTCTTTATATTCTCTTGTTAGGTAACTGTGTCATTGGGCTGAAAAATGTCATTGTAATGGTAGCTGACTTAAATTCATTTTAATAAAAACTTGGTTGATATGAACAATTTTCAAAACCTATAAAGAGTTTAATATTCATTATCTACCAATGCAATATCTAATGAATGCAGAAGATGGTTTGTATCTATTATTTTGAAGCTGCTTTTTCTTACATTGTATTTGATATGATTTGGTCAAAACAGGGATTTCAGTTCCATGTCATCTTTCTCCGTTTATGTACACCATTCTGTTAAACCACTCTGTGCTTGACTAATGATACTGGGAAATTAATGCGACATGTTTAACAAAAAGCTTGAGGTTTTGTCTTTTTGGTTTTTTGTCTTTATATTATTTTGGTGGTGGTTTTCCTCTAAGATCACTGAACGGGAATTGAAACCAGGAGGTGCCAACATCCCAGTTACAGAGAAGAACAAGAAAGAATACATAGAGAGAATGGTGAAATGGAGAATTGAGAGGGGGGTTGTGCAGCAGACAGAAAGTCTAGTGCGTGGTTTCTATGAGGTAAGAAGTCCTACTCAACTATACTTCCCTTATATGTGTTGTTTAGTTTTTTCTACACATGCATTTCTAATACACTCAACTACACAGTATTTAGAAGACACGTAAAATCAGGAGTGAGAATTATGGATATCCTACAATATACCTAACTATTTCATCATAATCAAATGTCATCTTATATGTGAAGGTCACTTGTTTGAGGTCATTTAGTCAAATAACATGGCTACGTTCTAAAGAGAGGGAAAACATTATTACTACTATTTGCATTAGCAACAGTGCAAACTCAGATAATAAGGACAACCTACTTCTTCTTTGGGCCTTGAGATTTGGACTCAGAAAGGAACGTTTTACTCCGTGTCCAGCATTACAGAATGGGCTGAGTGTTTTGCAAAATGTTTTCCTTCTACATTTTCCACGCTTGAACTGAAACTTGAATTGGTTGTCCTCCTATTACTCTGAGTATTTCTGTATTATTTTCTGAATAATTTTCCTTCCAAGTACTATAATCATCTAATAAAACTGAATGTAACTACAGTATAAAAGACAGTGGAAGAATAGCCCACATATTTGAACTTTTGAAAAATGTTTTAACCTTAAGTGTCCCCGTTCACTGAACAAGCCAGAACATTACTTGAAAAATGATACAGCATTAGTAATTGGGAAGTCTGTTTAGTAGAGACAAAAATAACAGAAACAATGAGGGCATGTTTATATGTATTTTATTTCCTTTCACAGGTTGTTGATGCTAGGCTGGTGTCTGTATTTGATGCAAGAGAATTGGAACTGGTTATTGCTGGCACGGCAGAAATTGACTTAAGTGATTGGAGAAACAATACAGAATATAGAGGAGGTGACGTTGATTTTTTTCCTCATCAAAGTTAGCTCTGATACCACATAAGTGAATCTGGAAGTGCCCTGCTAAACTATTCTATAAGAGATGTCAAATTAATAAGAGTGGAAGTCCATTTTAAACTAATTTTGGAATGTCTTTATTTTCCTGGTTAGCTTTTGAATTAGGAGCAGATGCTTTAGTCGATAAAAGGGGTATAATCCAAAACGGCAACAGCATGTTCATATACATGGAATCTAAAGAAAGTCTGATGTCATCTGAAAGTGAGCAGGCAAATCTTTGACTTAAAGGTGTACTCAGAGTTCATTTACAGCAGCTGGTAAAAGATTCATATTTTATCTGACTCCAAACCCTCTCTGACGTCCCCATTTACCCTCCGTCTTTCTCTCTACTCTCACATTCAACTGTGTTCTCTGATTTTCTTCAGTCTGGGCTGCATAAAAAGTGGTAAGCCAGCCATCTTCACTAAGGATCACTTCACTTCCATTTGCAAAAGACTGTCTGGAACTGGTAGTGATCCTAATTGAATGCAATCTGGCTTCAGTTCCATTAAGAATAATGAAAGATGGAAGCTGTTTTAAGTGAGGTGGCTGCAGTTGCTTCTGGCATCATTTAAAAAACAAGTTTTACAAACCCCTTGGGAACTTGGATGAGTGACTTGCTATTGGTTGAATGTTTGCAAAGGAGAAACTGTCTGCCTTTAATTTGGAACAGAGTGCAGTGACCCTTTCCAGAGCCCTGGTTTTTTTTCCACTTGCTGTGTTTTGCTGATACTTGATTATAAGTGTGGAGGCTAATACTGTAACCAAGACTGAGCTAGGGGAAGGCCATTATTTCACATGTGTTCTCTCCCACACTTCTATAGCACTTAAAATTAAAAGAGCCAAAGGTAAGTGGCTTTTTGTTGTTGTTCTAACAGGTTACCATGACAATCACATTGTAATTCGGTGGTTTTGGGCTGCTGTAGAAAGATTCAACAATGAACAACGACTACGGCTGTTACAGGTGAGAGATGAGCGGATTTGTTGAAAAACATATACCATCATTTCACATTAAACGTTAGACTTACTTCATCAGCTTAGGATAATGAAACCTTCAGATACTCTGTGATGTCATCACAGCATAATAGGCTGGTAACTAGGCAGTCTCCCAGGCGATACTAAACTACTCAAGATAGTCAAGACCAAAGCAGATTGTGAAGAACTTCAAAAAGATCTCACAAAACTAAGTGATTGGGCATCCAAATGGCAAATGAAATTTAATGTGGATAAGTGTAAAGTAATGCACATTGGAAAAAATAACCTCAACTATACCTATAATATGACGGGGGCTAATTTGGCTACAACGAGTCAAGAAAAAGATCTTGGAGTCATTGTGGATAGTTCTCTGAAGATGTCCGTACAGTGTGCGGAGGCGGTCAAAAAAGCAAACAGGATGTTAGGGATCATTAAAAAGGGGATAGAAAATAAGACTGCAAATGTATTATTGCCCTTATATAAATCCATGGTACGCCCACATCTCGAATACTGTGTACAGATGTGGTCTCCTCATCTCAAAAAAGATATTCTAGCACTAGAAAAGGTTCAGAAAAGGGCAACTAAAATGATTAGGGGTTTGGAGAGTGCCTCGTATGAGGAACGATTGAAAAGGCTGGGCCTCTTCAGCTTGGAAAAGAGGAGACTGAGGGGGGACATGATAGAAGTATATAAAATTATGACGGATGTGGAAAAAGTGGACAAGGAAAAGTTGTTTAAATACTCCCATAATACAAGAACCAGGGGTCACCAAATGAAACTGATAGGTAGCAGGTTCAAAACAAATAAAAGGAAGTTCTTCTTCACACAACGCACAGTCAACTTGTGGAACTCCTTACCTGAGGAGGTTGTGAAGGCTGGGACTATAACAATATTTAAAAGGGAACTGGATAAGTTCATGGGGGCTAAGTCCATAAATGGCTATTAGCCAGAAAGGGGTTAAGAATAGTGTCCCTAGCCTCTGCTTATCAGAGGATGGAGACGGATGGCAGGAGAGTGATCACTTGATCATTGCCTGTTGGGTTCACTCCCTCGGGCACCTGGCACTGGCCACTGTCGGTAGACAGATACTGGGCTAGATGGACCTCTGGTCTGACCCAGTACGGCCTTTCTTATGTTCTTAGATGCTTACTGTAAAATTAATTGAAATGTCAGATCTAACTTTTTTAAAAAGTCCATTTAGTAGAAGGTTTCCTTACCAGTATGAGAGTTGGGTGACGATAATGATGATGATTTCATTAAAATGAAAACCCCTCAAGATTTGTATTGAACAAAAAAAGGCGGCGGGGGGGAGGGGGGGAAAGCATGATGGTATTTACTTTGAAGATTATTTAGAGGCAGAGTTAGAGAGGACTTGGCTAAGGTGTTCAAAATTATGAAAATGATATTGAAAATGGATCTGGTCCCCCCGTTATACACCCTTTATATAACGTGAAAGCAAGAATCCTTCACTAAGTTGATAGGGAATTAAGAACAAATAAAGAGAAATACTGATTCACACAATATGTCAGCCTGCACAGTTTGCTTATGTGATGAACTTAACACTAAAGGCAGTAGAGGAATTTTAATGCATGGGGGTTTTTCAGTTACATATAATCAAATACAGGTACCTCTAGCATATCCCAATTCATTAGAAGGGGTCAGATCTGATTTTATCTATGTTTGCCACACAATTGAGTAGTTTCAAATCCATTAACATTTCAGAATTGGCATCTTGTCATTATGTTAACTATATGATTAACATGCCTTTTTCCTGTTATAGCTGGCTCTGTGTAAATGCAATGTGGGAAATACTATACAGGTGTCCGTTTTGATGCAGGACTAAAAATGGCTGTCTCTGTTATTTTATTGTTAAGATTTCCCTTTGTAATTATAATACAATGTAGGGATTCGGTAACTGCAAGTCAAAAAAAATGTAGATGTTATATCAAGACCATTAAAAATAAGTAGGCTGTATCTGTCACAAGATTCTCCTCTCTATGGATAGTTCCAGTCAAATCTGTTCTGTACAATGTCATAAGAAATTCTTGCTGAAATCTATGGGATTTTTACCTAATGAGAACTGCAGATTTGCTCTTAGCTTTTATCAGATAGTGAAGTTTGTAAAGTGCTTTGAAATCCAGCTGGATGAAAAGCACTACATAAATGTAACATCATACATGGTTATATACATATTAGTTAGTCCCTCTTAAAGTATATTTTATTTTCTCCCTTTATTAACTTGATGATGCTGGTAATGTGACTTTAATTCTATAGTAGTTGTGCATCATAGTTACTCTCTATACTGGCTGTCTGTAAGTGAAATCTGTAACAGAAATTAGTCTAATAAGCCCTCCCTCTTAGAGTGCTAATCAGGAAATATGCAACTTTCCCTCAGCTGCATTTTAAATAGGACTTTAATATTCCTGCTTCTCCTTCAAATAAGGCCTGATCCTATAAACTCTTATACGATGAAAGCTTGACTTCAATAGGAATATTGCTGTGAGTAGTTACTTTTGCATGAGCATTCACAGGACCCTCACATTGTATATCTGTCATCTGTGTTGTTCTTTTTGTGTTGGTAGTTTGTTACGGGCACATCCAGCATACCTTATGAGGGGTTTGCATCTCTAAGAGGGAGCAATGGGCCAAGAAGATTCTGTGTAGAAAAATGGGGAAAAATCACTGCTCTTCCCAGGTAAAAGTGTGATTGTGTATGTCTCTTTTTGTGTGTTTTTTAAAGTGAGTAAATTTTGAACTGGTTGGACAGAGTTCAGTTCTCTTTGAGCCAGTCATGGTAGATACGTTGGTATTCTCAAGTATCCCTGCCGCTAGCTATGGGATTATGCATAACCTGCTTGAGAAATAAACAGCTGTCATTGACTGATAGAATATGCTCTGCTGCAGGGGACGTTCTTCTTCCTAGCTATTCCAGTGTGAGTATGACACATCTGTGTTTCTTTGAACTGAAGATGTTTTCCTGTGTGGTGGGAAAGGCAAACTAACTTTTGGACCATTCTATTTTACTAGGATTACAACATCTCTTCTAAAATGTATGGCTTTTCTTTGAGTGCTTGCTCATGTTGATTCCAGGTAGGTGTGTGTGCGCTGCATGCACAGTCCCTGGGAGGTTTTTCCCCTACTGGTATCTGCAGGGTTGGTTCCAGGAGCCCCCTGGAGTTGTACCTTCCTGACTCTGTATATAGAACCTGCTGATCCTGCACCTCTTGAGTTCCTTCTTACCAACTGTGACAGTCATAGGAACATCAATCTTCTCTTGTCCTGCAAGCATCTTCCTAGTGGTTGTTTGAAATGATGCCTGTAATTAGTAAAATAGTTTGTAGTTTATAGATATAGTTAGATAGGACCTCACTTTTTGGGGGGGTCACCTCCCTTTCCCTGGGACCGTGGCATGCCTCTTTCCCTCAGCTTTAAACCATGCAGCGGGGCTTGCAAAAAGCACATGTCTAGGAGCAATCCCCATACCACTTTTCTAAAGTGTCTCAGGGAGACCCTTCAAAGGAATCACTGTGAGAACTGCCAGGGATTGTGCCCAGTGACAAAGAAGAAGAGTCAGAGTTTAAGTTCATGGTAATGGAGGCAGCTCTTCGACTTCACTTGGTGCCAAACTGACACCAATTACATTGGCTTCAGTGCGAAGCACACCAGCATCTGTAAGAGAGAGAGCACTGAGGGAGGACTCTGTCTAGAGATCCTCAGCACTGTCATGGATCATTGGCAGCAGGGATGCGTCAGGGACACGGCACGGCTCGCAATCCACTGTACCTCATAAGAAGCAGAGGAAAACTGATGGGGTGCTCACTGATGCCCAAAATAACAGGATGTAAAGGCTTGAGCAGAGTGTGACCAGCACTGGGCCATTCAAGTGCCGTAATCTCAGGTGTTGACTGTGGCCCCAGGAAGGGGTCCATTGACTCCTGTGCTGGGGAAAGCCATGAGGAAGACTTGCAGCTGCCCTCCAAGCTGAAAACTTTTGAAATGGCCAGGGAGCTGATGGAAAGCATGGCACCGCCATCCCCTCCTAGGTGTGAGTGTGCGCTGGACCCTAGATCACTGGGGCCAAAAAAGCACTCAGTGACGTTCAGGGGAAAGTCAGCTATGATGCCATGGTCGCCATCTCCCTGGCACTGCTCTCCACCACCCTCTGAACCACATTGCCCTGATCCTCACAAAGCAAGTTGTCAGGCTTCGACCCTGAAGCCGAGTTCCACTCTTCTGGAAGAAGCCACCGCCCATCAGAGAGGCAGCACAAGAGGATCAAGGCTGTTCAGCCCTTCCCCATGATTTGACTGCTGTGGTGTCAAAGGCCAGCTCAGTGGCCATTCTGGATCCCATGGGTGTTCCCTCAGGCTCAAGGATCGAACTCTGGACTGTTGCTATTACTTTCCTTTTGGTGCAGACATTATCTTCCTCAATCAGATGATGTTCTACTGCATGGCACTGAACCCAGCACCACACACAATGTCAATCCTGGCATTGAGTTTAAGAAACTGGTGCCATAAGGCACTCTGGGGGCAGAAGGCCAAGAGATTGCCTCCATTGGAGTGTCATCATTTTTGTCCCCAGATAAAGCAGTAGCAGGGTCCTCAGTGATGCTGAATGTGGGTGACAACAGGGCTCATCAGAAGCTCTTGAGGAAGATGGCATAGAATTTGGGGCTCCAGATTGAGGAGGTCTCTTAGAACATAGAATCTATGGTGTACATTCTAGCCCCTGTGGGCCCCTCCAGGATAGTACCATCACTAATAAAAGACCATTTGTGATACAGTGAAGTCGCTATGGCAGACTCCTGCTTCTCTGCCCGCCCCCACAGCAAAGAGGGTGGAGAGAAAATATTTTGTATCCTCCAAGGATCACGAATACCTATATACTCATCCTCTACCAGGCTCATTGATAAATGCAGCAGCCAATGAGTGTTAGAGGCAAGGTCCCATGTCAAGGACAAAGGATGCTAAAACATGTGACACCTTCCGTAGAAATATGTATTCTACTGGGGGCGTGGAGGGGCTGCAATTCTGTATTGCAAACCAGCAGGCAGTTTTGAGTAGATACCATTTTAATTTCTGGGGGTCTGTGTCAAAATTCTCAGTCTATACCATTGGATGCCAGGGCAGAGTTCAAAGCCCTAGTAGAGGAAGGCATCACTTCAGGCAGCACTGGACATGGCAAATGACACATCTTGCAGCATGTTGTTGGTAGTGATGCATCAAAACACAGGTCTACAAGCCCAGGGCCTCCTGCACGAAGTCCAGCAGACTGTCTAGAACCTCTGAGGGTCTAGTGCTGTTCTTCAAGCAGACTGATTTGTAACTGTACAGCCTCAAGGACTCTCAGGCTACTTTTAAAGCCCTTAGGCCTCCATACCTCAGTGCTGCAGAGGAGGCATTTCAAACCTCAACCTCGACCTCAGTTTACCAATCCCAATCCAGGCAGGAGTATAACCGTCAGAGAGGAGGAGGAAGAGATTCTCTCAGCCTTCTACCAGTCAGTGCCCCAGATCAGAGAGGCAATCCTCTGGTTCCAAACAGAACTATTTAGGATGTGTCCAAGGGCAGTGTACCAATTCAGGACTTGGATCCTTCACCCTTACAATTTTTGGACTGGCTAGCCCACTTTTACCATTCATGGGCCCAGATCATGTCAGATTGCTGGGTGCTATGCGTGGTCAGACTGGGATACTGCCTTCAATTCAGTTTCATCCCTCCCCATCCCTCTTTAAGGACCCTTCTCACGAGCAACTTTTAATCCAAGAAGTGCAGGTGCTCTTAGGTGTAGGAGTGGAGAAGGGTGTTTCTTGGGAGCCAAGGGGCAAGGAATTCTACTCCCATTACTTCCTAATCATGAAAGCCAATGGCGGTTTCAGACCCTGGACTTACAAATCCTCAACAGATTCATGAAGAAGCAGAGGTTCTCCATGGTCTCTTTGACCGCTATTATTCTCTTCTTGGGTCTGGGGGATTGGTATGCCACCCTGGATTTGAGGGATGCATACTTTCACATGTTGATTATTCCAAGTCAGAAATTTCTCTGGTTCATAGTCAGCCATATCCACTATCTGTTCATGGTACTTCTGTTTGGTCTTTCTGTGGCCCTTGAGTCTTTATCCAAGTGTATGGTACATTTCTGAGGAAGTGGAAAGTACAAGCCTATCTGTACCTTGATGACTGGTTGGTCAAGGGTCACACCAGGGTGCCGGTGGAAGCAGACATAACATTGATAAAACCAACCTTTTGACAAGTCAAGTCTCCTAGTTAATGCGCGGAAGTCAACTTTGAGTCAGAGCATAGAGTTCATAGGGACAGTGCTAGACTCAAACCAGGCCAGAGCTTTTCTTTCAGAATCTCGGTTCCGGCCGATATACTCCATCATAGAATAGTTAAAATGGTACCCCACCACTATGGCCTAAAGCAGCTGTGACACTTAACAGCATGCATGCATGTCATTCAGAATGCCAGAATCTCAGACCACTGCAGGTGTGGCTAGCCTCAGTGTATCATCCATCTAGAGACCACAAAAACAGAGTAGTCTTGCTTTCTCCATCTGTAGTAGAAACTCTTCTCTGGTGGCTGAACTTGTGTCAGTCTGCATAGAAGTTCCCTTCTCCACACCTTGTCCCATGCTGTTCCTAGTCACATTGCCTCAGCAATAGGCTGTGGACGTCATCTTATGGGCTCAGGACCCAAGGCCCCTAGTCCCAGGCAGAGCACTCAATTCACATCAATGTAAGAGGACTCAGAAATGGAAGGCAAATGTGTATTGGTCATGATAGGCAACCCAACAGCAATGTTCTGTATAAGGTGGCACACACTTCTCTCTCCTGTGTCAGGAAGTCCTCAGATTGTGGGACTTCTGCAGAGCCCACCCAATACACTTCAAGGCATTCAGCTATCCCAGGTCTCAGAACGAGTTTGTGGGCCACCTCAGCAGGTCTTTCTCCAAGCACAAATGGTGTCTCTGCCTGGATGTGGTGAACAACATCTTCCAACATTGGGGAGTTCTCTGCATAGATTAGATTGTGACAAAATACACCAGGAAGTGCATGCAGTTCTGCTTCTTAAAGAAGCTTCCAGATTGTTCCAGGATCAACTGCAGATACATTTTTCATCCCATCTGTTCTACATGTTTCCACCCATCCCACTCATTCACAAGGTTCTGCTGAAGATCAAGAAGTAAAGGTCCACTCTGATTCTGTTAGCTCCAGTCTGGCCACACCATACTCCTCAACCTCTCAGGGGGAACTCCTATTATTCTCTCAATGCTCAAGGCCCTCATGTCTGAGTCTCCTTATACAGTTTTCTTCAAAGAAAAGATTCAGCTGTGCCCTCACCTCGTTTTTCTTCCAAAGATGGTGTCACAGTTCCATTCAAACCAGGACATATTCTTCTGGTCTTCTACCCAAAGCCACACAGCAACAGCTGAGAGCAGAAGCTGCATACTCTGAACATTAGACAGGATTTGATTTTTTTAATAGAATTTTTTAATATCAAGAGGACCAAACCCTTTAGAAAATTAATGCAGCTCTTTGTAGCCATAGCATACAGGATGAAGAGCCTTCTGATGTCATCACAAAGAATCTCTTTATGGACCATATTTTGTATTAGGATATGTTACAAGTTGGCAAAGATATTGGCCCCAGTGCTGCCAACCCACTTTTCAAGGACACAGGTGTCTTCAGCAGCATTCCTTATTCAGATCCCGATCCAAGACATTTGTAGAGACTTGATGTGGTCACCTGTTCACACCTTCGTGGCATACTTTGCTACTACGCAACACACCAGAAATGTGACATTTAGCTAAGTGGTGCTGCAATCCGCAAGTCATTTGACTCCGCCCCCTGCTCCTATGGACCTGTATGGGAGTCACCTACTTAGAATCAACATGGAAAGCACCAGATGAAAACAGTTACTAACCTCTTGTTCTTGAGATTTGTTGCTCATGTCCATTCCAAGACCCACCCACCTACCCCTCTGTTGGAGCCAGCCAGTAAAAAGGAACTGAAGAGGTGTGGAGTTGGCAGAGCGCTATATACAGCACTATGAAGGCATGACTCCAGAGGGCTCCAGAGCTGACCCTCTGGATACCACTAGGGGAAAAAATTTCTGGTGACTGTGTATGCAGCATACGCACATCTACTTGAAATGGACATGAGCAACACAGCTTGAAGAACAACAGTTATGGAACGTTAGTAAGCAGTTTTTATTTGTTTGTCATAAAACCAGGCATTGGTTCCCTTAAATGAACAAATGTTTCATTCTTGCATTAAGAAAATTAAAATAGTGTATATGATGTTCTCTGGAAGGTAAGTTATTGAGCGTTGCCAGAAAATGAGTATCAGAGCTGGATTAAAGAGACCCAATGTATTTACCATCTAGTTCAGTCACATAATAGTAGGGCCAGCATTGTGTGGAATAAGACAAACTGTTTTGAGGAGTAATCTGAAGAAGGAGAGATAGAAGAAGGCAAAACATGGTGTTAAGAGAGGGGGAAGGCTGTAAAGGAAGCAAGTAGCAGAGATGCTTGGGCCAAGTGAAAAGGAGAGTAGAAAGAAATGAATTGGCTGTGACAAGATCTGAGTTGCACAAGGCCTTGAAGAGCATAAGCCAGTGAAAGAATTCAGGATGGAAATTTATATGAGCAGAGTGGCAAGAAGAAAAGGTAAGAAAGAATTGCTTCCCTTCCTTTTCCTTTTGTGATGCCAGAAGAAGAAATGATCAGAAGACTGATGGCATATGATCTAGGATCTGAAAAGTCATCTTGCTTGAACTTTTCATTAACAAGAACTTCTCTAGAATGTGATCAGTTTTGCAGGTTAATACATTTGTGGAAGATTTCCCATCATTCAGTTCTGTAGCATCCTTTCTAGAGGAACTTACACTGGTTGGCAATAGATATGTTAGTAATGTTGATTACCAGATAGAAAGTCAAAGCACTAACAGTACTATGTAGTTGAAATGCACAGAGCCAGTGTACAAGTCTGTAGAGCCAGTAGCTCTAAAACAAAACCACCTTATCAGTTAAGAGTATAAATGGGAGCCACACAGCTCAAGGTGAAAGGTGAATTAAGAAAATTTTAAGATTTTATATTTCAAAACATTTGCAGTTGTATCTTTTAGGGTCTAAAGGTATTCTGTGCATCAACCAGCTGGACCTGCCTCAGAGAGTGATTGTTATGGAAATGAGAAATAATTATATTCCTAGAACATTTAAAAATATAAACAGTTACATTTTATTGAATTAACCTGGGCTTCAGCAGTACTGTTCATGTTTACACAGATGCTTAAATAGGAAAAGAGGTTATTGTAGTTTTTGTATCGTCTAGAATTTAGTCTCTGAGACAGACTTTAGGCAGGACTGAAATACTGTTACCAAATCAGAGTTAGCATTGGGCTCCATTGCATGGCGCACATTTCACCACATCAAAAAGACAAAAGATCTGCCCCAAAAGGTTTATAAACAAAGGATTCAATCCTGCAAAGATGTACATGCTTACCTTTACTACAGTGAGTAGTCCCATTAGCTTCAATGAGCTACTCAGGATAATAAAGTTAGGCTTTAGCAGCTAGAAGTAAGTAAACATATATGATTGGTGTTGCAGGATTCTGGCCTAGAAGACACATGACTACCATGAAGAAGAACATGACAAATTATTAAATTCCTTGCATCCTCTCATTAGCTGTAAAAATAAAGTGTTTGGGAGTATAATGTTGAGGATGTTTAAAGTAACTTAATTAAAAATTGGAGAAAGAAAATAAATTGAGAAAGCTCCATTAAAATAGTGTTCTGAACCCATAAAAAACAACCAAAGCAGGCATCATAGAATCATAGAGCTGGAAGGACCTCATAAGGTCATCTAGTCCAACCCCCTGCTAAAAGCAGGACCATCCCTACTAAATCATCCCAGCCAGGGTTTCGTCTAACCGGACATTAAATATCTCCAAAGACGGAGATTCTACCACCTCCCTAGGGAACCCATTCCAATGCTTCACCACCCTCCTAGTGAGAAAATTTTTCCTAATATCCAACATCGACCTCCCCGGCTGTAATTTGAAACCATTGCTCCTTGTTCTGTCCTCTGTTACCATCGAGAACAGCCTAGCTCCCTCCTCTTTGGAGCACCCCTTCAAGTAGTTGAAGGTTGCTTTCAAATCCCCCCTTAGTCTTCTCTTCTGTAGTCTAAATAAGCCTAGTTCCTTCAGTCTCTCCTCGTAAGTCATGTGCCCCAGCCCCCTAATCATTTTCATTGCCCTCCGCTGGACTCTTTCTAATTTGTCCACATTCTTTCTGTAGTGGGGAGCTCAAAACTGGACACAGTATTCCAGATGCGGCCTGACCAGTGTCGAATAGAGGGGAATTATCACATCCCTTGATCTGCTGGCAACAGTCCTACTGATGCAGCCCAATATGCCATTGGCCTTTTTGACAAGAGAACACTGTTGGCTCATATCCAGCTTCCTGTCCACCATAACCCCAGGTCCTTTTCTACAGTGCTGCTACTTAGCCGATCGGTCCCCAGCCTGTAGAAGTGCATGGGATTTTTCCGTCCTAAGTGCAGGACTTTGCACTTGTCCTTGTTGAACCTCATGAGGTTTCTTTCGGCCCAGTGTTCCAATTTGTCTAAGTCTCCCTGGATCCTGTCCCTGCCCTCCAGCGTGTCTACCATTCCCCCCAGCTTGGTGTCATCAGCGAACTTACTAAGCATACAATCTGTCCCATCATCGAGATCATTAATGAAGATGTTGAACAGAACCGGCCCCAGGACCGACCCCTGGGGCACTCCACTTGTTACTGGCTGCCAGCTAGACATCGAGCCATTGATTCCTACCCGCTGAGCCTGTTGATCTAGCCAGTTTTCTATCCACCTTACAGTCCACTCATCCAACCCATACTTCCTTAACTTGCCGACAAGAATGCTGTGGGAAACCGTATGAAAAGCCTTGCTAAAGTCAAGGTATACCACATCAACGGCTCTTCCCACGTCCACAAATCCAGTCATCTCATCATAGAAGGAAATCAGGTTGGTCAGGCACGATTTGCTCTTGGTGAATCCATGCTGACTGTTCCTGATCACTCTATTTTCCTCCAAGTGTTTCAGGATGGATTCTTTGAGAACCTGCTCCATGATTTTTCCAGGGATTGAGGTGAGTCTGTAGTTCCCCGGATCCTCCTTTTTCCCTTTCTTGAAGATAGGATCTCTAAGGGAAGGCTCAAAGTAGCTGTTAACTACTATAACAGATGATCCTGCTTTATTATTTAAGTGGAGTTTATTGTTTATAGACAGAAGCTTGAAACCAAATTCACCTCTTATGCAGCAGGATCCAATCTGGAGCAGGACTGTGGTGATAGCCAATTAACCTGGAGCAGGGCGACATTCCCATAAGTTGCCATTCTGCCATAGTGGGTACAGTCTACACAGTAGGAGGTGACAGGACAAGCCTAGCCAGGAGATTCAGCACCTCACTGAGGAGTTTCCTCTGGTAGGACATCCTGTGGAGTTCCAGCTGTAAAACAAAGATGCTTCACTTCAGAGAAAGGGACTGGAGATATATGCTGAGCGCCTTTATCAGTTCAGCCCAGGGGGTGCAGGCAAAGTACCAGCTGCATGCCTTTGCATGCATGGTGGTAAATATGGCCCTTGAGATCTTTGAAACCTCTTGCGTTGGATACTTTTGGTCACAACTTTAATATTGTTTTAAAATATTTTTACAAATGTGAGAGCCAAATAACACAAGTTTAGTTGTCATGATTCAGCCACTCCCAGGACTCAAGACATGGTATTCGTATCTCACAGGAGCACGACTTAGTGTCCATCTCAAATTTAGCTCTGAGCAGAATGTAAAGTATGTGTTTGTTTTTCTAATATCTCCAGTTCCTATGTACAGAGCAGCTCCAGCCTGAACCATACCACCTTCAAAGGCTTTGCTGTGCAAACACTGACTAGCACTGGCTGAAGTTGCCTGTGTTAACAAGGACACTGAGTGGCAAACTTTCAACAGGCTCCTAAAAGTGATCCTGCAAATGTGAATGAATTCTTGGACACTTGCTGAAAATTTCACCCTGAGGCTCTTAGATGTTTAATGGTTCTAAGGTTTTGTACTACCTAAGGAGAAATTCTTTTACTCTCACTCTCAGTGAGTAGTGTTTTTTTGGTTTTTTGGGGGTTTTTTTGAGAATAGTGCCATGGGTATCAGCAGGATTACTTGTGGAGTCTGGTACTACTCAATGTACAGGAGGCAAAATCTGGCTCTCAAATTATAAGTCAAAGTTTTGTTTGTCATTTATACCAAAGAGAAGAAATAAATGAATGAAAATGTTTTAAAGTAGCCGTTCTCAATCACCTTTTCTTCGTTTCCAGAGTTGAGGAAGGCCAATACAGATAACAGATTGATTGATTCCATAGCTTCAGCCTTATTGAACCAGAACAATGAGATGTCTGTAACTTGCATGTCAGGTGGCCTGGCTTCTCTCTCAGCCTTTTCTACCATATGTTAGTGGCATGTGAATGCACTGAAAAAACTTATTAGTTTAGTTTAGCTCCTGCTGTCCCTGTCACCACTTTTACTCCCAGCTTTTTTATCCTATTGTATGTCAGGCTAAATCATTTATCACGAAGGGAACTCTTACTCTCTCAGTTCTCTTAAATGTTTAAAAGTTGGTACTATTATGGGTAATTTTCTGTGCTGTCCATTATGTAACAGCTAGTGCCAATCCATATCAATGTTCGCACGCGAACAGCATTCTTCTGTTTATTGCTAAGGTACTGGACTTTGGACCTGAAGTCAATTTGTCTGTATTACTGTTTGAACTCAAATGAAGGGGAAAGTGATTGAATGTCAAGACTCCGGGAACTAAGATACATTAAATACCTTTAAAAGAAAACATGAGAGCAGAAAGATGAACATGGTATACGGTTAGCTTGTAATGACATGGGAAAGGAGTGTCCACAGAAAAATCATTCTCTTTTTAGAATCACAGGGTCCTTTGTCTGGTAGAAGAAGAGCACATTTGCTTAACAGGATCAGTGTCTTTATTTTTTTTAAATGAGAGAGCTCTAATGAAGATTATCACATTTTCAATGTGCTGCAACAAAATGATCCTCAAAAACTGAAACAAAGCTCAACTTGTCTTTCTACTAATCAATTTAATCAAGATGCAAGATTAATTTTAGCTAGTAATGAATCCCTTATTGAATCATGCATCATGGTTTTTATAATTTGTGGTTTTACACCCCACATGATGCATAATGCAAAATTCTATCACATGGATGTCTATTTCTCCTTCCCGTTCTTTCTGAATGCATTAATCTTCAGAAGCAAGAGGAAATCATTATGCTGGTTGTATGAGCAGCCCAGGGGATTCCAGGAGGGTTATCAGAATGGCCCACATTCCCCTCCTATGGGACTGATGGAAAGAGAAGCTCTAAGAAGTTTCTCTCACAAATTCCTCTGAATTCTCTGTCCAGAGGATTGAGGAAGGTTGGTTGAACCTCCTCTCCTTCCCTCCCTCCCCCCAGCAGAAGCAGGAGGTTAGGCCACCATGGATCTTACAAGGTCTAAGCTGAAGCCAGGAAATTGGTGGATGTACATAGCCATCTAGCTACCTGGCAGCACTGCTCTAATTTTCAGCCTTCCTACTGCCTTTGGCCTCTCAACCCCTTTAACAAGGTTCCTCAGCATGGAGGGACTTTGCAGGAAAGTTAGTAGATCCTCTGAGCATACTTCTGGACCCCAGAGATAGCTTTTCACAGTGTTCTGGGAAGGGAAAAGAGGGCCACAGATTCAGCTGATCTGTTCACTTTTCAGGCAGGCAAGGGTTGATCCTTCTACTGCATCTGGAGTGAGAGTGGGAAAACGAGCAGCCCCATAGAATATGTGGGGTGTGAACTCTATCTGCTGAAAAACATTCTGATAGGGTATGGTTAACTTTACAATAATTGAATGGAGCAAAATACAGTATTCTTTTGTATTACAGCAGTACACCTGAAGTTTGGTATGATGTTTATAAGGACATTCGAGCACGCTGTGTGTTTTCCAAACCTGGTGTTTTTATGGCATTATAATGCTGTGTGCTACTTCAGTGTTTCACCTTCACTGAGGGCTTGTAATGAACTCTTAGCTTCCGTGTTATAAACAAACTAGAATGACTCACCTCTTTTCTTCATGTTCCAACCTGCTGGGCACTTTAAATGATAGTCCCTAAACTCGTTCATCTGGGTGCTGGGCACCCTCTTGTTTTGAGAGGGCTCATTGTAAATCCATAGTAGTCATTCTGACTTCTGCTAAGCATGTGATGTTGAATAGGGAGTCTCAGGCCTTGGTGAGGGGAGGAGCTCCTGACACATACACTTAAATTTATGACAGTGTGTGTTTTTGAATGTTTGCAGTTCAAGCCAAGGAGAGGCAGGTCACTTCAGGAAAAGTTTTTGCTTGCCTGCAGGAACAGATTTAAATAACTATGTGGTGTGCTTGATTGCCATGGGAAAAAATAAATGTAAAGAAAGTCCTGCCTCTTATAAGGGCTGACCCCAATTACAAAAGGACTTTTATTTTCCAAAGCAAAGGTCTAGTGAGGCTCCCAAGTAAGCCAACTTTCAAAGAAGAAGAGGAAATGCGAAGTCCTGAGAGCTTTCCTCTCAGAACCCTTCTCCCAAAAGATCCTTCTCTCATTTGCCACTTTGGAGCTGTATCATTTCTTTCAGTGGGAGTAGGATGGGGCTCAAAAGTGTCTTGAATGGAAGTACTCTGATACTCAATAAAGCCCTGTATCAAGCTTCGGCAACTCTGGTCCTTCCTCTAGCTCTAGGATGAATTCTTTAGGGCTTTTTCACAATGTGCCAAGAGATTATGATAGGCAGACTATAGAAATTGAGAACCGGCAATACAGTCCTGTCATGTCAAGAAAGCTAGTATGTGTTTGAGAATTACATACATATATTCATTTAACTATTAAATTTATTTCTTCGTAATGGATTATCAAGACCAAATCCTCAACTGGTGTAAATCAGCATACCTTCACTGACTTGAAAGGAGCTACACTGATTTAAAGCAGCTGAGGATCTGGACCATAGAAAATAGCAATGGAAAAGACCTCATTTGCCAACTAGTCTATCTCCTGTTGGTATGGGATTGTTCCTTAAATTGTATTTTCTAGCACTTCACTGAGTCTAGTTAATTTATGCACATTCATCCTATGGAATTAATCTGCTCAGGATAACAGATATAGTATTCAAATATCCCTAATTATTAATAGAAAATACTAATTTACAATGTATTTTAAGCCACGTTTTCAAAACAGACTGCTTGAATTGTGCCCCTAAATTGCACATTGTGTGTGTATACATTTTACAGGCAAAGTTTAGGCTGCTACTTGTTATCCACATAAGCTCAGATTTTCAAAAGTAGCTTTGACGATTAATTCTTTTTTAATTTGTCAATAAGATCTTGTTCAGTAACAAAACATCATTACACAGAGCATAGTATTTTGAAGGGACCTTCTAAATGCACTTGAATTTTCAATTACTTCCTTTTGAATTTCTGAATACCCTTTGCTGATTTGCCACTTTTTTTGCAGGGCTCATACTTGTTTCAATCGTCTTGACCTTCCCCCCTACCCATCATTCTCCATGCTCTATGAGAAACTGTTGACAGCAGTTGAAGAAACGAGTACTTTTGGACTCGAGTGATATTCAAACCATAGTGCCAGCTCTTTGGACATTTGTGGGTCTGTTCTCTCAAGAATGAATGAATGAAAACATTTGTATTGGATTTCTTATAGAAAATTGTTTTACAATGCAATGAAGAAGAGATTCCCATGAATGGATAAAGCTAGCTTCTGAAGCAGTTACGAGCATTGTGACAGTGGGAGAGTCTTCTTCGGTAATACTGGAGTGTGCGTCGTGTGCAAGGAAAACAAACAGTCTTACAATCAACAGTTTTTCTTAACTGCCATGTTTGTTATGGCCAAAGCAAAAGATCTGACCGTGCATGATTGGCAAGATGGCAACTGCAAAAACTGACAAGTATATCGAAACTGGATTTCACACAGGTCCTTGAATGTACAGTTCAAGTCAAAATGTGAAATCGTTCAGCCCTCCCCTAAATTAGCCAAAATCAAACAATGGAATTTTTAAAAAAAAAAAAAAAGTTTCTTAAAGGTACGTTACTTTATGCCATATACTATAACAGAATATCCATTACTTGCTATACCTGAGACTACGAGTGCCTGCATGGTGTGCACCATAGATTTCAGCTTCTTGGGGCAGAAGTGAATTTGAAAGAAAATCAGCAGCAAGGGATGTCACAACAATGGCTTGCACTAAGGAGGTATGCAAGTGGTGTGTATATGGTAAATGATGAGCTATTATAAGAGAACTTAATGACTGATTTTATGCTTTATACTGCATGAAAACTGTTTTAAAATACGTATCAAAAATTTATCACAACATATCAGGAAAAAAACTTACACAGTGAATTCTGTTTATTTTTATAGGTTCATTATGTTAAGTTCCTCAGAGTGTAAATAAGAAACTAGCAAACTAAATGCTATTTCTGTTGCTTTCACTTTTCATGCTTAAACAGACATTGCGCTATTGTTTTAGTCTTTAAGCACTCTCAAGGGAAAAAATGCCTTTTATTTTTATAAGAGTAAGAAATTCCCAAAAATATTTTGCACTGAATGTACCAAAGTTGAAGGGACATGATGATCAGATTGACAGCAAACTGCATCACTCTTTCAAGTATCTAAAAATAGCTTCTTAAGAACCAAGCTTTTTTCATAATGCCATGTCTTATAGATATCAGGACTGTGCACATAAAAAATAATTTTGTTAAAATCACATGTGATATTATAATATGCATTTATTTTAAATGCATTTGGTTCATTTTTCATCCTCAAATAATCTTTATGGGATGTGAGTGAAATATAGACGTTTCATATTTTCCCAGCAACTTTTTATTTGTACAGCACCGTAAAACACACTAGCTTATGGGGAAAACCATCATGGGCTACACGTGAGAGGATCAGCCTTTACTAGTAGTGATTCCACTCTCACATATCAGTGACCATCTCCAAGCTGGAAACTATTTGTAAAGTCTTTCTATGCTTGCATTTTCACTGACGAGTAGTTTTCTTATCACTGTTAATTAAAATGAAGTCTTTTCCTATGATATATCAAAAACTGCATGAATCCACCAATTTAATTATGTTTAATTTTGCCAAAATGCACAGGAGTCACTCGCACTCATTCCTCATGACTATCTTTCATTCTACAAGTTTCTTAAATTAGTTTGTGTCTGTGTATGAGAATTACTACATACACTGCATGTCAGAATTCTAGAAAACTGAAACTGGGTATTGGATGGCAAGAATAGAAATTTGGCTTTGTGTGGTCCTCTTAGTGGCACTCAAGCATTTCAAGACCTGCTTTGTGGAAAAACTAAGTTTGGGAGTAACCTCAGAGTTCCTATTCTGAGGACTTTTGCTGAGTAGGTGTCTCAGAGAGGTGACATACATTTTCCATAATCATACCAATGAGAGCGCCTATCCACTTAAGTAAACATTGGAATAGCAATAAAGATTCAATCAAGAAAGACTGCTTTTTATCCTCCAATTAAAAAATAAGTGCTGTTGTAGTCAGCTGCAGAGTGATGGGGAAAATTTGAGTTGCCCCAAATCCCCCCCCCGCCCTCCCCCCGCTCCCTGAATGACAAAGGAAGCGAAGCCTGTGTTCAGGTAACTGAGGAAACTCCAGTCAAAAATATTATTTGACTTTACAAATAGATGTCACTGTTTTAGGAAGGAACCCATCTGGGAACCACACACGTTTTCTAAAACTTCTCCTGTCCTGTACTAAGTGATAAAAGTCAAACTGTATCATTCTCCTTTTACATGCAAGTTTATCAGTGTTTGCTAAGATATCCCATTAATGGTCCAGGGTTTGTTAATGCATGTGTTGTATCAAAGAATTGATACACAGTAGATAAATTTACTTGGGGGCCAGTCATTTCAGCATGGCTCTTTTTTCTTGTGATCAATTTAATTTAGTACTACTTGACATTCCAGTAACTTAGAGCCAAATGGAACTTTTGATTGGCTAAGAACCACAGAGTTTGGCTCTTGTAACATTATAGTATTTTATAGATGATGATGTTTGTAGATCTCTTCCCCCACTAGGATCTCATTTTAGTTTAAAAAAAAAAAAAAAAAAAAAAAAAAGAGAGAGAGAGAGAGAGATCCTAGTGGGAGGAGAGATCTACAAACATTAATACAGGAACTCATTTGAATGAAAAGGGTTAAATATTTGACTTAAAAAGTTTACATCAGGCTGCATTTGAACTATGCTTTTGTACAAACCAAAAGTAATAAATGCATTTGTCAGCTTTTATTTAAAAAAGAGATGTACTTCTTACCTTTGTTCTGTACTCCGCCCTTTTCATCAGTCGGTGAGCATCCAGGACTCTGGAGAGCTGCAAGCGGATCACTAAGGGGGCAGATCGCAGCAAAAAAAGACAAAACCCAGTGACCACTAAAACCCAGGAGGAGCAAGCTAATGGGAGGAGAGAAGGTTCTGCTCCCTCCTCCTTTCTTGCTTGCACCACGGGGACTCTAAGGAAATGCCATATGAAAATGATGGAGGGCTGCCCTGCCTTGGTGCTGCAGCCCCTGCTGCTCACATTCCTGAGCTAGCTTCCTGCTGTGTTTTAACAAATGCATCCCTGAAAAAGGGAGAGGAAGGGAGGGAAGATAGAGAATGAAGCATCAGCAGCCCCACACACCCACTACGCCACCAGCAACACTCATCTCTGGCAATATAGCCCATTCAACACTCCTCTCCCCCTCCCCTGCCCCCAGCCAGCCAGCCATGGGCTCCTGCAGAAGATTGCGGGGTGTCATTCAGAAGGCTTGGGGGTTGAACTCATGATAAGAAACTGGCTGGTGTGAGAGCCGTGAATGGGGAGAACGTTTGACAATCCCTGACTTAAAGCAATATATCATCTTAGAGGACTCTTATTTGGCTGATAAGGAGCATTCAAACATAGAATCGTCTAGCAGAGCAGAACTAAATAATGGGCTCCATCCAGCCACTGTATCATACTGGCTCGGGGCAACATTATCTTCAGTACTCTTATATGTCAGGAAACCCACTTGGAGGGTTGCTCACAGCAGCAAATTTAAGGCACCAAAACTCCTGCCAGGGCCAGCCTTAGGGAAAATGGCACCCTGGGCAAACTTGTATGTTGATACTCCTGGCCCCTGCTGCCTCCCTACCCATCCTCCTGGCCTCTGCTGTCTCTCTGGGCATCCTGCTCACCCCATTGCCTGCAGGCCCAGCTGCCTGCCTTCCCCTCCTATTGCCCCAGGCTCCCTTCCATAGTCACTCCCTGTTCCTTGCTTGTTGACCATGACATGCCTCTAAGCATGGCACCCTGGGTGGTTCCCCACACATATGGCTGCCCTAGCCCTGACAGGGGACTCTGAGCCAGCGAGCATTATACAGAAAACAGATAAGCTCTTTCCCCTGACAGAACTACCGGGGAAAGGTGTCTCTTCTCTTTTCCTGGGGTAAACTTTGATATCCTGGAGCACACCTTCTCCTACTGGTAAACTGGGGTATAATTTGCACACCTCTGTGCCATCAAGGGTGAACTTAGTCATTATCTCTACCAAATACGTTGGAATAGCATCTAATTAATGAACACATCCCAACCATCAGAGGCACAGATGCCTATTAAGTCTCATACTAGTCCCTTGTTCAAGGTAGGCCTGCCAGAAACTTTTACCTTATCACAGCACTTTTCTCAACCACTCAAATCATGAGACAGCCCTCTGTTATGGTAAGAAATACCCTCAGTAGCAGTTTGCATATTAATTTATGAAAGGATTCTCTCAGCCAAAATGAATTTCTGTGTAACATAATCTTCATTCTACTAAGTGGAGATAGAGATGTCTTTTTTCCCATTTAATCTTTGTTACACTTATTCCATCACAATAAAAAAATAACTTCTTGTTTAAATAAATTATTTTCATTATCTATGTTGTGAACCAGGAATATACCATGAATAAAAATGTTAATATTGTTCAGAAGTAGAGTGCATCTAGCGTGAAATCCAGCTGTACAACACAGAAGCTTCATGGTAAAATTTTTCTCCCTAGGTCATACAGTATATAGTGAATACGCATAATATATAATCTTCAAAAGAAGTTGAAAATCCAGACTCTGGCAGAGCATCTAAAAGAAAGTGTCTGGCATAATGTAAACTGGCAGAGAACACTGAACTAGTGGTTTGTTTTTAGATTTTTTTAAGAAAGACTTTAAACGTTCTGTGGTTTACTATGCCTGTTCAGTGCTTCTGGAAGTCCAAAACGGTTTGTTTTAATTGTTAGGACTGGTATCGTGTGGTTGCTAAAGTAGTCTCTGTAGTGTTTAATTGAAGATGCCTATGAAGTCTCTACAGTGTTATTTGTAGATAGACACTGAGATGTTTGCAGAGACAGTGTTCTGGATTGAGAGAATTTATGCACAAATGGTAAATCTATATTAATTGTGTTTGAATGGTCTTTATAATTTGAATTTTCCATCATGCGATAATACAAAGCAGATTGAATCATGTTTAAAGGTTTTAATTTGTTTTACTGAATTACAGTAATTTTTAGAACTTGCTCATATTTATCTGTCTTGTCATTGATTTGGGGAGAATGGGAGAATTTGCTCCTAGTAGCACTAATGGGAATTAAGCATTAAGTAGCATCTGCTTTGAAGAGAGGATAGATATCAATCTCAATTTGAATCTTACAAGGTGTGTCCTGTTTTTAATTAAGTCCCACTTCACCGTCTAAAAATGAGATTTCTACTCCCTTCTCCAGCACCTCTCCATCCCAAACAAAAAATCTGATTTTTAAGTTTTTCCCAACTGATGAGCCATTATGGACTGTTTTCCAATTACAGCACCACTACCCAATGCAAGGGACAGTGGCAGAAATTTTCAATGCTGACTTGGTTAACAGGTTGCAAATAAAAGGACTTTAAATTTGTATCTGAGTGATCTCAATGGCTGTTTTAGAACTATTCTAGTTCTTTGGTTAAATATTTTATCATAAAATATAGAGTAGAAAAGCAATTTCAAATCAGCCTGTCTCTTTGAAAGATAAATACATGTTATACAGGCATTTAAAATACAGATTATTAAAATGGACACTGTCGGGTTTAGAGCTGTATTTTTTTTAAAAAAAATCTTTTCTGTTACTAATAACACCAAAGTTGGCACGCATGTCTAGTCCCGGAGGCATGCAGGGCTCTGGCACTGTGGCGCTGTGGCTGCTCCCCCCTGCTGGCTCCACTCCAGCAGGCCCTGAGGCCCACAAAAGCTGCGCACACACCACGGTTCCTGGCCCCTCTCCCCAGCTGGGGGGACGGGTCCAGCAGGGAAAAGGAGCTGCTATGTGCTGTGGCTCCTGGCCCTGCCCCTGGCACCTGCTGGCCCCATTCCCGGCACCTGCTGGGGATGGGGGGGAGGCGCGAAGCTGGCAAGGGACCTAGCAAAGGTTGCTTGACCCCTGCTTTAGATTGTTAAAATTAAATGCACTTTTTTCAAATTATTTCCCTTTTTACATTTTTTCAATATGCACAATTCAAATAGAGTGGTCAGTCTGGTGTTTGCCTATGGTCAGTTTCTAGTCGATTGCATTCTCTAGTCTCAGTCACTAGTTTAGTGCATTCTTTTTATAATTTTATGAAACTATTTCTAATAGGCATTTTTTACATAATATTTTTTAAAGAAACCTAATTTTGGGGCATAAACTGCAGAGCTGTGTTCCTTTAGAAAGTCAGGACTGCACCATAACAGGCCTTTTTCAATGCTATGTTATACCATGAGTCTTTTAAACTGAAGTCATAAAAATTTCAGTAGGGAGATCGGCTTAAAAATCAGTGGCATCATATGACTCTTCATCATTACACAGGAAAATTCCCCTTGACTGCAAGGTTTGGCTGCAGTTTAAAGATGGCAATACGTCGTAAAGACTCCTTTGAATTTGTTACAGCTAATGTGTAATATAACTGTACATATTTAAAATGTAATAAAACAACTTCTGAAATTATTTGCAGGAAGTTACTGGAGCCACGAATTAACTCCATGTTGAATCAATACACTGGCAATTTTACTTTCTGTAAAAACCAAATGTAATTGGAGCACATCACAGAATAGCCAATGAAAAGTATTCTAAGAAAGTGTTTGCAGTTATGATGAATGCAAGTGCAGCGAAGCTTTGGGGTTTGTTTGTTTTTAGTTACTCACCCCTCTAAAACTTGTTAATTAAAAGATTTTTTTTTAATGGAAGTGCTTATTCATTCTTCGGTATTTGGTGGTTTCCTTGTATAAACAGGAACTACTTAGCACTCAGCCACAACTAGAAAGTTCTTACTTCTGCATAACTAATAACTAAGAGTCATATTGTGCCACTGATTACCAGAGTTCCCCACTGGGAACTTCTGCTTTAAAATCTATAGCACTACAAGACTCTTAGGATGGGGACCAATCCAAGTGGCACTCTTGGTGCTTTCATTCACTTCTTTATTTTGGGCAACCACCCAGCAATTCTTAGTTGCGCACACATGATTTGCACTATTGCTGCACCCAGCCTACAATCACCAAGCAAGAGCAACCAACCATCTATGATATCAAATTGTCAGAATCACGATAGTGAAGCTAAGATTGTGGCTTGCTGCACCTTTTCCTCAGGAATTTAACACATATCCTTTGCTACAAGTCTTGCTTCACTAATCCAACAAGCTAAATATTTTTTTAAAATTAGCTTCTTGATAACAGATTTTCTCTTGAAACATTTACTCTCTGTGTGCATGCATGTGTGTGCGCGCTTTATTTATTTTCTCATTTCCAACCATTACTACCAAGTGCAACTACCTTTGGCTAGGAGATCAGTGAAAACCCATCACTAAGGGCATGGAGATTTCTGAGGAAGGTGTGATGTATCCTGTTACAGCCAAAATATTTCCTTCCATAGATGAAGTACATTACTCAAACAGTACTTAAAGGTGGCTTTTAGGAGAGCCTGGGATTCTAGCATTCCTCCCATGTCTTCATTTCCTGCTTGATCGTATAATCAGCTGTTGGCACACTCCACTGCGTAAGCAGTTAAGCATCTTTACCTTGCATCACAAAAATTATAGTATGAATAGCTAGCTAGTTATATTTGAACTGTACAGATCTGGCTGGGTACAATACATAAATTTTGCCTGAGACATTGGATCTGATTTAGATTTGATTTTACTCTTGGCAGTTACTAATTTCCTGGGGAGTGAAGCTGGATATTTAAAAAAAATATATTAACAGAAAAGTAACTACTGATGTCTTGAGTCATGCCAGCTCAGGAATGTAATTGTGTTTGTTGAGCAGCTGTTACCATAATATATGATAATCACACACCGTTGGTATGGCATGAAAAATGCAGTGGAAGCTGAACAACACAACAGCAGCCATGGAGTGATGCTTCTAAGTGAAGACAAAACTGAAAGGGCAGGGACAAAAAGAGGAGAGGAAGAGATGACACTGACTTTTGTGTATCATGTTGGGGGTATGCTGTACAGTGCACATGCAGTTACTAATAACAAAAGGAAACTCTGCATTGTGAAGTGAGACATTTCCTTGAAAATCCATGCCAAATACACATAAGTGGAAAAGTAACATAAATCTATACATAAATTAGTTAATATTGCCTTCACTGTAAGACATATTTTAGCCAGGAAGTAATAAAAATCTTTGTAATCTGTCCTGGAGGTTCAGAAGTCTATCTTATGTGTAGATTTTTATTTTAGTGTATAAAATACTGTTATGTTTATTACAGCATATATTTGCAAGAGAAATAATATTGGATAAGAAGCTATTTAAGCCAATGCTCCAGATAGTAACTTACATTTTAGGTATGGGCTGAATCCTAAAGTTCCAACAGTTTTTAATGAGTCTTTATTTGGGAACCTCCATGTGATCAGTTTTGTCTGTATATTTGTGTGTGTGTGTATTCTGAGTGGTTTGGAGGGAAGTGTTGGTGTTTAGACTGCAGCACTACCATCATGAACTCCAATAATGGCTCTCTGCTAATCTGGGCCTCCTGTTAAATTTCTCTCCAGAGGCTTGATCCAAAGCCTTCTGGAGTTGATGAGAATACTCCCATCGACCTCAATGAGTCATGGATCAGGGTCAGTTGCATGGACCCTGACCCCTGCCACACTCCACTAACGTCAGTGGGAGGTTTGCTGAGTAAGGACTTAGTAAAGATTTTGGAATTAGGCCACTGGTGTCTACAGAAGATGATTGGAAAAAGTTTGCTATACGAGTCAAAAAAAAAAAAAATCCTTGAAAGTTCTCTTCAACATGCAAATTAAGTTTGGAAGAGTTTCTCACAGACTATAAAACCTAAATTAGAAGTAGTACAATATATTTGACTGTCATGGTTCTACACAGTAGGACATCATTTTGCAATTAGCCTTCAACAGCCAGAAGACTGCTGGTTTTTTTTCATTAGCATCACAGGTGGAAGTGGGAATCATAATGGTATTCTTAGTAAGATAGATATTGTTTCTTTGTACTCCTTTCCTCCTCAAAATGCTGTAACCTTGAGGATATCCATGAACCTGGATCAGCAATTTTTGAACTATATGTATGGATACATTCAGTTTAACTCTGAATATTGTACCTGCAAGAGATTGTGGTGGAGAAAACGGACAACATTGGAGAATGGAGGAGAAAAGTACAGTACTAATGGGTATTGTGAGGACACCCAACAAGGTCAAAGTACTTGCTTTGCCTTAGCTCACATTTAAGTACCGTTTTGGTTGTATGTTTCAAATTACGTAGGATTACAAGTTTTTATAATTGGGATGCAGGCATCCAGAACCAAACAGATATATTCATGCATCTCCCGTGTTTTTGATGAAGTGTCACCTGATCTAATTTTATACCAGTTCTTTCTTTTTAAAAGTTTTCAGGCACTGTAAAAATAGAGTACATATTTATTTCTATACTTTAAGTAGTGCATGTGGTATATTTTTTAAGCCTTTCCCTGCTTTCATGTTGAGAGAGAATATCCCTAAGACTGTGTATTAAATGCAATACAATTTTTTCTACCTTTCTACAAACCAGTTTAATTTTCATCTGGGTTTAGTGTGTGTCTTTCATAAGAGACAAAATGTGGGAAGAAGGGAATGTGCGTTAAGAGTTAGTTATGTCTTTCTCCATTTCACATTTGTATCAGTTAAGCGTCACTTTCTTGCTTCAGGCAGAATGAAGATAATGCAGCTGAGTATGTTACATGGATGGCATTAGATATTGCCTGTACTTGAGGAATGTACTGAAATGCTTGGATACTTGCAGATTTGTATAATTATCTACTCAGTTGAACACCTGACTCTTGTGTTGTATTTCTTATTATTCAAAAATGCTTTGAGGGAAAGAGTTTTACTGTATGTAATTTATTTTATTTTCATACTGATCTCTATTTTGTTTAAAACATTGTTCCATCATGAAATCACTTAATCCACAATAAATCTTCTTACAAATGACTTTGGAAATTAACTTTTTCTTTATACCTCTGAATGTATTTTGGCCTAATTTTTTTACAAAGTTTAGTTCTCATCTGTGAATTGTTCTAAATGCTATCCAGTATGTTTAAACTTGTAGAGTATCTCCATGACACATTCATCTTCTTATATTAATCTCCCTGTGGTTTGGAAAGTGTGACATATCTTTAAAGCAACATTTCAGAAACAGAGAAAGTAAAGACTCTGCAACATTATGCCTCAGATTTTGCAAAAGAACCACTTTGGAAACTAAGGCTAAGATAAATTAAAGGACAAAGCCCTGGAATCTCCACCTTGGAAAGTGTCCAGAATTCACCAGTTTGCTTCAATGTCTACTCTTCTACAGAGAATCAAAAGCAGCTAAGGTATTTTTTATGGACAATGGCTTTTAATGAGAAAGCATGATATTTTAATAGGCATAAATCTTTGGGAAAAGATACGCTTCTTTTTCAGTGTTTCGGATTGTGATGATGGTTATTAAGTAATAATCAATTGTATACGATTGCCTGTTGGCACAGAAATTGCTGAGAGTTATACTTGGAAAAACTGGCTCCCAACAAAGTAAAAGTAAATTGTCCCCGACTAGAGAATTCAAGAAGCTTTTATAATTTATTATGTTGATTCCAGCAAAAGATATTATCCATTATTTATTGGAGCCAATTCTGTATTTCTATCGGGCCAGAAGTGGCTAATAGCCCATTTTCCATAATGTGGTTTGATAACAAGGCTGACATCTTTGTTATATTACACCTTATACACAATACCTTTATAGTTTAGTATTAAGGTCATTTTCATATAACCTTCGAATTACATTTTTGAAAGAATTTTTGATATTACAGGGCCTCAGTGTTAGAGGGAGCCTGAAGGGAACAAGTCAAAAGGATTAAAGAGGTGCCGGACTGCAAAGGGCAGTCCCCTTTCATGTGATTCTGTCATTTTAGATTCAATTTTCTGCTGTTGCTCTTGGATTCAAACATATAATGAAGCAGTTTGATCTAAGTAAATTATAATTGACCTTCTCTGTTGAGGAATTGATCCTTTTTCCTGATTTCAAGCCAAGACAGGGGCTTGGATAAAGTTCAGTTCAAGGTGATATTGCCAGGTTGGTCTGCAAATACTAGATGAAATATATAGATCATATCTATCTGCTCAGTTGAGAAGTTTTGCAATCTTTTGTCACTTTAGTTTACAGAGTGAAGGTCTTGTGGGATCTTCAGTTGTTTCTGGATGCAGAAGTACTAGCAAGAGTACTTTTTACCATCTGTATTTGATGAGAATATTGTAACATTTCCTTTTGCTTGTTGACCTCAGTGCAGTTATCAATGAGTGTGTCATCTACAGAATAAATTACTGAATGTGCTCTACTTGCAGCAATACTAGACAACCATATTATAGTGGTTGTGGTGTCCTGGTGAAAAATATGATTGCCCACTTTATTAGGGTATTTCTCATGTTTGAAGCTGGGATTTTGAGAAGCTCAGAAGCTGGGTTGCTTCTGACATTCCCTACCTGTGTTTGGAAGCTGGGTGTTCTCAGGAGAAGTTGCATGGCTAGTTCTTCCCTCACCTCAGCTCCACAAGACCTAAAGGTCAGATTCAACCCATTGCAAGGATGGATGTGCTATAAAAAGTTAAAATTCCAGCTGGAGACACTGAATCAGCACATTTAAGCCAGCCAGGCCTTGGTTCTGCCTAATGTGTGTTTTGCCGGCAAGCCAGCTATGCTACCATGCACCAAATAAAACCAGGCAAAGAAGTTAAAAGGAGAGTGGGATGTGGGGTTAGAGTTCAAGATTGGCTGCAATTGAAAAGATTACGATAATAGGGACACTGAATGAGACAAATAAATTATAAGGTACCAAAAAAGAAAAATATACAGACACAACCGAGATCTGTCAGACCTAGAGGCCAACCAACAGCTAGATGGCTGGACATCATAAAGAGAGGAACGAGTGGGCTGGGCTTAATGGAGGAACAAGCCATGGGGAGGAATGAATGGAGATATTGTACTGGTCCCTGGGTTTGTAAAGATGCTTTGGGACAAGCAGAATTCCTATTCGGGCAGTTAAAATAGTAACTGACAATTAAAGACCTATATCTGAGATTTTATAGTACATTAATTTTTAAAATGAACTAATAATAGGCATCTTTCATGATTCAGCACTATTGTAACCTTCATTCTCCCATTCCTTCTCCCCTCCCTTTGTTTATGTATTTGCTGTTTATATCTGATTAAAATTATGTAGTACTTGGAGTCAAGTCCTGTCAGTTACATTTTTCTGTAAAGTGCCATGCATGCCTCCATGGCATTATCTAAATAATCATTAAATATTACAATAATATTCCCCAAAACAACGAGAGGAATTATTTGAATACAGAGCCAATGGGGACACAAGAACAAATGTATACAAACTGTCCATCAGGAAATTTAGGCTTGAGATTAGACACAGGTTTCTAACCATCAGAGGAGTAAAGTTCTGGAATAGCCTACCAAGGGGAGCTGTGGAGGCAAAAAACATAATTGCCTTCAAAACTGAGCTTGATACATTTATGGAGGGGATGATATGATGGGATGGCTTAGTTTGGCAATTGCCCAGTTTTTACTACTGGTGATAGATATGCCAGTGACCTGGGAAGGGGCATTAGATGGGGTGGGTTCTGTGTTATTACAGAGAATTTTTTCTTGACTGGCTGATGAGACTTGCCCACATGCTCAGGGTTTAACTGATTGCCATATTTGGGTTTGGGAAGCAAATTTCCCCCAGGGCAGATTAGCTTAGATACTGGGAGTTTTTTGCCTTCCTCTGTAGCATTTGGCATGGCTCACTTGCTAGTTGATTCTCTGTATTTTAAAGTCTTTAAGTCATGATTTGAAGACTTTAATAACTCAGTCATAGGTTGGAGGTTCATTACAGGAGTGTGTGGGTGAGGTTTAGTGGCCTGCATTGTGCGAGAGGTCAGACTAGATGATCATATTGGTCCCTTCTGATCTTAGAGTCTATGAGTCCGGCAGCACCTTGAAGACTAGCAAATTTCTTCAGGCATAAGCTTTTGTGGGCTGCAACCCACTTCATCAGATGCATGAAGTGGAAACTACAGTTAGGAGATGTATATGTACATGTGCAAAGATGGGTGAGAAACATTACAATCGGGAGGGCAAGTGCTAACGAAGTCAATTCAGTTAGGGTAGATGAGGTCCATTGACAGCAATTTATTAGGTGAGCATGTGTGAAGAGGGACAGTTACATTTTGCAATGAGTTTACCATTCCAAGTCCCTATTCAGACCAGTCTGATTGTGTCAAGTTTGCATACAAGTTCCAGCTCTGCAGTTTCATGCTGAAGTCTGTTTTTGAAGGGTTTTGGTTTTTTTTTAGTTGAAGCATGACAATTTTCAAGTCTGCTACTGAGTGTCCAGGGAGATTAAAGTGTTGTCATGCTGGTTTATGTATGTTAGCATTTTTTATGTCTAATTTGTGTCCATTTATTCTTTTGCATAGAGACAGTCTGGTTTGGCCATGCACATGACAGAGGAGTATTGCTGACTCTTGTAGTTTTTGCTATATACAGACTAACACGGCTAACCCTCTGGCAAAAATATTCCCATATCTCTTGGATTTTTAAGTGCTTTTGACTTGCAGAACTACATAGCAGTTCTGCCCCTGAAAGGATATGTTAGGAGATACAAAAAGCCAAAGAAAGACATAAGCACTATCATTTACTTTTCTGGCACCATATTCTGTAATAACCTACAGCCTTTTAATTGCCTCCATTTTAATTTTTATCCTGTGGACCATTTGGTATGTTTGGAATGCTGTTTATTTTTCATATTGTGCAGTGAGCAATCCTAATCAAATGGATCTTTTCCATGTATTGCACATTTTCTATTCTGTTTGTCAAAGCTACTTGTAATAGTTTATAACTAAGACATGCATAGGATGGTATAGCTCTCTGTGAAGAATCCAGTAAAGAATATGCTAAAAAATGCTCTTGGAAACCAAAATGAAGCTTTTATATCTTCAACTTCTATTTCAGTCTCCCACAAACAATAAAGTCCTGAATAAACACCAGATAATTTTTTTTAAATTACTCTTCATATGGGTTTTTCCTAAAGGGTTATCTCCCGATGTGACTATTACTAAATGCAAAGTAATTGTTCTCTCATTGTTTGAAATGCGGAAATCCAAGTGGAGGCCTGCAGATTGTTTGGGGAGTTATGGGGTCACTTGTAAATGCATTAGAAAAAACTGCCAGGAACTACTGAGAATTCTTGTGACTGTCTCTTGAGTGATAATGGCTGCTTTAGACTATAACACTGTGAGAGAACCATAATTAAATGCAACTACTGTAGAAATGGTTAGGCCCAGTCTGCACATGCTAGCTATGGATTGAATGACTTGCGTGACAAGAAACTGCTTTACAACTAGACAGGCAGGAGAAAGTTGCCGACCATGGTATCCTGTGCTGTAGACAATATCTCAGAAATCAATGCGCAGTTTTGCAGCCCAACATCTCCAATAACTGTGCTGTGTGTTAGTTTCCTCTTGTCCATACTTCCACGAGGCAGTTCAAAGCTACCTATATCCCATTCTCCAGCATGCTGCAAACCGTTTTTCCTCTGTGGCCTAGTTGGCGGTTGTCCTTGCTCCTGATCTTTCTTGTGCCTTTTTTCCCCTTTGAAAACTGTAAGGAGCAGCCTCCTTTGTTCTCTTCTCTACTCGTGGATCAGGTATTTAGCATCTGGGAGGTGCTGTGGTGGGGGCTTCCAGAGACATCAGAGCTGGTGCACAAGCACTGGGCTAAATCTAAAAGATGCTTCATCCATGAGACAGCTTTAACAGGCTCTACTGAGAGCAAATCATGCATTGCCTGTTCAGCCCATTGACCCTAATATTCCTTGAGCATGGAGCTGTGAGTCTGACAGGCACACTTGGGATCCTTATCCTCCCCTCACTCCAAGAAGCTGTGACTCCATCACAGAAAAGCCAAACCAGGAAACACAGAGCTTCTCCGTGTTCTGCTCTAACGATAAGGAGGACTTCATTCAGCCAGCTCCGAAATAGATCCTGGAGCAACTGATGACCACAATGATAAGATCTTAGCGTAGCTGCTGGCCCCATCCTAAGTCCTGAAGAGTCCTATATGCTCTGATGAGAAAAGCAGGCTTAGAGTCAGCCCCCTTTCTCCCAACTTGAGTCAGGAAATTCTGGCAGAGAATTTCTATCTCCCAACCTGTAGGAAGTATGCAAATGAGGATTCTGAGGGAGAAATTTCTAGAGGACTCAAGGCCCTGTGCAAAATAATAAAAATACAAAGGGTAAGAAACAGTATAGAAAAGTAAGGGGTATTTGTCCTCTGACTCATACTTCCTCTACTAAGGAAGAAAGCATTCAAACTCTAACTCTGAACAGGATACAGACAAAATGGAACAAGTCCCCCAGAAATTAAAAGCCATGGGCAAAAAGGTTGTAACCACAGTTCAGAGCCAAACTTAAAAGCAAATCTCTCTCTTCAAAATCCTCTCCTGAGCCAGTGATTCTCCTACACCTGTCCTTGAGGAAGTAGTCAGGGAGGAGTAGGAATCTCCTGAACAGTGTAAACACATTAACAGGCACGTTCTCAGATTCTACAAGCTGCAACAGCCAGAGAATGCTCTCTCAAATCTGCTTTAGGTCGATGCAGCCATAGCCTCTTTAGTAAAAGATATGGTTATTCCACCTGAAGGGGGCTTTTCCTCCAAAGAATAGGAAAGTTGAAGGAACCCTTAAAAGGGACTTGGGTGCTTCCTTAACCACCCTCGGAGCATCTCTGGCTGACACACAAAGCTCGTAAGGGCGGAGACTAACTCAGTTTTAAATCTATACTTAAGACAACCTCCCTACTGTCTGCATTTGTGGCTGATGCTGCAATGGATGTGATGAGGCTTTTTGGCAGGGTCATGGCATATAGATCACTAGCCAGGAGACACATAGCTTCATGATGGAATGCAGATCTGAGATACACATGCCAAACAGTCGCAGGAGATTGTCCTCTCTTCATTCCATCCAAAGGCAAGCAACCAATGAGAAGCTATGGCACACCTTGAATGTCTGATGAGCATTAAAGATTTATATCGAGCACACACAATCCACAAGGAATTTGTTTCCATTCACTCAAGATGTCAAACCCATAGGGTATCCAAAATAGCCCTGTCCAGATGGGTCAAATTAGGTATAATTGAGTTATAAAGGCATCTGGGGTGTCTGTTGCAGAAGGAATCAAGGCACATTCCACAAGATCCATGGTAACCTCAGAGGCGAAAAGAGCATGAGCTTCTACCACAAATATCTGCAGAGCACCAATATGGATATCGACTAATCCACTTTATAGCATTTGATAAAGGTATCTTCCGTCTTTCTTCAGTGGCCTGCTTCAGCAGGGTGCTGCAGGCAGCGGTCCAGTAATAATCTTGCCATTTTGGCAATCCTGAAGACAGAAAAAAACCAAACCCTTTTCTATTCATTCTCTTATCCCTCCCCATTCCTTTCCACTGTTTTGCTATTTACTCTATGTAGCAGAATTATGATGGACTCTGGGTGCAGAATGAAAAATTTCTTACTCGGTAATTTCCTGTCTGCTAGCAGTGTATCCCACAATTTTACCTACTCAGGATGGCTCTCTAGCTAAGTGTTAACATAAACAAGGAGTACATGCTTATTTGGTGAGCACTGGAATTGTTGTTACTAATTATTTTCCATAAATTTTTACACAGCTTTGGAATCAATCATCTGCCAGCAGGCTGAAGAAGAGGGTGTGGTTAGCACAGCTGCTGTACTACAGCTTTGTACTGCCTTTGGAAACTGAAGACAGGAGGGGAATAGCCCATATGTAGCAGAATTGTAGGAGACAGTGCTGGCAGAAAGGAAACTATCAGGTAAGAAATTTTCTAATCCACAATACTGAATGATTTTGGTTAGACTTTACCTTCGATGATCAGTGGTTAAAGTATAATTTGATGGGCCCCAGAACCCTCCTAATCTCCAGGCCCCCTTCCCGTATGGTCCGGGCCCCCTTCATGCATGTGCGGGCCCCAGCCCAGATAGGCATTTGCAACCACTTCTCAGTACCACATGCATCAGTTATCGCTCCATAAAAATATTTATAATTTTATATGGCGTTTATGTCTATAGCAATTATTGTCACAAACTAGCAAACACAATAAGTATTGTGATTAACAAGGGTGGGGTGTAGGACCTGCCAGCAGCCAGGGCAGGGTGGAACATGCGTTCCAGCAGATTTTTCTATTTTTAGTGGCCCCGAAACTCTGGCCCCTCAAATTTGTGGGCCCTGGAACTGAGTTCTGGTGTGTTCCCCCTTACTTTAACCCCTGTCCATGATGTAAATGATATGACCTCCAACTGGTATGCTATGAACTGATTGACATCCCCTACTAGTCTCCACCTAATGTTTCCTTCATATTATCATCATTCTTTATTCTTTCCAAGTTTTAGGAGTCCAAAGCTACCATTTATGTATATATTAAGTCTTTAATACTTAAGATTTAAAATGATTAATTGACAAGCGATATATGATAATTGTGATTGAAGTAGATATTTTATATCCAAAGAATACTTTATTTTAATGGATATAGTACTATACGCCTAACAAGCATGGAGGGGCAAAGTTACCAGTTCTTCTGCCTATCTCTAGCTTTGTATGCATGGCTCACTGCTATTTTATTTGCATATCTGCTGTAGCAATAAAAAATGTAAATAATTAAAAGGAAAGAATGTATAGCAATCACTCTCTTCAACTTTCCTCTATGAGAATAGGGAAATGAAGTGTCAGATAAAGTTTTAAAAGATTTTGGACCTGATCAATGCCCATTAAGACATTGTGGCTACTTTGATACAGGAGTTACATTTAGTCTTAAGTGCCTTTAAGAAATTAGTTTTTAAATTGGCTACCCCACTCTCTTCTCTGAGGGTGTAAATGGTGCTTATGAGGTGGTGTCACTTATTCCTGGGGATAGTCTCCCTAGCCAGAAATATGCAGGTTCATAGTTGCATTTGCTGATTGTTTTTACTGATTTCCTATGGCTGACCCATGACTGGGAAGGGCCAAACTCAAAGTGACATGACACTGTAAGTCCCCCGGAAGCGAGGTGGTGTAAGGCGGTACGGGGCAGGCATGAGTTAGGAGTGGAAGAGGCAAAAGTGTGGTGGGAGGGACGGGAACGTGCTGAACCACCGAAGGTGAAAGAAGGAGCATCCATCCACAAGCAGATTTAAAATAGGACAAGTCCCTTCCCCCCTTCGTCGATCTGCTGGTGGTTTTTCCAGTCCCTGCCTCGCCTTAAATTTCCTCCCACGTACACGTCGGTCCTGGCACACGCCACCTCTGAGTGAGCAGAGGTGCAGGTGCTATTTCTCTCTGTACCTGCGAGGGACGTCAGCTCAGCTGCCTGCAGGGGCGGGGGCGGCGCTGTTACTGCACTGTTGCATTGTACAGGTGGGTCACAGCCGGGACTTCAGAGCTTTTCGTCCGCTGAGCTTCTGCTCCATCTCGCCCCCTCCCGTGCCGCCGTGCCCCCATCCTCACTGTGTCCCCCGCCCCCCGACCCTAACTCTGCGGGCGCCACCCGCCCGCCCCATCTCATGGCGAGCCGCGGCACTTCCTCAGTAGGAGAATTCCTGCCAATCACTGGGGAAGGCCCCGCCCTCAGCCGTCGCGGATTGGCTCTATGCCGGGTCGGGGGCGTGGCCATTGCGCGCTGAGGGGTAGCAGCCACGGCTACATCCGCCGGCGCCTGTTGGCTGAGCTTTTCAAACGCCAACTGAAGTGTGCTGCGCCTGGGGCGCGCGCGGGGCAAAGCCGAGCGCGAGGGCGGCGGCGCCGCCTGTTTGTAGGGGCGCGAGGACTGGCGGGGCGCTGCGCGGTAAGTGGCCGGGGGGTGGGCGGGACAGGGCAGCAGCCTCCCAAGTCCCCTCCCCCCCGGGGTATCTTCCGGAGCGCCCCCGGCCTGGCCGGGTGGCACCTTCCTCCTGCGGCTGGGGGAGGCCGGAGCGTGTGCCAGGGGCGCTGGTCGGAGTCCCGTCGTGGGCTGTGTGGCTCCTTCTCCCTGGCTGCCCTTTGTGTGCGACTCGGGCCCGCCCGGCGGCGGGCTGGGGCACCGCGCTCGGGCCGGAGCCCGATCCGGGTGGCAGCCCGGCCCCTCCCGGCAGGCCCCGTCGAATGAGGGGAGCTCGGGTTCGCTCGCTGTCAGGGTCTGGGTTCCCGAAGCCGCCCAAGCCAGCCTATTGCGGAAGTCGAAGGAGGCCCTTTCCCTTCCCGTCCTCCCCACCCGTAACCGTCTGGGTCTTGCACTGCTCCGCCACTGGCTCCTCACCAGACCCGAAACAACCGAGCTCCGCTTAGTGGGCGATGAGCTCGGCGCGAGGCGGGTGAATGGCTTTCCCGTCGGTGAAGCTGTCTGTCACATAATTCCCAAGACTTAGTAGCCGCTACACCAGTGCTTTTCAAACTTCTGTCCTCAGGACCCAGCTGGAAAAAATCATTTCTGCCCGCAACCCAGCAGTTGCATCCTTGAGCCACAAAGAGTCCTGTGGCACTTTTAAAAAGACTAATAGATTTGTTTATCGCATGACTTTTTGTGGGCGACAATCCCACTTTGTCAGACACTTTGAAGATGGGAAACTTAAAGACTAATAGACTCGTAGTCTAACACGGCTACCCCTTTGGATCCGTGAGCAATGCAGTCCCGTCTATTGGTGGTGGCAGCAGGGGATGCCATGACCCATACCTGGGTGCTGATCCATGGTTTGAGAGCCACTGCTCTTCTACAGTAATAAGCAATAAGAGAAACCCTTGCCTGTGGTGTGCTGTATGTCATTTTGAGGGCACTTTCTGCTCATGTTTCCATGACAGTTCTTCTCATTAGGGTATTACTAACTTAGCCTTGCACACATTCTCATGAAGTAGTTCACAAATGCCTTGGTCCTTCTCTGCTGAAACAACAGCTTTCCAGCCCAAGAGCACAACTTTGTGCTTTTTTTAAAAAAAAAAACAACTTTCATTACTTATAGTTGGCTAAAAGACACTCTTGCAAACCTTGGTTGAAATATGAATAACATTAACTAAAAAATGAAATGCATGGACCCTTATTTTTTCTAATGTTTTGTTCCTCTTAATTTTTTTTTTTGGAAGACATTAAATGTATGTGACTGAAATTTTATTTACCCAAATGCCTTTATCTTTGGCTATTTGTACCCTTCTGTTTCTGCTGGAGTTTAAAAATTAGGAGCCTGAACATGTGCACATTTGTCCTGCCTTGAAGGCAGGGGACTAAACTACATGATCTGTTGAGGTATCTTTCAGTCCTACACTTCTGTGATTGCACAGACATAAGGATCCGTGTATGCAGATAATTAAAGGAATACATAATCATGTGGTATCTGTTTTCTTTCACTGGTATCATATCACAATATTTGGCATAATTCTGCAGCCAATTTATTTAAACTTTAAAAAAAAAAAATTAAAAATTGTGTTTTTCCACTGGCTTTCCAGAAGCAGAATACAAAATATTCGTCTTGAATTTAAAAAAGAGTGCTTTTTTCCCTTTATATTCTCGAGTGACTGCTATTTTTTAAAGCTGTATTTATCTGATCATAACAGTGGTAAAAGGATGCTGTTGGATTAAAGTTGGCGCAATTTAATTTTTAAAAAGGGTTTTGTTAATCCTAAATATATTCACAAAACTATAGAAACTTCTCTACAATTTATAAAATCCCAGTGAAAAATAAACAAATGCTGAAAGTTTGAAATCCAAACGATGCAATAATAAGAACCTAAAAGTGAAACTTCCTTTTGCTCCCTTTGGACTGCAAAAGTTAAATGCGGTTTCTAAGTGTTGACAAATTGGATTTTCAACATTATTTCACTTTAATTATCTAAGGTGCTGTTAGTAAGATGGGTAAATAAAGGCTTGTTTATATCTATTTTTGAAGTTGTCCTTTGTTATTTGTGGACTAAATTATGTGCCCTTTATTTTTTTTAATTAGAAAACTTGTCAAAATTTTGAAACCACAACACAAACATCTCTAAAGAATCCACAAGCTTGATTGTTTCTCATAGGCAAAAATACATGAATCAAAATAATTCCATTAACAATGTATAAGTTCAGAGAACTGATGATTTGGCACTCTGTTGAAGTGAATGTGTCAGATAAGGTGTGTATGATAACTAGTTTGAAAGAATTGCAGATGTGAAATATCAATTTGTTTTCTTGTTTCCTTTCCCATTGGAAGTTTGTGATAAATTGCTGACACTGAAGTTGTTTAATGTAAGGCTGGAAGGAGCCTCTTGATGTTATCTAGTTCAGACCTCTATGATGGAGCAGGTCTAAGCACTTTCTTACAGATTTGTTTGTCTAACATGTTCTTAAAAACTCCAGTGATGGAGATTCCACAACTTCCTTTGTTAACCTATTTCAATACTAAACTATCCTGATAGTTAGTATTTTCCTAATATGTAACCTAAATCTCTCTTGCTGTAGAAGTCCATTATTTTTTGTACTAGCTTCAGTGGACATTGAGCACAACTGATGACTGTCCACTTTATTACAGCCCTTCACGTATTTGATGATTATCATCAGGTCCCCACTCAGTCTTTTGTCAGTACCACACATGCCAGTTTTTTAAACCTTTTCTCGTAGGTCAAGTTTCCTAAAGTTTGTATCATTTTGTTGTTCTCTAGACTCTCTTCCGTTTGTTCACATCTTTCTTAAAGTGTAGTGCCCCTAGAACAAGACAGTATTCAAACTGAGGCCTTAACAGTACTGACCAGAGCAGGACAGTTACCTCCTGTGTCTTACATTAGTAATTCTCAACCACTGTTTTGGGACACATTACTGTGTTGCCACACAGTGCTAAGTGTGTTGTGGCGAGTCAGGGGGATGGCTGGATATGGCCTGGGTGGGTGGGGGGCTGGTGTGTCCTGTAGGGTCACGATACACTGCCAAGTGTGCCATGACCCGCAAAAGGTTGAGAACCACTGTCTTGCATTACATATGATACTCCAATTAATATACCCCAGGATAGTTTTTGCAACTGCATCATTGTTGGCTCTAATTCAGTTTTAATTCACTCTTACGTGCAGATCCTTTTCAGCAGTACTGTCACCTAGCCAGTTAGTCCCTGTTTTATAGTTGTGTGTTTAATATTTTTCCTTCTTCAGCATGATACTTACACATACCTGCACTAAATTTCAACTTGTAGATTGCAGATCAGTTCTCTAGTTTATCAAGATCATTTTGAATTCTTATCCTTTCCATCAAAGTGCTTGTAACTCCACCCAGTTTGGTGTCATCCACAAATTTTTTAAGCATAGTTTCCATCCCACTATCTGAGTCATTAATAAAAATATTGAATAATACTGGATCCAGGACAGACCCCTTCAGGACTCCCTTTGATACTATTAAGCTTTCAAAAATACGTTTTCTCCTGTTTGCTTTGGTATTTTGATAGACATGGTAAGAACAGGTGGAACTTTTAGAAGTTATTAACAAATGTGTCACAAAACAGTTTGATATGGCCATACCTCAGCCTGTTATCTATTATCTTGAGTTCATAAGTGGTCTTTAATCTTTAGAAACGGTTTTTTTAAAGATGTGAAAAACCACTCATATTTCCAGTGTGTTAAATGAGCTGCTTTTGAAAACATTGTCTTATGAGATAATTTTTCCTATTGCATAGCAGTGTTTAAATGCATCTGCTGCTCTGACAGGTGAAAACAGATATCCAGCAGAGGGAAGAAGACCTTGTGTTAATTATGTCTAGAAGAAAGTCGGAGAGCAAAAGCCTTCTCGGCTTGTTGTCTATATCTCTTCAGACACAAATCAAGATGGATAATTTCCATGATTATTACATGGTTGAACCTAATGAACTAGGAAGGTAAGAACATTCTTTTTGTCATGTTTTGAGGGTAATCCCTGCTGCATAGGGGTATGTGTTGAAAGAACAATACTGTCCCAGCCTCTTACCTTTTCTTACCTCTTTACCTTAACTTTCACCATGTGGCGTATGTGGGGGAAATGAAGCACATTTCTTCCCCTGTCCATATCTCCAAACAAATGGAAAAGTGTTTATAGAGAGCCTGAGTAAGATGCCAGCTCTTTCTATATGAGAGAGTGTAGATGTGTATGCACAGGGATCTTCTGTGTTTGGATCAGGGAGCATGGCTTTTTTCTTACACATCTTAGCAAGATGCTAAAGTGGTTATAATCTAAATAAGACAGAAAACAAAATTCAAAAGATGGACAGTGTGAAGGGCAGAAGACAGCATTTCTTAAAGTTTTGAAAGCCAAGTCCTGCCTTCAATCCTACCATGTGGAGGTGGTAATGGGCTACTCAAGAGGGATGATTGCTTGGATTAGACTGTCATTGTATGATACTTCCTCTCCTTTCATACATGCAATGTATTATTGAAATACTTTAAATTTCAGTTTTCTTAATTATCAGGATTAGCGTCTGTTTTAGTACTAATTAAAATGCACCTCTGTGATCTTGTTTCAGAAGCTCTGGAAACTCAGATATAGCTGAACCAGACTAACACAATTACCCCTTTGGAACATAGCTACACTAGTTTCACTGGACATATTTTCCAAGTTTTCTTTATACTCACATCATTTAGTGACTCTCTTTTTAAATGCAAGCTGAAAATCTAGAGAACTAAGTGAGAGACTTTTTTGGCTCCCTTCTCCTCTGTCCCCTCTTAGTTTCCTGCTCACACTCTGGGGAATTGCTAGGGTATAGTTTGTTTGAATAAAGAATAGGGGCACCTTCGAAGCTGACAGGTCTGCTGTTGGGGCTGGAGCAGTATGGTATGAGGCGCAAAGCCAAGTGCAAGAAGGACACGAAAGGAGGACAGAAGAAAGGTAAATATCTGGAAATAAGAGTGGAGATGTAGTGTTTGTCTTGTAGGAGAGGAAATGCTTGAATTTGTTTTGGTAAGTGCCCCATAGCTAACGATGGGATTCTAAGATAGGGTGATGTGATTTAAGCAGACGAAGAGTGTGATCTCAGTAGTCATGTTTTTTAGACAGATTGGAAGGGGGAAATGAGAGACGGAGAAGGTTGCACTGTTTCTTGCACATGACATGGTTATGAACAGTGGGGACAGTGAAGAAATGGCATATTCAGTGGGAAGTCTTAACAAAATGTTTCTACCTCATGTGTCAAATGAGGTAGACTATATTCATATAGATCTTATGAAACTTTTAAATGTGTCTCTGCATGCCATGTGTGCATAGTGGGAGTTTAACAGGGAAGGCCAAAACTATTCATTTTTGTTTCACTGTTTAAAATCTAATGAATTTCCTGCCTTTCTACTGATCTTTCAAAATCAAAAAGTATTTTTCCTTTAATTTAATATATAATATGCTGTTTGTCTTAAGTCATCTTACAACTTTTTATCTTAATAATTAGCACAAATTTAAATGTGGTGCATTGTAAATGAAAAGCAATACATGAATTATTACTAATTAAGGTTATCTCTTCATGAGATTTTATCACTGACTGTTCAAAACTAGTGTTCACTCTAAGTGGAAAGAAGATGTTTAGGAAATTAGCAGGACTGTTCATGTGAAACTTAAAAGGTTCCTCTTTTTTAAATTTAAATTGCGTGTGGTTGAAAGAATGAGACCTCCAAAAAGCTTACATTTTATTTGTCTTTAAATTTCATTGTGTGTTACAGAATTAAGCTGATTCATGTTAAGCAGATTACTGCAGAGCATTTTCACAGCTGGAAAAGCAGTTAGCCATTTCCAGTTATCTGTCATAAGAGTGTGTGTGCATTTCAGGTTAAGAACATACCTCTACCTCTTTCTTTTAACTAAATCAGTAATTGACTTTTATGTGATGTGTACCCTTATCTGTTTCTATACTTTGTGTGTTTTGTCTTTGTTTAGCAACATTTTATTCTTAGTTATTTCATTTTCTGATATGTTGCAAGACAGTGAGAAAATATGTAGTCAATATTTTTAACAATAAATACTAGAAAGTTGTGGAATTTTAACCCATTTCTTAATTTGTCAGATTTTATACAAATTGAAGGAGTATTTAATAGTCTACTGGAAGGTTAGGGTTGGAAGGGACCTGAGGAGATCATCTGGTCCAACCCTCTGCAATAGGTACTATGTTACCTGCAAATGGGTATGGACATTTTTGTGTGCAGAGTGAGTTTGACTGACTTTCATGGGGGTCTCCACCCAGAATCCAATTTTGCATGTGACCTTCAAGCATTCTCTTTTGTGTGTATAGGTGATAGAATTTATATGTGGAAAGGCATCACCTGCATGCTCAGTGATGTATATGAACAAATCAAGAGGACTGAAAATTTACAGTATTATCTCTGTACATAAATCTCTACAACGTTCTTCATATTTATACCATTTGACTGTTTTAATTTTGTCTCAAGTTCTTAAAAGTCCATGCTATTCTTTTTTAATTCTGAAAATACTTCATAATTGTGTAACCAAGCACCAATGGAAATGTCAGCCATGTGATCATAAATCTTGCTTTTTCAGAAGTTTTTAACTTGGCTTAGAGAGTACATTTTTTCTCTAACTTTTTAAAAGTCAGCTTGGTTTTTAAAAACAGTGTGTGGGTTTCTTCTAAAAACATATCTTTACCAAAACACGTTTTTGCTTCTATACTTAAATAGTGGGCAAGGAAATGAAACAGAATGCTTTGTCTTCTTACTGTAATCAAGAAAGGGGAGTGATGTCTAGCAGCTAAAAAACAGGATTGAGTGACAAGATTTCTGGATTGTATTTCTGGCTTCATTGGCTTGCTGTGTGAATCTGGGCAAGTCTCTTGCTTTTCCATGCCTGAGGTTAGCCATCTAAAAGTTCCTATTGTAACTCAGCTTTCCAATTTTTATTTTAAAATAGACAACCCAAACATGAAAGAATTGATTTTTAGGAAAATGCACAAAAGCTGAAGCTTTTGTTCGAAATATTGAGAATCGTTTATGGAGAGAAATTGTGGACTATGAAAATCTCCTGCAGTTAAAAGGAGCTTCTTCCAGAGAAGGCATACTTTTAGTGAAACCGTCTTAATATAATTCAAGGGAGGCTAACTGTAATCCTCACAAACTACTTAATCCTAAATTAGAATTAAGTTGTCTAAAAATAAACATGACAAATGGAGAATTTTTTTTTATAACTATTAAGCTGTTTCACAGGAGTGGAAGTTAATCTTAAATGTCTGTACAGCACTTTTGAGATCTTCCCTACATGTGTAAAATGTTTACATGTGAAAATTTAAGTTTTTTAGCTAACTTGAAATCGACACTGCAAGCACCTTAATAGATTGATGTGATTTCTAATCTTACTGTAATATTAGTATAGTCTGATGTTTGCTGAAATTATAGTGTTGATTTATTTAAATGTTTGTAAGAAACTACTGTATTTACCTTCTGTTCTTACAGCAACAGTACACTAGAGTATGGTTCTGAAGCTATTGAGATGGAGTCCAACCTCTGAAAGAGATTCTCTCAGGAACTATGTCCCTTCTTGTTCGTGATTGTATAACATCCACGTAGTAACAGTTGCTTATGTGGAAAAATAACTACTTTTTATTCATTCCTGCAACGTGATTACATTTGAGCCTTCATTTTTCATGGTGTGTTAAATGTTCTATTACCAATTTTTCCCCTCTATGAGAATATTTTAATCCATAAACACTGAAAAAAATGCAGATTCCTGCCATTTGGCCTTGAAGCTCACACTATATAGGTGTTGTCTAACTGCTTTTGTGAAGCAATTTTCTCTTTGGAGAATAATGTACTAGAAAATATTAGCATATTTATCTTCAGGACTTGAAAAAGAGCTTTGTGGAGCTTGAAAGCTTCTCTCTTTCATCAACAGAAATTGGCCCAATAAAAAATATTAGCTCACCCACCTTGTAACTGTCATATCGTGGATCAGCATAGCTACAACGCTGCAGACAACTGTTTATCTTAAGCACTTGTGAAGTGCCCATATCTAAGCATCAGCATTACTTTTGTAAAAATTATGACAAAGTTATCTTAATCTTTTTTCTTTTCTTTGCAGAGGAAGATGTGCTGTGGTTAGAAAATGTATAGCTAAATCCACAGGCCAAGAATACGCTGCTAAATTTCTGAAGAAGAGGAGACGAGGACTGGACTGCAGAGCAGAAATTTTACATGAAATTGCTGTGCTTGAATTAACGAAGTCTAATCCTCATGTAGTTAATCTCCATGAAGTCTATGAAACGACAAATGAAATCATCTTAGTTTTGGAATAGTAAGTATGCCTTACATCAACATCCATGTTTTTAATAATTTAACATCCATTGTTTGTGTCAGTTGACCATAAATAACCAGGAGAGCAATATATGAGCATATTGACAGTGTACTTAAAATTACCCTCTTATGCTCCATTGTGTTTAGTTCTTGGGGGATTTGAATCTCAATCCTTCTTTGTTGGCAATTGAATTTTCCAGGTATGATTATATTCATGTCAAAAGATGTATTGAAACCATAGTTAATTTACATGCTTTTGTTTTTTGTTTTTATAAATGACATTTATATTTATCATCAATTATAAATAATTAATACAAGATAAATGTTGCATAAATAATAAAATTAATGTTATATTGACAAATCAAGAAAACTGAACAATATGTATATTAGTGCTGTACTAAAAGCCCCCCAAAACCCCATATAATTAGATTAATAAACATTACACTTAAAACTGCAATCAGCTAGGAAATGCAGAAATTAACACTTGAGTGACAGTATTAACATAGGTGCATTATGCATCTTCTATGTGTCCTAACATGTATACCATAAAACAAATAGTACTAGTTACATATTTCACCAGGAAAAACAAGAATGGAAAGTGATTGTGATAATATTAGAGTTGGGACCTTAACTTTTTCATCTTCTCACTCTGACTAGATTTTTTTTTTCTTTTATATAGGGGAAGGAGGGAGGGAATCACTGTTTCTTAATATATGGTGTTTAAATTAACCCAAGTAGCTTTTCAGGGGATCAATATGGAGAAAACAAATTTCCCACTATTTCTTCCCCCTCCTCCCTCCATAGAGACATTTTTCTTCATGGCCATGTTAACAGCATATGTTAAGCTTATGTTTATAACATGACAGACATCTAAGACAAAATTGTAAAGAGACTCTAGCAATAAAGAAACTTTTTAATGACTGTTCACTTATTGCTGAATATAGATATTCAGGTTAAATGTCCTGTATCTGTAAGGGAAAAGCAACATTTCTTACCTATGTTAAAAAACACAGTTCTCTGAAACAGAAATGTTAAAATGTGACTCATCTTTTCCTCCATCCCCTTGTGCTTCATGCTTTTATCAGATTGCACTATGTTTTAGCCACATCCTATCTAGCCAAGAGAAGAAGCTCTTTTTCTGTCAATTTCTGTGTGAAAATTAATTGGTTCCACTTTTGTCTGATTCTGATCAATTTTATTTTCAGATTTTCATGCATTCAATGTTGCAAGCACTAGAGGCAATTTTTTTTGTTTTTAAAAATCTCCCTTGTCAACTTAAAATACAAGAAACAGATATTTGTATCAGTCATCAGGTTTTGTAAAGTCTTCTGTATAATCATATTTGGTCAAATTCAACTAGAATTCATGTAAGATTGGGGTTTTTTTATTTGTATAATCATTTTCGTAGAACAGTCTCTAATGTCAGGCCAGCAAGAAAAAAATGTATAAATGGATTGTATGTAAGGGATCTGGCTTTACTAGCATGCTCCATGCTTTTATTGCACAAAGAAAGACGAACAAGTCACATACAGCCAAATTTTAAAAAATAGCTTCTTTTCTTAACACGGTTGACACCTTGTTCCTAACTTTAATAAGTGGCGGGCATTTGCAGCTCCTATTGACTACAGTTGGTGTTAAGTGCTCAATACTGCCATTGGGCACAAGGGCTATGTCTACAGTTGTTAATTTAGGTCGACTTTAGCTAAGTCAACTTAACAAAGTTGACTTTAAGTCGACTTTAAGTCAACTTAGCATGTCCATACTCAAATTTAAAGTCGACTTAGAGCATCCACACTGGATGCCTAGGTCGACTTGTAGGGGCTAGGGGGACCTTGGGCAGGTCCACGGTGGCAGGGGGGCACCCCTTGCCAAGTGTCAGGGGGCTCAGCCTTTGCCCCATTGTACCTGGGTACAATGGGGCAAAGGGGGACAGGGACCCTGGCAGGGCAGGGTGGGCAGGGCTCTACCCTGCCCTTTTGGGGGCATGCCAGTCTCTCCCTGTGCCACCCCCCTGGCAGGGAGGGCAGTGGGGGAGTCCTGGAGAGCCCTAGTCGACTTTAGAAAGTTGACTTAAGCCTAAAGTCGACTTTAAAGGAGGTTTAATAAATTAGACTTAATTTTCCTTAAGCAAGCTGCTTAAGTCGACTTAAGGAAGTTTAAGTCAACTTAATTTACAAGTGTAGATGCACCCAAGGTGAGCAAGCTGGTCAGTGTCTTTTTCAAATTTTGGTTATCAGCTTTAAAGCCAATATTTTAAAATTTTGCTACTTAAAATTAGTGGTCTGGCTTTCAGAGGTGCTGAACAGCCACTCTGGTAGCTTGATACCTCTGAAATCAGGCCATTTATTTAGATGCCTAACTTTAGGTACCCATGTCTAAAAATGGTGTCTGATGTCAGTGACAAATTTCAGATATCACAATTATCAGTTCTTGCTAGCTATGTGTAAAACACACACACATACACACACTTGTAGGAACAAAAGTGTATAGGGTGTGAAATAAATGCTATCAATGACATTTTCTCTGAGCAAATCCAGTTTTTCTTTTTAGTAGTTTCTTAAGGTGAAATGTGCCAGCACAAGCCAAACTCATTTAAAATCTCAGTTTTTAAATAGTGCGCAGTTTAGAGAAATGCGTGAAGTATACATAAGCGTATTTTACAGGTAGTGATAGAAATACACAGGCATTGTACAGTTGCAGATTTTAGATGCCTGGATAAATGGTCCGGGACAGGATCTTCTAAGTGGTCTACAGTGAGATTATTTGAGCACCACTGACATAAGGGCTCTTCCTAGAGATTGCTGGCTTTAGACGAATGTTCTGTTTCTTGAATTTATTCTGAGTGATTGATTGAAATATTTTTGCTTCTGAAGGAGTTCAGCCAACAAGAATATTGTCTATTTCCCAACTAATTATTAGTATTAGTTACTGGCTTAAGTGAAGCTTTTGCCTTGTTCAGGAGGCTCTTGGTTTTGATGTTCAGTGAAGTAAATCCTTTGTGGTGGACTGGAAGAGAACTAAAGATGATCATCCTGCAACTTTTAGACACAGTTTTAGAAACCAGGGTCAAAATTTTCAGATCAGTGCAACAAATAGCTACACCTTCCACTTGGAAATCTCAGCATATGTTTCCTGCTATGAAATTCCTTTCTGCCTATGCCTGTTTGCATTTTATAACTTTTTTTGTAGATTACCAGACTGATGAATGCATTAGAAAATACCATTAAGTTTTAGGACTTTCTCAACAGCATCTCTTTAAATGTGCAATAATTTGAATTATAAAGACATTTAGGCAGTTTTACAATTCTAATACTCTTCTTATATTTGGCATTTGTGTAAAGAAGATTAAGCTTAGTACATCTAAAGTGGCTTGTGTATATTTTTTTTTTTTTTTGTTTCAGTGCTGCTGGAGGTGAAATCTTTAACTTGTGTGTCCCTGATCTAGATGAGAGAATTAAAGAAAACGCTATTATCAAAATTATTCGACAGATACTTGAAGGGCTCTGCTGTTTGCATGAAAACAATATTGTGCATCTTGATTTAAAGGTAAAATTACACACGGTCTTTCAATAACTTATATTTTGTTTGTTTAGCTCATTTGTTGATTATGTCAGCACCAAAATCAAGTCTGTATGAAAAGCCAGGGTGGGGTATGGCTACATCAGAATAACTTTGGCATAACTGATGCAAATGTAACAGGTGTTACTTTTCTATATCCAATGTACGTAGTATTTTCTTTTTTTTTCTTTAATAAAAAAACAAAAGCAGGCTGTGCATCTTGACTGTCTTAACATTTACGTAGGGAACTAATGCTTGTATTTCCACATTTCATTAATTTTATTAATGTGAAAACCTGAATACTTCAGTATTATAGAGCTTTTTCTCATTGTATATCCCTTGTTAATACTTAATTGATTGAACTTAACTTTAGTATTAAAATGGTCCCAGTCAGGCCTCTGAAGGTCGTGTGTCACTCCGGTGAAAGGAATATGCAAGGGGAGAATTAATGCCTTTTGCTGCTACTGTTTGGAACTATCTTTTGGAGGGATGGGTTAGCATGGGAGAAGCATGTGTTCACACGGTAATGGCTGTATCTTGGCAACTGAAAGAAACTTTCACTATAAATATTAGCTGACAGAATATGGAAAAATGTAGCTATAATTGCAGAAAGGCACTGTGTAGGCCACAGTGTTAGTGTTCTCCTGCAAATGATTACTCTCCTGTTCCACCTAAGGCAGTGTGACTTCCGAGTGGATTGTACTGTATACTGTATATAGTCTTTCATATTGGTGTTTTTAGCAACAGCATAAGAGCTGCAGGTATTATGATGTGGCTTTGGTCAGAGAAAGTTACTAATCACAAATGCTTTGTGTGGATTCTATTTTAAAAAGGCAAAATTAGGAACTAAAATAGTATTACAGAATGCTTAAATATAACATGAATGTCATTTTGGTGTATACTTTTTTTTACCAGTTAAATCATACTTAAATAGTTAAACCTCAAGGACTAAATAGTCATCTTTCTCCATTTAGCCCCAGAACATCTTGTTGAGCAGTTTCAGTCCTCTTGGTGATGTAAAAATTGTAGATTTTGGTATGTCTCGGAAGATCGAGAATACTAGTGAACTGCGGGAAATCATGGGAACTACAGAATATCTAGGTATGGTGGAGGTTTTTCCTTTTTAAATTCCAGTATGAAAATAAAAACAGAACAAATCAGTGAATTTGAAAGCTACACATGTACAGTGCTTTATAAGCTCAATTTCCTGAGTGTCTCATACCTAGTATCTTGTGTCCTTTAATAGTCACCACGTATTTTATTTTGAATAGATTTTTAGCAATTCATAGATCAGTTGAGATTTTCTTTTTAAAAGTTAAAAATATTTGAGCACTGAAAAGAGAAGTGATATATAAAGTCACTGTTTGCTTTTTAAAATTAATGTTTGAGAAATTATATGTAGTTAGAACATTGCTAATTCTCTCTAGTGACTAAGTGACCTACTGAAAATCAATGATGATTTTACAGGTTATCATGTAACTGAACAAATAATAAAACATTAATGTAACTTAGAGATAGTCAGTTGTGGTTTGGTTCTATTTTGATTCTACAGTACATTACTAGTTTATTATTTTTTTTTTAAATCTTAATATGAGATCAATGGAAGCATCTGCTATTAAATTATTATGGTGGAGACGGACAACTTCTTGTGTTATTAAGTATGCAATATGGTGAAACTGATTTAGTAAGATTAAACTATCATCTGGAGAGGAAAGATCAAGTTTTAAAAAAAAAAAAATTTTTAAGACCTGCTCCTCTGAGGAAATTTCCTCCAAATTCTGTCTTTAAAATTGGTTCCCTGACACTGATTTTAAGATCAGGGAGTTGTATTGAACAGTTGACTGTTTAGAACCCATTCTTTATTGTGGCTTCGCTGGCTTTAAAAATCACATCAACAACACCAGTTTTAAAATTGATTAGAATATTTGTGGAAACTTCCCAGTGTAGTCCAACCGTTTATGTTCAGCTTAAGATCTTATTTATGTGCAAGGAAAAACCAATCACTCTGAGTCAGTTTAACTCCTTAGAAACTTTGTCAACACAAGTATTTCAGCCAATTTACAGAATTGGCTGGAGTGGAATAGAGTTGACTTTCAGAAGCTCTAAGAGCCAATTCATTGCTATTGTATCGTTGAGTCAACCAGTTCTCCTTACTGCTGTCCCACATTATGCTGTAGTGGCCTTTTTAATATCTTCTAGAGTACTTTGGCTTTGGGACCTGTATCAGAAACTTTGGGATAGGTACCCAGAAGGCATTGTGGCTGAAATGGCTTAGAACAGCACTAATGTGGATGCAGGACAGGTCACAATTAATTCAGTAAGTACCATCATTTTTCTCCACCACAAGAATTTTTCCATCTTTTTCCACTACAAGAATTTAATGCAGGACAGGTCTCAAATTGATTCAGCAAGTATATCATAATATGATGCATTGAAATGTTTGTTTAAAGTAGCTCCATTGCTCTGGTTCAACAAAAATTGAACCTTCAAGATGTAGATGGGGCAGGTGGCTATAGGAAAAGCTTCCAGTCTAGTCTTGCAATTCTAAATCTGTGATGAGTAAGAAACTGCTAGTTCAGAAGTGATTTTAGTGCTCTTTAGCAAAAAGCAATTTATTTCCTTCATCTGCATTCTTATAGTTAAATAAGAGTAATAGAGGCTTGATTAAACAAACTACATGTTAGTCCTCTATAGTCTTTATTTTAGTTTAAAATTGTCCAAAAATAAATAAATAAAATTGAGTGTGACGGAGGTTACTTGAATAGGACATAGCATATTACATCCCTTTTTAAATCATGCATTTAAGGTTCACTTTTTTTTTTTCCAGCTCCAGAAATCTTAAACTATGATCCTATTACCACAGCTACAGATATGTGGTAAGTGGTTTTTTTTTTGTTTGTTTTTTAAAAGATGATGGTAATTAAGCTTGAAGAAAGTGGACACTAAATTCAGATATCAGCTACTCTTGCATGTTTTTTTCCTAACAAATCCTTAATTTTCCAACATTATCTACTATAATTGGAACATTTTACCCAAAATGTTAATTTTCTACTCTTTACATTTAAAGCACTGTATATTTGTTGCATTTAAAAGTTACTATGCAGAAAGAGTGTAAATCTGGTAACACTACGTAGAAGAGTATACTCACCACAAGAGTGCTTTCATGTGATTGGGTGTGGCTTAGAAGCTGTCTCATCTTGCACTCGCTGCCAGTGATCATTCCAGTCCTGTGATGCCTATCTCAGGACTCTGCCCTCTGATCATGTCATGATTTAAGTCCACTCCTTCTGGGATACGGCGAGTCCAGCAAATAAAAAAACTAGTGTCCTCGCAAAGTTTTCAGCTCCAACATTGCGCCTCATGGTCAGCGCACGTTTCTGGTTGTCCTTATCTCCATTTCAGGGTCTTCACACACTGGAACTAGTATCTAACAATCTAGTATCTTTAAAAACATGCTAAAGCTACTAAAAATATGGATTAATGGTAGCATGTATCAAATAGACCTTCATATCTCAAATTAGTCTTACTCCTATACATGTGACATGTTTTACCAAAACACCCCCATTGCCCGTACATGTTTACTTAAATTCTAGAAATTCTCATTTTTTGAATTTTACTTCCACTTCCTTTCCCTTCTTCCTCCTTCAGAGTTCTTAATCCATAAAGCTAACTGAATCTATACAGCTCCATGAATATTAAGAAGTTCTTATTATTTTGATCCCTTCCCACATAACTCCAGAAAAGTAAAGGGCGGTAAAGCTATTTTGCCCATAATTTGTTCCTGAGCCTGGAGCACTGTAAAGCAGAAATGACAACCTCTTTCCTCAGTTTCATTCTATAAAAGAAAGTTTCTTCGGTTTTTTTTAATCTCAGGGCACCACCACATATACTCTACAATAAAAGTCTTTCCAAACTTCAAGAAACCTCACCTGTTCAATTCTTTTATAAACTACATGATGTAGAGTTCATCTTCACTTTCTCATGACCAAACTATCTCAAAAATAGGGTACTCTAGCATATGTCTGTGACTATGTATCAGCCTTCCTTATTCTCCACAGCTCTCCATGAAACTGGAAAAAAATATTTTTTCCTATTTATATAAATAAAAATTGGGGAATCTTATGTGCATTTTTATGTTGCCATGTTGGTTTCTACTGCTGCCATAAATTTAAAAGTTACATGTTCCTGCAGTCTGGATTCCTAAATTTTTGTACCTAGTACTTGCCCTTCTTCAAGAGCTGGCCACTATCATATTAACCATGGATGTACATGTGGCCACATACCTTGGACTGACCGTTCCTAAGTTGCAGTGTGTTGGTCTGCCCTGCACCTTATACCTCCTCTTGCTGTGAACTGAAGCTGTCAGTGGTAGCGTAGATTGCTTCTTCAATTCTTTTTCTACCTTTGGCAGTCTGGTATGGAACCTCCTGTAGTTCCAGGATTCAATTTTCTTGTTAAAAAAATAGTGTCTCTTTGAATTCCATTAGTTAGGTTTCATAGTTAGCATATTGTCATAGTGTAGTTAATAATAATCAGGGGTTCTTCCCCCCATCTCAGTAATCCCCTGATGTTTGAGCCACTTCTATCCAAAGTTCTAGGTTTCAAGTCTTACCTTTCCTGCCATTGGGTCTTCCAAGTAAGAGACCCAAACGAGTTGACTGGGAGTAGCATCTCATCAAGGTGTGACATCTGTCACTCCTTCCCTCCCCACACCAACCAGTCCTGGGAGTTCAGACTTCGCAAGCAATAGATGGATTTTGGTCAGACTTGGGTTCTTCATGCTCCCTACCTTGCTGACTGGTGTGGCCAAGCCGTGCCCTGATGAAACACTTGAGCAGACCAAAGGGCTCCTCTGAAAAGAAGCACAAGGAAAGAGAGGAAAACAACCCATACGTCTGCTAGGAGGACACAGCTTCCCTTCTTGCCTTGGAACCAAATGAGAGTCTGTGCCTTGGAGCTGGTGTCTGGAGCTCATGGAGATCCCACAGAACTGGGAGCATCTAGTGCTCAGAAACTGTCTGAGAAGGTGTGCAAGGACAGTAGGAACAGATTTTCTTTGGCACTAGTAGTTCTGTGCCAAGACGACTGTGCCGTGCTAAAACAGTAGCTGGCTATTGGTCAAATTTATTTACTATATCCTCTAAAGATATGTGAAATGCAAAGTACAGGGGGACACAAGTAAAATTTTCTGTGTTTTCTGTAAAAACTGTTAAGAGGGGGAGGAAGTTGCTCTTATTTTAAGAGTAAAACAGAAAAAGAGCTTCCTCTTTCCTTCAAGATAGAGTTAAAATAGGTGGATTTTTTTAAACACAGCAATCTCTTAACTCAGCTACACAGTCCTTTTGTACTAGAAAATGGATACCCAGTTTCTGGCAAAAGAATGCCCTATCTACTGAGGAGTTGCTCTGTAACCTGGAGTAGCAAATGGTGATAATATCACCCAGGCAGTGAGAAGCTTCCTTTAGTGCTGTGGAAATAGAATGCCTAAACTTACTGGGAAGGACGTTCTTTACTACAAGCCATGCTATCATGGTAGTTCATAGTCATTAGGCTTGAGCATGACTCTCTAAACTAGAGGCTAGAACATTCACATAGTATGTGGGAGACCTGTTTTATTTCTAAAAAGTGGAACAGTTTCTATAGAAGAGATTCAGACCTACATCAGGATATTCTGTTGTGCAGTGGCTGGAGCACTGTCTTGCAATATGGGACCAACAGTTCAGATCCATATGTGGCAAAGGGGCAGGGTTTGAACCTGGTCCTCCCATATCTCGAGAGTGCCCTGACCCACTGGGCTAAAAATTAGAAACCACCGCTGCTTCTAGCTGCTTTGTGAGTCTTGTCTTCCTTTTGCTTTTGTTAAAATACCAAATTCAGAAGGAGAAATTGAGTCATGTCAAACCAAAGATTTTGAATTTTTGACTTTACTGAAAAATCCGGGTTTTCATTTTCATTCTGAATCTGAACATTTTAAATTGGACTTGCTAGTGAACTGAAAGCCATTACTATCCAGCTGTAGCGTAGTTCTACAATAAATGACTTTGTATTTAGGAGATGGAATGCTCCTGATTCCCTTCACTGCTTTTTTGTACTGTTGTGGTAAGGTTGACATAACCACGGCATGATGATGTGTCTGGACATCAGGTGGGTTGCTATCATGTTCCCCCTGTGAATCTGTACTGAGGAATTCAAAACTAGGCATTAATGTTGATTTTGGAAAACATGCTCTATCCTACCCTCCAAAGCAGAAGGTACAGGTGATGGTGGCAGCAAGAAAGAAATGACCGGAGATTTAAGGAACTGAGCAACTTCCTTTCTTGGCTGCTAGGAAGAGCAAGTGGCATACCAGCAAATTTACTTAATGCTCTGAGTAATAAATTAAGAAACACATTACATGTATCACACAGTATATGTAATCAAATGAGTTAGAACTGTGGCATGCTTAAGTTCCTTTGCTGCCAGTGGAATGAGAAATACCAGGGAACAGTGACCACAGCACCAGTAATATGGGAGAGACTTCATTTTGGTGTTTGTTTTGTTATTTGGCATTTATGAGTTATAATTCAGAATGGAAGATAAAATTACATTTTCTTTCATTTCAGGAATGTTGGCGTAATCTCATATATGCTGCTAACTCAAGAATCTCCATTTGTGGGGGCAGATAATCAAGAAACATTACTCAATATTTCTCAAATTAACGTGGATTATTCAGAAGAAACTTTTGCATCAGTTTCACACCTGGCCAGAGATTTCATTCAGAAACTTCTAGTCAAAAACCCAGAGTAGGTAGTAAATTCTTCAGTGGGGAACCATATCTTTCTTGGTGTTTTCTAAGCACCTGGCAAAGCAGAGTCTTGATCCTTATTGAGGGTGTTGAGTGCTGCTTTAATGTAAATGTGATAAAACCAATGTCCATTCAACAAAAAAATGCTGGTTTCCTTATGGCTCTGTATGCTATAAATACTTAGAATGTGATGGACTAAAATGAAAAGTCTGACTTGGCCAGTGAGATCCCAGTAACAGTGAATAGAAATTCTATTTAAATATTGAACTGTAAAGTTAACAGACAGTATATTGGATTAATTTATGGTAAGGTCAGTTTGCAACTGATTATCCACTCAGTAATATACTATTTACTTCAAAGCAATTTTACTTCAAAAAATGCCATCATGGCTTCTAAATTGAATTTGCTTAGCTTGGAAATAAATTAACTGCCAGCCCCATAAACTTTGTTTTAAGAAGGTTGGTTGGTTGGTTTTTTGGTTGTGCATTGTAAATAATAGTTCTGCTAGCAAAATTATAAGTAAATCATCTTAAGATGCAGATGGCAAAGTTTGGCCCTAAATTTGGATTTTGGTTAACAAGTCTGAATCCTGAGCCCAGACTAGAATCTAGTATACTCTTCTATAGTTGGCAGGAAGAACGTGACAATCTGAGAATGCTGCAGAATTGTTGCCCAAACTAACACCTGTTTGTGTGTCTAAGACTTTGCTCTCCATGGTTGTGCATCATTTTCAAATTATTCTTTTAATATTTGTAAAATAATCTCTATTACCATACAAGAGGTTAATACTTTTACTTATGAGTAAAACAGCTTCCTTTCATTTTTTTTTTTTTTTTTTTTTTTAAAGGGAAAGACCAACAGCAGAGGCCTGTCTCTCTCATTCTTGGCTGAAACAGGGGGAATTCATACTATTTTGTAATACTGAAGAATCTTCCTGTCCTTGTCCAATGCAGGAACACACAACAAAGTGTTCAGAGGAAAGGAACACTAAATCTATTTGCAATGGTACCTGCAGCGACCGAGCAGATAAAGAGAATATTCCAGAAGATAGCAGTACTGTTTCTAAGCGTTTTCGGTTTGATGATTCATTGCAATATCCCCAAGACTTATCAACAGACTTAGTATGTTAACATACATCTGTGCAGATCCTCTGAACTGAATATAGGACTATAATCTATTCTAATGGTGAATATTAGGAGAATATGGGTTGTCCATTTGTGCAGCATGGTTATATTGGAAATGCACTTTCGAGCAATCCTCTTGTGTTACTTCCTTTTTATGTCCATTGCTGGCAATGGCTTTTATTCTCGAGAAACTGGAATACTGGTTTCAGGGGAGTGTCTTTATGTTTTGAAGGAGATTTAGTTGAATACATTTGCACTTTTCAAGTTTTAGTCCAAAAATGTTTAATATAATAAAGTAGAGAATAAAAATATAAACTTTTGCACATTAATAAACAGACCCTAGTTAAACAACTTATAAAAATGCTCAAGACAAAGAGTAACCTAAAACATTTTTGTGACTAAGACTTGATAACAGATTGAAGCAGGGAAATTGAATCTAATTATTTTTGACAGCCTTTCGCTGCAGTGACTGTGTAGTCATTGCAATCATTTGTTCACTGAGTTTAAAATCAGTGGAATATTGAGATGTATTGGATGCATTCAGCAGGTACTTTTTATTTAGAACATTAAGCTGTGGTTAAGGATAATCTTTCTGCCTTAGCTGACAGGTTCCACCTGGATAGTGCACTGCATGATGTGGGATGCACTTGTAATATGCTAGCATGGCTACTGCTGGAATACTAGAGTAGAAGGAGGGTAAGTGGTCAGTCATAATGCTGAAGGTCCTTGCTTTATAAAGAAATCTAATTGTAAGAATATGGAAAGTCCTACACTGAAGTGCATATTGAAATAATAGTGTATATGCTCCAAAGAAGCTGTCATCAGTCTCTATATATACCTGGATTTTAGTAAAATACAGATTGCCCAGTAAACTATAAATATTAAAATACCCGTTATAATTTAGTGTACATACCTCTTAAAAACACCAGAGATGATGACACTTAAAGCAGCATGTAGTCATTTATTGCTCGTACAGCTACCATGCATCGGTCTTAAGGTTGTGTTTAAAAAAAGCTCATGAAGGTGTAGGATAGAATTAATTGGCTTACATACAGTAGAACACAGAATGAACATGTTCGGAATGGAGGTTCGTAATTGAAACAAAAACATGGTTGTTCTTTGAAAAGTTTACAATTGAATATTGACTCAAGATAGCTTTGAAACTTTACCATGCAGAACCATCCGCCCTCCCCACCCGCTTTTAATCTTAATTTAAATGAAACAAGCACAGAAACAGTTTCCTTACCTTCTCAGGTCTTAGTCAGTTTATAACTCTGAGGTTCTACTGTAGTCATTTTCCCAACCAAACTATTTTCCCTCAAAGTATTTGGACTCCTGCCAACCTTGAGAAATTGGCTGCAAAATCTCAGAATTAAAAAATCTATCAATTTTTGAAAACATTCACATCTATCTTCTGCTTTGTACTGTCTTTTTTTTTTTTTTTTTAAACAGGATATTTTTAATTCCATTTGTTCCCACTGTATTATGACAAGTTTCAACTTGGAACAAATGTTGATCCAGGTCCTAAACTTCTGAGTTTATTTTGGAAACAATGAAAACATATCATACCTATAGTAGCACTAATAGTGTGAAAATCAGTGTCTTTTCACAGGGAATGTAAATTATTAAAACTCTTTGAAATATTATGAAGGTAAATGGCACTTTAAGGTATTTCCTGGATCTTCAGGTCTGCATAGCTGAAACTCAGTTCTTCTCAGTTTCGATGCCACATTGTCTTATATAAAGAGAAGTGTGATATTTAGCTAATTGCAAGATGCTTCCTCAAATGTGCATTTGGACCCTATTGTATTTAAGCAATTTCTAGATGAAATTCAAGAGAAAATATCAAACCTTCAAATAATGTAAATGGGTATTTTATTAATGTGTAGTAAAATATTGTATTTTAAGTACCTTTATAACAAAAAGTTGGAAAAATATTTTTATTAAGTGATTTATATAGTAAATCATTTTATTCTACAAATGAGTCCAATAATGCTGTCTTTACTTGGATAATACTGTTGATCTGAAAGGAAGTGCAACTGAGTAAAGAGTGCAGGACCAGGCCTTAACTTTGTATGTGTTAAATTTCAGTCGTTCCTGCTCTCCATGTGATATTATTTTTAATACTCATATGTCTTCAAGCATGAGCAAGCTGAGCTAACTATGTATAGGGAACTGCACTGTTATCTCATTTATACATTACATAACATTAATACACATGTTGTTTTCTGTAAATTGATAACTGAGAAAAATAGATTTTGCAGAGGCCAGTTAATAGAAAGATTAGATTGGTTTTAGAAGATCTTTTTCTTTTTGAATTTTGGAAGTCATTGCTTTTACCCAGTGAAAATCTTTGTTTAAAACTATTGTCTTTTCACAAGGAATTAATCTAATTACGGGGAGAAGAATGTGAAAAAGTAGAGGTATAAACTATTTTTATACATACAGAATTGAAAAGTTAATTTAAGATGAAGGGAGGAAATGTTAAAACAATGCAACAGATGCAGCTATAAAAATTTGTTTACAAAAATATTATGTTGTTTAAACTTTCCAGATTACTGCTAAATTCTTAATTTTAAAACTGGAAACTCATGAGGATTATATCATACCATTGCATAACTTTATCATATGTTAAAAGAAATAGTTAATATTAAAGTATAAAGTAGTAACCATAAGACAGCACTTTAACTAAATAAAACACAGGAAGTATTCTATAAAGAAACTTTCCGTGTTGTTTGATAAATGTTTACATTTCTTACTGCTTTTTTTCTGGTCTTAAATTATCTTTATGTTTGGATGAGTGAATCTCCAATGGAGATTTTTTCATATTTTATAGACAACTGTATTTTTGTACATAAACTCAAAATATAACAAGTCAGAATTTTAAATTGCTTGGTTTAATATAAATGTTTAATTTTATAACAATTTTTTATTGTGCGTGCCACAATTTTCTTTAGCATATGTAATTTTATTTAAGGTACAGATTGTTCTTTGATAACCTATTGTGCTTAGTGTCACATTATTGGGGATTACCAAAACCATGTAAATGGCCATAGTAATACTTTATTGGATAACTGATATAATTTCTATACAATTAACTCTTTTTTTTGTATAAACAAACATTTTTTATTTGAATGAGTTTATTCAACAATTTGTACATTTAATTGGAAAACCACTTTCCGATTAGAAAAAAATGCATCCCCTGTGCTCTGTCTGTTTTGTTCATATTGTAAATTAGTGAATGTATCTTTCTAAAGTGCCACCATCTCCTTATACTTATTAATTTCAAATCTGGAATGCTGTTTACTTTTGAAACTGGATTAAATCTATGAGAAAAAAGGTGTTTCTGCTTAATGTACATTAAAGACCAGAACTTTTGTCCTTTTATATTTTAATTTTAGGTGTAAAATGTTTAAAAGAGAGGCATTTTAAGTATTACACAATGAAATGCTGGTGTTTTGTAAGCCAGTGATTTACAACCACTGTGTCGGAGCACATTACTCTAAGTGTGTCACGAAGAGCTGGGGAGATATCTGGATTTGGCTGCACCGGGGTGGGGTGGGGGTGCTGGTATGTCTTGTAGGGTCATGATATGCCACCAAGTGTGTTGTGACCTGCAAAAGGTTAAGAACCACTGCTATAAACTATGTTCTTTAGCAGATGGTGGTCCTTTCTAAAGGCAGTAAACTCCTTAAAATTAAATTGAATGTTAAATATTCTAAAATGTCCTAAAAAAAACCCCCTATACTCGTCTAGAGAACTCCATATATTATGTGCATTATAAATAAGTAATTTTCTAGTACAAGCTAGATACTGCACTTGCTACATAAAGACCCCATTGATGTGACAGACATTCTGCTTGCGTTTAGAACTACATGACTGAGCTGTGTGTTCTGTGAAAGAAACAATATTGCCATATATCTGCTTTGCCATAACTGCAGTATTAACTTTAAAAGAGCTTTAAATCTTTTACATTTTCTGCATAATACTTTTATCCAATGTGCTTCATACACTAAAACCAAAATGCTGTTTATTAGATACTGGGTTCCCCACTGGCAACATTGCAGAGTTCAGTTTGAAATAAAACAACTGTGAATCTCTACTCCGATTTTGGTCACTCGTGAGAAAGGTGATCTTAACAAAATAATCTCTGTTCTAGATAGCAAATAACTCTTGAATTCCAGCACAAATGTTTTGCTAACTAGGAATTAGTTGTATAGCATTTCAAAAACATAGCAGAAAACACAATGGAGAAAACAAGTTTGCTGGTCTCTGTGCCAAAAGAGGAAAAATTATTTCATACCTTAAGAATCTATGCCAACTATCACATTTTGAAGTGCTGGTTTGCCAGATTTATACAGTCAACAAATGATAGGGTGCTGTATCAATGAGCCAGTATGCAGATAAATTCCCAAATTAATTGCAATATTTGTGGATTTTTGTACACTGAAAAGTTTTGAGTTGAATTGTACAAGGACAAACTATAAATGTCTGAGATATATCTTAGAAAATTTTGAGTCAGAAAACTCTTATATAACCTTCATATGATTAGCTCTAGTAAGACAACAGCACTCCTAAGTAAGGGTTTCCAGGATTAGGCCTTTGCTATGACAATACTTCAAATTTTTGTTGCTTTTATAGCAGCAGGAAAAACAGAGTGAATTCCTGGACTCAGTGAAGTTTGTGGCAAAACTCCTGTTGATCTCAGAAGGCTAGAAGATGAAGCAAAAAACTTATCTGGCCCTGAGTACATTATCACAGGACAATTCAGCCACAAGAATCAAGCCAAAATTCCTGTTTAGACAGTTACCGTCAAGTGTACATTCTGGTCTCTTCAATATTTATATTTTATCTAACCATAATCCAGAATAGCCCAAGGGATATTTTTAAAAAGTTTTTGGCACTGAAGTAATTTTATGGTGAACATCTCTATTTAACGGTATGTCTGACAGAATTATATAAGTGAATTTCCATGTCGTCTTTCTGTTCTCCTATATTGGCATTGCTAGTGGGGTGGGAGTGGTGGCAGGTACAGAGAGAGAGATTTGCATGATGCTGAAGATGGTGGTGATTTGTAATTGTTCAAAGCCTTCTGAGAGAGAATTCTATATCTGTAGCAATGGCTGAGAAAGTTTTGTCCTCAAATTTTTGGCCTGTATGTGAGCTGACAACTTATAGAAAGTTCTGTATCCCATTACTAATCCCTTGAACTCTCCAGTTCCTTCCTGCAGAGCACTCTTCCCACTTCCTAATTTCGATAGGTTTAAGCTACAGCACCTGCTGAGGTTTTCATGTCTAGTATTAGTTTTCCTTAAGCCCCGTATTAATGATACTGACCTTAAAATTGAGTACCACACTCCTAGACTTTGCAAGTGCATATTTCATATCTGCCCATATACTCTCAAGTACACTGTTAATTTCCAGACCAAAGCCCTGTCCCTAGTTCGAGTGACTATTTGACCAGTTCTCTTGTCCTGCTTAGTAGCCTGTGAGCAACTCACTTGTTATATAGGTCTTCCAAATGTGTACTGCTAAAATCTTTTTCACATCCTCCTCCTGCATATATAGTCTCTTGTGTGTGAGCCATAATGTATGTAGTGTTCAAGATTTGCTATGTAATCATAACTTCTAGTATGGCCCAACTCATCTCACATCTGCCATTTGGACTATTTCTAATTCTCATTCTACTCTACTGCAGAGAGCAGCTTAATGGCCTTTATGGATGCAAGGATATAGGGGGAATTAATTCAAAGATTCTTTTACAAAACTGCTTTAAAAAAAATCTGATCATGAGGACAAACACACTGAAAAATTAATTACTGGTGTAATTGTACTGAAGCTGATGAAGTAACATCAGTGATTATTTTGACCAACAGAGCCAATGTGGTAGCATAGGTGAAAGTCAGAAGAAAATCGTGCTAGTTCTAATGGTGTACTGGGTTAAATCACCAGAATTAAAATTATTATTGCTGCTGATTTAGATAAGCAGACCTTCTACTTTGTCTCTTTATAAACCCTTCCTGCCGTTATGTTGCATCTGTGATGTTTACTTTCAGATAAAGGGCCTGATTTCAAAAGTGCTGAACCTGCAGTTTCTGTAGATTTCAATCCGGCACCAAATCATTTGACAGAGTTTGCCCAGGGCAGCGTATACTGGGCCACTACCCATCCCACCCTCCACAGTCTGAATGGATGAAAATCAAATTGCTCCCATCTGAAATGAGTCTCTCCCAGATTCCCAAAATGTCCCTTCCATAGTGACCTGTTGTAGGCTGTTTGCTCATATCAAATTTCCAAATAGCTGAATAGACACTAGCAGGACTATATTATATGTGCTGCAATACTGAAACCACTTTACAGGCAGTAACCTGAATATATATCTTTTTATAGAGGAAGAAGATGACTGTACTGAGTCACTGCTATAACTTGATTTTGATAGTCTTCATTCTCTTATTACCAGAATTCTTGGTTGTATTTATAGTGTTTGGCCAAGTGTGTGAAGGTTTGACTTCTTACAGAAATAAGGATGCAGTTACTTAATGACTCTGATATACAATCCTTCCTAGCATTATAAGCAATTTCAGAAAAATGATTGATTATGCAAAGCAAAAACATATTTCATGCATCCATTTAATTCCTGTGTACAATATATAAATTCTGCATGCAATTTTAATCTCACCATCCCTATCTTGCTTGTATAAAACAAGCAAACAATACTTGAACTGAAAGACCATAGTTACCATTTGTTAACTCATCAACCTTTCCATATCATATATTATGATTTAAAATTATAGTTACTCTAACAACTGAATACAGTTTTCTCTAGGGACTTCCCATTTTCTGAATGACCGGATTAGTAATACAGAGGGACCTGGAAGGTGAGAGATGTGGATTCAACTCAAGCAGAGTGGGGATTTGAATCTGGGTCACCCACATCTTTGGTGAATGCTCTAACTACTAGGCTAATGGGAGGTCAGCAGTTGTCTCCTCAGCTATGTTTTGTGGGGATTAGATATGTTCTGAGACCATCCATCAGAACAAGACTTGCAGCTCAGACGGACAGGAACACCTCATTTATAAATGCAACAAGGATTTAAGCATGAGTAGACCCCAAACATCTTGGCAGTGTGCTTAGGCAGTTTTGTGCATGCAGTTTGGCAGAAATTGAGGCACTAAGGGACTTTATTGGCAGAAACTTAGGTGCCTAGGAAATGTTGACAATTAGTATTGGGTGGCTCCTGAGTATGGATTTTTGCGGATGTAAATTTTGAGTTTAGGTACCTTAACTGGCATTAAGGCATACCTAAATCTTTGTGGATCTAGCTTTGAGCCTTCACTGGAACTTGCAACTCCGCACTCTCCTCTTTATATAGAGCCATCCATGTGATAAGCTATACCCTCAGCTGAGGCTTCCTCTTATGACCAGAAAGGGTCATTGGCTGGATAAGTAATAAGGTTACTATAATTATTAACAAAACCTTCTATAAATTGAAATGTTCAGACTGCATGTTCTGTATAATACTTGTAATCTTTTGCCAAATTACAACTGGCTGCTGATATACTGATAACATATGTCTCCAAAGAAATGGCAGATCAGAAAAAACTTTTTGTTGCCCCAAGCAATAATGTAAACATAGTTCTGTAACCAGGAGGTCACTGACTAATAAAACATGATAAGCTGTTTTATTGGGCAAGTAAAAGGATGAAGTATGACTCTAATAGCGATAGCTTTTTGCTTACCTGATTAAAAACTGAAATATGATAAAGTAACTATATATGCTTTGGGTACCAATAAAATACAAGGCTGAAAGTCAAGTGTTTCTATTAAGTGCTCTCAGCTCCATTCTTTTGTGCATAGATTTAATAAGGAGGTGTCTAATTTGGAGATTCAAACTGCAAGTTACAACACCTACTAACTTCACCGAGTCTTGGGGGCCATTGTCTACTCAAAACAGGACTGGGTCCTTGCTATTTAATATGCAATGGGCCAGATCATCAGTTGATACAGACTAGCACAGCGCCATTAAAATAAATTTCATCCTATTTCTAAGGATAGAAGTTTCACTCAATAGCACTATCATCAAGGAAACATAAAATTATCAAAAGAACAATGATTTCATAGAAATTGTAGTATTAGAGCAATGTTATAAACCAAGCATCTGTGAGATTTGTTTCCTTTCAGTATTCAGTTGTGTTTAATATAAAACTATTTTGTTACCCTGTTGAAACAAAACATATCAGCTTGCAAACAGAAATTGCACCGCTTTACTAAATTTGGTTTTTAAACTGATTTAGTTCAATTGGTGCAACTCTTGGGTGGACACAAACTATGCTGAGTGTCCACCCAGAAGAGATGAATTGATTAAGCCACATTAACAGATTTAGTTAATTTGGTGCAATTTTTGTGCATAGACCAGCCCAGTGTCTCACTTTTGTCCTGATTGAAGACAGTGGGAACATTCTATTGACTTCAGAAGAAGCAGAAACAGGCCCCAAGCTTCCCAAACTGAGAACTCTGCTTCACATTTAGTACTTGAATTGTGGGCCAATAAAAATTGCAATTATAAATCCATGGTGATGGACTACATTCTCATGTTTCTGGTGTTCATTCCTTAATATGCTGTTTTCTCCTTTTGCAGTCTGAATGTTGAACGCACACCTCTCAGTGGCCAAAAGAAGCTAATGCAATTATCAGGGAAAGTATATGTACTTAAGAACTTATTGCTCTGTTGCCTTGTAAAATTAAGGGGTCCCTGTGTTAAGTTTGCATTATGTGACATTATTTTGCACAAAACAAATTTCATTTGAATGTTACAAAACAGCTGAAATGTTTTTCATCAGGCATAACGGCTGTTGACAAGTGAAACAAGGTGGGGGAGGCTGTATCTTTTATTGGACCAACTTAAGTTGCTGAAAGAGAGAAGCTTTCAAGCCCCCAGATAACTCGTCTACAGGTGCAGGTAAGTGCCAAAGTTGCTCTCTTTCACCATCAGATATTAGACCCTTAAAAGCTGTTGCCACAGACACATACCCTCCTCTGCTCCTCAGTGCAAGAGCGTTCCACCACCATTGTTAAGGACACTAGTGTCCACGCATCTTTAGCCATCTCCCTAGCTCCATGGACTGTAAGTCTTTGGGAGCTTTCCAGGTGCTGCAGGAATTCACCTCCTAATAAATGTGACCCAGCCACTTACAGGCAGAGAGGAAGGTGCAGAGCAAACCCTGAGACTTATGTGTTCCAGACTGAGTAAGGTATTTAATACTCAACCCAGAGCCGTGATAAGAGAGAGGCGGAGGTGCATGTCCCCAAGCTAGCCCCACAAGGCACAAGCCTTGGCTGGGGTAGCTGCACGTGGTGCTAACTGGTGTCAGTCTCCTCTCAGGGGCAGTCAAAGGCACCTATAACGGAGATGCATGGTCAGGCTGGGGCTGAGCCCCCCAGCTCCCCCTACTACATGGTGGAGCATGGCTGGCCACCCCTTGCCTGGCAGCACGTGCCCCCTGCTGTTCCTGGCATGCAGGCAGTACTCGCCAACAGGGCAGTGCTAATTACAACCAGCACTCGGGACACAGGCCCTCGGTCCAACCCCCCCGCTGGCTCTCCCTCACCTCTGGCCATACGTGCACCCCCAATCCACCACCTCCTGCCCAGCCTCACGCTCCACATCTATAACCCACCACCAGGGCTTGCTTGCCTTCCTTCCCCCCCCCCCCCCCTTGCAGGCCCCAGTCCAGGCCCCGATCCCCCACTGGCCCTGGCCCGATTCTCAGACCTCTGCCACCAGGGACCACTGCAGCCTCCCTTTCCCCCCCCCCCCCTGCTCACCTGCTTCCGCCCCAACTCTTTCCCTCCCTCCGCTGCCGCCCACGCTGCCTGCCAGAGGAATTACATTTCCCTCTCCGTCCTGGTGGTCTACAACTGCGGGGCGGGGCCGGTAGCTGTTCCCAATGCTCCCAGGCCGAGCTCAGCAGGGCAGACACAGACAGGCTGCCTGCGCCCACTGTCTGAGGCGCCCGGCGGAACTCCCTGCCGTGGGGACGCTGCGAACAAGTCCAGGCCTTGAGCTCTGGCTGAGCGGCGCTCAGAGCTTCTCTAGGAGCCGGGCCGCTAGGGGGGGCTACGCCGCTCAAACTCAATGGGTTGGTTGGCCCGACTGGTTACGTGACAGCAGCAACTCCACGCTCCGGGCCAATCAGGCGCGCGTTCTGCCGAGAGGACGGTTGGGATTCGCTCTGCCTCTCGCGCCGGAGGCGGAGTGAAGCTCCAATGGTTGCTAAGCAACGGTGCTTCCTTCAACACAGCAGCCTCGCTCCGCCGCGACAGGGTCTCAGGGGATCCGGCAGGACCCTGCGTGTGAGCGGAGCCCCCGGCCCAGCAGGCGCCGCGGAAATGGGCAGCGAGCAGGTGAGGGGGGCGGGCCTTCGCCCCGCGCTACCCCATGCCCCCTACAGCGGTCCCCGCCCTCTGCTGACCTGCCTGTCCCCCCGCCAACGGCTCCCGGCCCCACCCCTCTGCCGCGTGCCCCCCATAGCAGCGCCCTCTCTGCACTGACCCCTTCACTGATTTCCCCTGCGCCCCCCACAGCGACCGGCCTGCACACGTGCTCTCCTGCCCAGCCACCAGTACACCACCCAGCTCGCACTGACCTGTCCAGTGACCTCCTGCCCTGCACCGACCACAGCAGCCAAGCCCTCACTGTCACTGTCAGCCTCTGGCTTTGCCTCTGCCTGCTCCCCACCTCCCTCACACCTCCGAACTGACAAGCCCCTGCTGCATCCTGCAGTGGCCTTCCTATGCCAGCTGCAGCTTTCCCTCCCTGTAGCGGCTGCTGGATAGCAAAAAAATCTGGGGCTGTAGACCCCCCAGCCCCATCTCCTGTTACCCCCGTAGGCTCCACCCCTAGATCCCCCCAGCCAGGCCCTGCCCCCAGCTAGGCTCCACCCGCAGTGTGCACTGCCACCCCCCACCTGCTCTGCTAGGCCCTGCCTCCAGTCCACCCCCGACCCCCCCCACACACACTCATAAACAAATCCCAAGGCCTGTGTGCCTAGGCAGCCCCTCCACATGTCTAAAGGCATCAGTCTGCATTGGAAGTGCTTACATACCTGAAACAATTTACTGTGTGTGACATTCCCCTCCCGCTATCTGGTCTGGTGTGCTGCTTTGCCCCCTCAATTACTCACTTCTGGATTTCTAAGTATGTGTCCTTGTTTCTCCAAAACACCCTCCCCTCCTGGCCTCAGGTGATCTTTCCCTCTCCGGCTGAAGCAGGTATTTTCATAGCCTCAGTGATGCATCTTTTCTGTCTACGTGCTGGAAGAAAGCTCTGATTCTGTGGCCCCCTCCTAAGCCATGTGAAATATACATAAGTCCATGTATGATGCTTCAGGAAACATAGCAATACTGCAGAGCATGTTATGTGCATTCATAAAGGAACCCCATCTGCCACCCTGCTGACCCACATGAAACACCTACTGCTTTTAAATAACACCCATCCCTCCCATGAACTTTGCTGTAAAGTTTGCCCTCACCCCTAATCTTCAGGGTGGCAGCAGGAGAGTGGGGAGAAGGGAAAGGGTTGCAGGGGAGCAGTGCAGCTGGGTAGTGGGCACCAGGAGAGGCAGCACAGCAGCTGCATTTTCCCATGCTGTTCCAGCCCTGGGCCACACACCTGAACATGCCACAGGGCAGGAAATTTAAAAAGGCTCTGGCTGGGTCCCAGCTTCTAGGTGCATACAAACCAGGTGGAGGAAGTTGGGGAATTCACAAGGCAAGCAGGTAGACTGCCTGGGGCTGCCAGTGTGGTGTCATGAGCAGGATCACGCCAAACTAGCAGACCCAGCCAGCCAGGCTGCCTGCCTTATGCCTCCCCTGCAAATAGCCAAAGACAACAGAGAACAGAAAAGGCAGAGAAGGCTGCTGCACTGTTCCTGACCTCTCACCCCCAGCTCCTGCCAGGCTCCCAATCCCTCTCCTGGGGAAACAAAGCAGTAAGGATTTAACAGCAAAAACTGAGTAAGCCCACTCTGTGATGCTGTCCAGATTTAGCAGATCATTTATGATAGTATTTCATATTAATATTTTATAATTGCTATAATTCATAGGATTTATGTAATGTTTGGTATCAATAGGAAGGCTGTAACTTGCTAGAAATGAGTATTTTGTCTATGTATAGGTATCATATCTGTATTGGAAGGTATGAATGTGTTAGCTGTATCTGTATTCCAAATTGTGTGATTCTGGGTGACTCACTGGGCTGGTTTCTCCCCTGGCCCATTGTACCTGTGCCTCCCTTAATGGGCCATTAAGGAGACAATGAGTGCAGACCTGCCATCTGGAGTGTTTCTCACACTGCCTCTGTGGCAGTTCCCTGCTTAGCTCCTCCTCCCCTGAGGAGGTTGTCTACACATGTGCCTGCTGGGGAAAAAGGTTAGGGGCTCAGGCTATTTTACCTGGGGCTAGAGCCCTGCTGGCCCAACGGCAATGACGCCTATGCCTCCGTGCCACAGTGGCCTCTCGCATTGCCACCAAACTGACCTTTCCCTGCCTCCCATGGCAAGGACTACAGATTTTTTTCTCATTACAACAGGTGAATTGACCTCACCTTCCTCAATGTGCTGTTCGCCCATGTTTGAATCTTAACAACAGCTCTGATTTGCTGTTACAGCCTGACCTGATTGTATGACTTATACTTCCTTGCATTTATTTTCCTCCCATTCTGTAAGCTCCCAATCTTCAAAGCATCTGATGAAGTGGGATTTTTTCCCCACAAAAGCTCATGCAATAAATAAATTTGTTAGTCTTTAAAAGTGCTACAGAACTCCTTGTTTGTTTCATTCCTACTTCAGTGATTCCATTGCCACCATGACGGCCTTGTTACTGTTGATGAGGCCTCAAGACTTCTTGGCTGTGTCTACACTGGCAAGTTGGTTCGAATTAAGGAAGCTTAATTCGAACTAATTTAAGCCTTGGCCACAGTAGGCTTTCATTAGTTCGAATTAAGGACTTCCTTAATTAGAACTAATAATTAGATTATACTTTTCGAACTAACGGTTAATTTGAACTAGTTAGTTCGAATTAACCCAATATGGCCATGTCAGTTCGAACTAATCGCTTAGTTAGAACTAACCGGCACATTGACATTAATGCAATTGACTAATTCGAACTAAGCAAGTGCCATGCATGGCACTTGCTTCATTTGAACTAGCATTCTAGTAGGGCCATGCTAGTTTGAATTAAGTTAATTTGAACTAACTAAAATTAGTTCAAATTAGTTAGTTCGAATTAACTAATTAGAACTAATTTTAGTAAGTGTAGACATGTTCCCTTCATGCTCCTGCCACCATTACTTGGAATGTAATTTGTCACTGTTACTCTCTTCATCTTTGCATCACTGCAGCCAGGCCAGTATCATTATAATCATTTCGTTTATATCACAACACCCCAATGCGATGAAATTTCAGTGCACAATCAAATGTTACCGTGTTTCATCAGATTATTTTTTTAAACACAGTAAATTTACATGACATTTTACAAATAGAGTAAGACATGTACGTTACATCTGTATGTTTAGGATAGGCAAGACAATGGCACCAGTAGGAAATGGTAAAGAGAGTTATAGTTATGAAAAGGAAGGTGTGAAGGATTCATGGAGAAAGTACGATTTAAGGAAGAGAGAAGAGATGCCTGTCTTAAGGTTGTGTACATAAATCCTCATCTGACAGAGATTTATGTATGGTTTTACCTTTACCCACTGTAAGTAATCCTAAAATCAACAGTACGAAAAACACGTGCATAAGTCTTTGCAGGATTCCCTCCGTATAACTCCATGCTAGACTAGCTAGAATAAGCATGAGAATGTTTGTTTTTCATATGATCTGATAATAGAATCATAGCAGCATATGCCCAATGTGTGCATATTTTGAAACAGAAGAGGGCATTCTTTCACTACAATATTTTGATAAAATATGGCTTCAGACTAGCCTTGTTATTTATATTTATGCTACTCTAGAATATGTAGAGGTTTTTCTTGGAGCTGGGTGGGCATTTTTTATATTTTGGTTTAAGAAAACAGACTAGATTAAACTTTCTGAAATGACTAGTTTTTCTTCTCTGACATTTATTGAAACACACACACTGTTAGAGTAACAGAGCAGGTGGTATAACCGTATTTGTTGAAGGAGACTTTAACATATTCATCTCATTAGTGGAAAGTTGATTACAGGATGATATCCTCTAGGAAAAGGAAAGTGCAGCATCTGTGCTCTGAATTCTATTAAGTCAGATATTCCAAAGTGATATAATCCTCCTTGCAGCTGTTCATCTAATTTTAAAATTAGTTTTGAAATGTAAACATAAACTGACATTTTGTTTCTGGGTTGCTGTTCTTGCAGCATTTTTAAGAGGCAGAGCTTTCTCTAAAGTCACCAGAAAATACAGTACATTTTAAACTGCAAAAGCAGTAGCTTGGCACAGTTTACCACATATAGGGAATTCTTATGTGAGGGAGGGAACACGGACAGTTTAAGTTTAAATCAGATTATTTTCAGCATTAGGCAGGTCATAAACACTGCACATATAATGGAATGCTGATTTGCAACTTCAGCTATGCATGTGAGCAGGTGATTCCATTGTGAAATTATATACCTAAATACCTGTTAAAGGTCATCTCACACAATCTAGGTTAAATAGAAAGGACATCAATATTAAAATTTTTAAAAATTAATTAAAAATTTATAAGCTCACTATAACCCAGATTTAGGCTGTGTCTACACTTGTAAATTAAGTCGACTTAAGCTTGCTTAAGTCGACTTAATTTACCCTGTGTGTACACTACAGTTTCCTTAAGTCGACTTAAGGAAAATAAAGTCGACTTAATGAAAATTAAGTCGACTATATTAAACCTCCTTTCTAATAGACCTAAGGCTTAAGTTGACTCCCTAGAGTCGACTTAAGCCAGTGTAGATGTAGGGTAGCCCTAAGTCAACTTAGGGCTACCCCAGGGCCACACCAATGCCCTCCCTGCCAGGGCGGGGGCACAGGTGTAGTCTGGCATGCCCCCCTACCTGGCAGGGCAGAGCCCTGCCCACCTTGCCCCTATGCCCTGCCAGGGTCCCTGACCCCCTTTGCCCCATTGTACCTAGGTACAATGGGGCAAAGGCTGAGCCCCCTGGCATTGGACAAGGGTGCCCCCCCCCGCCCCTGTGGACCTGTCCTAGGTCCCCCTAAGCCCTTGGAAGTCGACCTAGGTGTCCAGTGTGGACGCTCTAGGTCGACTTTCTAAGTTCCCCTTTAAGTCGACTTTATTTTTAAGTGTGGACACACGAAGTCGATTTAGTTAAAGTTGACTTAAATTACCAAGTGTAGACATAGCCGTAGAGACTTCTGGGGATTGGTTTATTATAGTAAATATGCACAACAAACTGGATAAGGAATATTGAGGCACACATTTTTTTTTTCACTCTAACAACGAAACATTGGATTTCGCTTATGCATGGCACTATCAGAACTTTTCTGGTGGCATGATCAGTTTTTACCTTAAAAGTACTCAATACTACCTTGTTCTTTGTGTAATTGTTTACACTAGTGGTGTAAAATGTTACTATTCTTCTTTGCTAGTGTTTTGAATCCACTTTTTACAGGTGTAAAAAATGGCTACTTAATATGCTCTTCTGGCTGTGAAGAAATCTTTCCGAATGGGATTTATTATTTTAAAGGAGCTGCTAATAGAAAGACTGAAATAATAATTCTAAGTGATGTTGGCTGCCTTTATGCATCTGAGTAGAGTATTAACTCTGATATGCGTTGATAATTTAAGTGTTACCTTTAATTCTTTTACTGCAATCATTTTAACAGAAAAGGCCAGCATTTGTGGAGTTTTATACTCTGTCCTGCAGCCTGTCCCCTGTACAGCATGATACCTTTCTCACTCGAAAAAAAGAAAAGAAATTAAATATGGTGTGAATCTACATCCATGCTGTGAATTTGAATAAATCTTCATAAATTAATTCTCAATAATTATGAGGAAAATAAAGAGCGGGCTAGAGAGCAACAATCCACTTTTGATTTGATATCACTGTTTCACTGAGTCATTCTAGTAATGCTATTAGAACTGAATGCAAGTAGGTTAAAGAACCAGGCTCCCTTGCTATATTCTGCAGATGCATGTGAGTGGGCACTTACCTTTATGTATCTAACCTTGGGAGATAGGAGTGCAGAGGAGTGAAATGGTATCTTCCCTGTAGAATCTCTGCAGGGTTTGGGCTTTTAAGAGGTAGTAGGTTGAGTGGTTGGCTGGGTTCTGACAGACTGTCTTGCCACACAACACATTTGGGGGGGAAGGTGTGTAGTAACTTATGCTGATTACCCCTCTGCATTCTGAAAGTTCCTGTACATGGAGGAACTTGCTGACAGCATGACTCATGGAAACTTTGCTTTTCCAAGGCTGAAACAAGACTTGGGAGCTGCATAGCAGTGCTGAAGAAAGCTGCAAATGCAAGAGCTCTATGGATCTCAAGGGGTTATATGTGGAAGCATCAGCCACTTGGGTGGGTCTAGAGAAGGGGTGAGCAAACTTTTTGGCCTTTTTGGCCACATCCACCGTATGGCGGGCCATGCACAATGGCAGAGGGGTGGGGGCAAGGGAAGGGTGGGGCTTATAAAATAAATAATAAATAGTAAATAATATATAAAACAAAATCAAAACAACAATAATAAAACAAATAAATGATAAATAAAATAAAATATTTAAAAAATAAATACATCAAATAAAAAAGGGAAAATAAATTATAATGAAGGGAAAGTAAAATAAAATTCAAATGCTGAGCTCTGGCCAGGGCCCTGTAAGTGCTGTGGGGGAAGGGGTAGAGACCGGAATGGGAGCGGCATAACGCTGATTAGCTTAGCTGATCATCTGTTGCTATGCTCCAGCCGGGGCCCTCTAGTGCTACAGGGAAGGGGTGGAGCCATGAGGGGAGAGCAGCCCCTCATTCCACCCAAGGGTCTTCTGGGCCAAGTGGTGGGAGGGGGCGGGGCCAGGAGGGGAAGAGGCAGCTGCACTCAGGGCTCTGAGCACAGCTTAGCTGGCGGGCTGGATTGAAGGCTCCCGCAGGCCGGCCATAGTTTGCCCACCTCTGGTCTAGCGTGTAAATCCAGTCCTGTGGTGGAAAAATTGCAAAGAAATTCATAAGATTTTCATTTTTTTAAGAGATCATAACACACAGGGGAAATCTGGATAAGATCCATTGGATTTCTAATTTAGAAAACAAAAACAATAGAGAAGATTTTCTTGAAATATTCAAAAAGATACAGTGGAGTGAAAAGTCTTAATAGATATACTATGCATTAAGATCACTGATTATTCCTTTTTCTTACTGCATTTTTTCTATCTGTGGAGATGTTTGAGAGGCTAGACTTTATGTTAAATAACAGAGCTGGTTGTAAAATGGAAACGCAATTTCATGAAAAACCTGAAATTGTTTATATTTTACAGAGTTTGAATGAAAGGGTCCAATTTTTATCCAAATGTGTTCATGGAAATATTGTTTAAAAATTAATTTTGTCCCCCCCCCCCCACATTCATTTCCCTCCATTTTTGCCACTATATGCAATAAAATAAATTATAATCATGGGTGGTTTTTGCAGTCTTTAATTTTTCATTTTTGCTACTCCTGTCACTTGCCCCATTTGTGCATTTTGTACCATTTATTAGCCTATTGGACTACACAAGCTCATAAATTACTCTACAATTTTATTTTTAATTACTAATAAAAAGTATAACTAATAACAATATTACTATTGTTATAACATTACATGCTATATGTATTATAATACAATAACAATTATACACATAATATAATATAATCATATAAATGATATTGTATTATAATACAATAACACAGGGCTCGACAAAACCTGGGTGTCAGGTCGCCACGGCAATTGTGGTTTGTAGCCTGGTTCCTAGCTCCTGGAAACGCAGCAGAGGAGCGCCCTCTGGCAACCAAAAATAAAACTGCTGGCATCTAGCTGGGAGCCAATTTTGTCAAGCCCTGCAATAACAAATATGGACATTGTGCCGTGGGCAGCAATTTGGGCTAGCTGCCTGAGCACTGAGCAGGCAGCCTTTGACTCATGCAGTTAGCTTGAGCCTTTGCTGCTGCTAGGATTGCCACCTTACAGACAAAAAAATAGGATATCTGGGTTGATCCTGAGCCCATAATTCTGCACAGCAGACATGATGTACTTACATTTCCTGGGATAGCAAGTAGTGTTGTACTGAACTCCCTCACAGATTTCCTGGGGCAGCCAACTCAAAAAAGGGACAACTTGGGAAAACCCAGACAGGTGGCAATCCTAGTGGCTGAAGTCACTGTGATTTTTAGCATAATAGCTCAAGAAGTCTCTACCAGGACTCCCAGCTGCATGTATACTCTCTGCTATAGTGTAGTCATATCCTTTGAAACCATTATCTAGTGAGAATAGGGGAAATGAAATGAATATATCTGTGAAAATTATTGGATAGAAAACAAAAACAGTATTATTGAATAAATCATAAATTTTAGCATGCTCAGAAGTTTAATATTGCAAGTTTAAATATTTATATAACTTATTTTCTTTTTGTTCTTTTTTGTAGCCCAAACCACCTGGTAAAGGAAAATTAGTGAAGACGACTGTAAAATTTTTGCCACAGTTGGCTCAGGTAATATTTTTGTAATCTTATAACAACTTTTCATTTTCAAATGTGCAGGAAAGCATGGGTAATCTTACAGAGAAAACTGGATCTCATTAAAAGGCATTCATGGGAAACAACAAGGCTTTACATATATACACAAGAAATATTTGGAAAATAATTAGATTGGTTAATTTAGACTAACAGAAAATAGTATAAAGAACAAAAAAGTACAAAAGAAAACTATAAAAATAAATGTCATAGAAAAATTGGAATACATTCTAATATCTTGAAACTTCCATAATCCAGCTGTTCTGAGTAGAAAGGCAGCATAAAAGTAATCCTTCAAACACTAACATATCTGCTTAACTTTACTACCATGCCTAGTCCCAGTACCTGCGACAACTCACTTCAGTGAAATTCAGCATATGTATGTTTGCAGGATTGGGGTCTAAGTCTCTATTGAGACATGCGCATTTGTTATACTCAGTGTAAAGTCACAAACAATTTTGAGATAAATGTTTGGAAAAATCTATTCCATATTTCAGTGAAACGGAATATCCACATAGGGTGAACAATAAGCCTGACTCATCATTATATTACTTTAGTTTTATTCCAATGATACTTTTCTGAAATTGGTTGTGTCAACTTGAAACTGGAGTAATGCAGTGGTGAGTCAGGCTCAGTGCTTCGAATTCAAAAGATATCAGAGTTTTCAAAATGTCTTGTTAGGAGTGACTATCTCATAATGTTTATTCAAAATCGATTTCAAGCAGTTAAATGGAAAATGTAGCCCAATCATGTTTTTAAAATTTCTTCTAATGAAAAGAGTGTATGTGAAAAATCATTTCAATACTTGTACAAAATGGAAAAATGTAGTCTGTTCCCTCAAATGAGTGAAAGCATTATATATATATAACTGTGCCAAAAATATGTGATACAGTGATATGGTTATGTAGATGATGTGTTTCACAGAATGCACAAAATCATAATGAAAGACAAGTTGTGTACAACTGTCAGGAATTCTCTATATATTAAATATCTAGTGTTGGTCTTTTCATATGTGTTGAAGAGAATAGAAGAACACAAAATCCAGGAAAAGCTGTTTTAAGAAAATCTCATGAGACTAGCAAAACTTTACCAGTACTACTTGGTAATCATTGAGCTAAAGCAGCGGTTCTCAAACTATGAGGACTCTAGGGTGGAGCACAGTCCTATTTTAACAGAGTCACTTGGCTGGTATTAGACTTGCTGGGGCCCAGGCCTGAAGCAGAAACCTGAGCCCCATTGCTTGGGGTTGAACAGCAAGGTTCAGGCTTTGGCTTCAATCTTATGTGGTGGGGCTCAGTTACATCTCCCTCATCATGTGCAAAAGCCTTCAGGCTTCAGCTTGTGGTCCCTTTCCCACCCCATTGCTGGAGCAGTGGGACTTGGACTCAAGCTCAGGTCCCTTCACCTGAGATGGTGTAGTAATTTTTGTTGTCTAAAGGGTGTTGCAGTGCAGTGAAGTTTGAGAACTGCTGAACTAAAGATAAAAGTTTTTAGAAACTTTGGGACCATTTAAAAATGGTTATTTAAGACAACAGATTGTGCATTCCAGGTGGTTCTAGATGCAAGTTTTGCTTTATAATTACTACTATACAAAATGAAAATGTAATAGATTTTTCTCTTACCTTATTAGCTGTCATTCTTAACCTTTTGTGTGCTTTTAATTTTACCATGGAATTTAGGCCATATTAAGCTTGTTTCAAATAAAACCCTATAAAATAAAATTAAAATAGAATTGACTCTCTGCCTGGGGGACCCAGTAAAATAGAGGTATGTGTAACTGAACAGGTTTCTTTCCAAGTTGGAATTCATCACAAACTGTCTTGGACGCTTCTTGATTGTTAACACCATTGTGAGTTTTATTGGTTTTTTACCTCTGTCAAGCCACCATGCAGCACTTCTATCTGGAGTACCCTCAATCCTCAGCCCTTTCTCCAAGGAAAAGAAAGAAATCTCTTTAGCTAGCCAGACACCCCCTCTCTCTTTGCATTTCCTTTCTTTGTTTTTTAACTACTTTCTCAACTGATGGGATAATTAACCCCTTAGCTCATTAGCCAACTGCCTGTTCAGATAATTAAGTCTTCTACCCTTCCATCAGGGGTGTGGGGAATAACTGTTGGCTGTCAAATTCCAAAGGGGTAGCCGTGTTAGTCTATTGTAGAAAAACAACAGAGTCCTGTGGCACTTTTAAAGACTAACAGATTTATTTATCGCATGAGCTTTCGTGGGAGAAAATCCCACTTTGTCTGATGGATTTTCTCCCACGAAAGCTCATGCGATAAATAAATCTGTTAGTCTTTAAAAGTGCCACAGGACTCTGTTGTTGGCTGTCAGTACTCTGTCACTATATGTCTGCTCTAGCTGTGAGATATCACTTCCAGAATGGGTGGACAGATTTGTACTAGCTGGCACACTAGAAGTAGCAGCATGGGCAGTGGCTTGGGCTACCTGTCAAAGTCAAAGACTCCTGACTCCTTGGATCCAAGCGTGAACAGCTAGGCTGAACTGCTGCTTGTGTTGCAGTGTCCACAATGCTATATTTATTGGGCTAGCAGAAGATGAGCTAGTGCATCTGCCTATCTGCACTGGGAAACTCACCTTCCAGTTGCATGTAGACATTGGGTAGAATGGTTTCTTAATTCTTGAATATAGCTGCCCCTTGAAAAGGCAAGGTCAGGACAATGCTTTTAAATAATTCAGTGAAATGTAAAGCTAAGAAGCCATTTCCTTTAGAAACATATTTTCAGGGGCTTATACCTGGTAATAATAATAAAAGAATAATTCTATGCTTAAGGAGCACTTTAAATAAGTTATACTTTAAAAAGGTACTATTGGACTTTTAAGCAGTATGAGATTTGCTAAGCTATTGATGGTTGAATATTGTACACTATGTTATCTTGCCATGGAGTTACAACACCCAATTTTATAATTTATTGTGTTTTTAAATATGTGTCAAAGACATGTAGCTGTTTCTTGCTACTGTTATTTTATAAAACTAAAGAATAAAATATTTATTTCAGGTAAGCTCTAAGCCACAGTGGCAGCAAGCTTCTCCTTCATTTCATCTGAGAAAAGAACAGAAAGATGATGGGCCAGATGAGTTTATTGTCAAAAATGAACTTTCACCTGGTATGATTACCACTCAATATTTTTAATAAAGAAAAAAATTGGGAAAAAGTAGTGTAATATTGAGTTAATACAAGATCACAGAGTCAGGAGAATAGGATTTTATGCCCAAATCATCACAGTCTTCCTATATAACCTTAAGCAAGTCACACTCTTTATATGCCTTGTATTTTCCTTCTGTAAAATGGGGAAAATAATACTTACCTATGTTAAAACGTGATTCAGGTAAATTTGGTAATATTTGTAATATATGTATAATCACCTAGGCAGAAGAATGGTTTAGAAGTTTATTATTTATTATCTTATGAATATTTTAGAGTTGAAAAAGTGAATTGCCTGTTTAGTACTACATTGTTAATTTAACATTTTCTTTATCTGAAATAAATAGTTTGAGCTGCTAGCAGTTCCATGTGACTGTGCATTACCAAAAAGCCATTAAGAAATGCACAGTTTGCCATAAAATTAGTCAAATAGCAAAGAGAATCCTCACAATATTTGAATATTTTAATATTCTTCACATAAAAGACTGTGTTAAGTTCTTGCATAAAAAGGGTTTATACAACAATGTAAAGGTTTCCAAAAATCACATTCATTTTTAGTATACCTGAATACTAGAAATCCCCAATTTTAATTCTCAGTACTGATGCTGCTTAGGAAGTATCCTTTGAACTAAAATCTTTCCTTTAAAAAGTGAATATTTTTGTTGTACAAAACAGTTTAATATCACCAACTTTTCTTATTACTAAACTATGGAACTACTCTTTCTTTTATTGAAGCCATTGGAAAAACTTATTGACTTCAGTGGTGCAGAATTGTCATGTATGTTATTTGATTTTTTAATGTAAAAACCAGTACAGTAATCATTAAAATGCTGAATACAGTTAATGGATGAAATCCTGATGCTAGTGAAATCAATGGCAAAACTCAATTGACATCAGTGGAGCCAGAATTTCACCCAAAATCTTTACAAAAGAAATATAGTTAGAATATAGATTTACTTTAGCAGTTAACAGAAACAGGATTCTGTATCCATGATAATAAAAAACATAAGTCAAGAATACTTGAACATATTTACAGGAAATAAAATTTTAAAATATTTTAAAATAGTAACTTTACAGATCTAGAAATAGATTTTTTAGAAATATTCTTTAATATTGTATACAATGTATGCAGGTATTATCTTTTGATGTTTTATTTATTTTGTTGAAAATGATGGACAGCCTGATCCTGACAGGTGCTGAGAAAACTCAGCTTTGATTGAAATAAATATGAGTTGAGGGTTCTCAGAATCCTTAAAGGGTACTCAGCACATTGTGAGTTTAGCCTCATATTATGCAACTTGCATTTATATTTCATTCAAGGAGAATATTTGGAGGAGAGGAAAAAGAGATGCAAGATACAGGACTCTGTAGTTAATGAACCAGTTGCTGGAACATCAACTTCTAAAGTGCGTAGCAACTATCATCCAAAAAAAGTTCGTGAAAATTTCAGAAGTGCTCTTGTTAACATCATCATGTGAGTTCTCTTATATTTGTATAAGTGCACTTTTCATTTTTCAAAGGTGAAATGAAACATTTAAAAAAGCTAATATAACAAGAAAGTTTAAGATTGCAAGATAATAATAGATTATGTACATCAATGCAAAAAGTTACACTTATTTAAGAAATAAAAACTACCAAGTAAGATGCTCTTCTATACACTTCTAATGATTCCTCTAAAACTGTGTGGATATAGGAGTATTTTATAGAACTATACAGATTGGGACTTAGCCATGTTATTCTTTTGGGTAATGAATGGCCAGGTATTAGAACTTGGATTAAGAATAGAATTGGCAGCCAGAATTTTATCAAGGGATCCAAATCTTTACTTACGCACTCCTATTTGAAAAACTATTTGAAGTGTGATAAAATTACCTAGAAATACACATCCTGTCATTTTTATTACTCAGTTAGTTATGTGATACTTTTTAAACATAATTATCAGCTGAGCTCCAGCTTAGTTTCATGATTTAGAAAGCTGCGATTGTGGACATAAGTATTATTAAACTGCATTTAGAATATTCCCAGATAACTAATTGAAGAGACATTTGTAATTTTTAATATAGCAAGCAGTGATATCCAGTAGCATCTGGAAAATGTCTGTATATCAGTAGTTACTGAATCTGGAAGATTTTAAAATTTGTTTAGTCATATTTATCCTCTAATAAGAAATGATTTTCCAAAAGAAGATAATTAATAACCTATTTTAGTGGAAGGATATGTCACTATGATTAAAATTGATCTTTAAAAATATTTTAAAGTTACTTTAAAATCTTAGTAAGATACCTTAAAGCTTGTGCTACTCCAGAATATTTTCTTTCTTGGGTAAATAAGTCAACCTTTACAATGCCTGGAAGAATGTTTATAAAAACTTGTTTTTATGTTTTGTTTCTTAAATATTTAGCAGTTTGGAGAGAGTTTCTTTGGTAATTGACCATTTTTCAGTTGGCTGCACAGATGCAGAAGTGCCCACAGCAAGACTGACAATATTTTGTTACGCTAAAAGTACCGATATTATATGGTAAACAATGGAATAAAACTCTCCTTCTGATAAACCAGACCTCAAAATGAAAAGAATTGTTTTGAGAAATCCTGTTACTTAATATAATCTGGAAATTTTATAAATTACATATATTATGAATAGTAATTTTTCTGAGTATATTTTTCATTATGTGTGCCCACTGTTAAACTGAGTATCAGATGAAGGATTTTTTCATAACTAAATACCAATATGAAAATGTTGTCAATAGAACAGAAAGCTAGAATCTAATCCCATGGTTTAGCATTAATCAAATAAACAAAAATGTATGGGATAGAATTTACTAACTGTGTAAATATAACAAATATTTGACTGGTATAGTGCAATTATAATAACAAAGTTGTGGCAATGTGGGGTAATGAGGGAAAAATCTCCTTTTGAGGAGCTTTCTTGTTTTCTTTGATAGTGTGAAAGTAATTGCAATGGACTAATTTAAATGACAGGTGAGAATATATCGAACACTCACATAATTATAAGACAAAATTTTCACAAACCATGTGGCTGAGCCTGAAAACTTTATCCACATGAATAGTCCTTGCTAATGTGACTGGTCCCTTGAAGTGAGAAAAATTACTAAATAAAGATACCTTAATTTAATTAATTGATATTCTAGAAGTATTTTCTGCTTAAATCGTACAATGACATATGTTTTCAAAATATGATCAATAGGCACAAAAGCTACATATGCACATTAAAAACAGAATTGGGCACTAAACCCATGAAATCTTAAAGAAAATGTATTTAGTAAATGATTCCATTGTCAGGGTCCACATGGAATTTTTGATGATGCTTAGGATCCAGGTGGTGACAGTCATTCTTTTGGCCATTGCTGAGATATAGGAGGGTATCTTCTATGTATGCCATTACTGTTTATATCAAGAACATAGTGCATAGTACAGAGACCAGGTGGGTGAAATAATATGTTTTATTTGATCAACTTCTGGTGATGGGAGAGACAAACTTTTGAGTTTATGCAGCTCTGTCTCTCTCACCAATAGAAGTTGGTCCAAGGAAAGATATTATCTCTAATATCCTCAGACCAGCATGGTACAACAACACTGCATTGTTTATTTATTTATTTATTTTGTCTTTTTTGTTTTGTTAGGCAGCAAGACTTTACTCTGGAACAGCCTATTTCACTAGATGAAACCCAGCCTCCAAGAGCAGGTTCTCCTACACCCATAGAGAAAGACATTTTGGTAATTAAGATAGTGTTGTTTGCAGAATTATTATAAATGATTGCTTTCTATTTCACTGAAATAGTGATGAGGTGACATATTCTGAATTATTATGGCAGTAGCATTTTAATTTCCTTGTTATATTAGATTTATTTTGACATGCAGTAAAGTGGTTTTAGTGTAAAGAATTTAGAATAATTTTTTTAAGGGTTTGGTAACAAATCATTTATATTTAAGTCCATTTTAGTTTGCTATTTTGTTTTTAAGTGGCCATATTCTTTTTTGTAATGAAAATATGTACATGATTGAAAACTTGCAGGCAGTAACGTGGTTGGGAGAGTTGGCCTTCCTTACTGTTTCACTACTGGAAGTTAAGAAGGCATTGTTTTTTAGGTATCTGTGAGGGGCATAATGGACAGTTGCAGCCACATGTATGTATGTAAGAATTTGCATCTACTCAGACCAATCAATGTGTTCTCCCATCTCAAGTCATTCCTATTTTAGTAGGAATTGAATTCAGAAGGGGAGATATGTATTTTGGGTTTGTTTCAGTTAGAAAGTATTTTGTTATTTCTGCTTTTGTAACATATGTAAATGCCACTTTGTGGAAAGATTATGCCACTTTCCTTCCCTTAGCCAGAATTATATGTATTTATGTGAATCAAACTACTAAGTCAGTCCGAGCTAGGTGTTTATGGATCACCTATTCAGCATACTACCCAGCTGCTAAAATCTAGATTTTAAAGATTCCAGCAAAGAGTTTTTTCTATAAATGTCTATGCTATCTGGTGGTTAATTTAGATGCTACATTAAATTTTTTTAATCTGCTAAATCAGATCTTTGTTCTCTTTCTTCTCTCCTTTGATGATTGGCATTCTAAAGAGTCCAACAGGTTTTTTTCCTATGATTTTGATAAATCATATTCTGCAGTAATGTTTCCAGCGTTCAGACAAAAAATTAACAGTATTAAAAAATACAGTTTAAACATAACTGCCTTGTTTTGCGTAAAAATATATTTTAGGTCCTAACAACACAAATAATTTTGTATATACAAAACAATAAACATCTAAAACTGTAGTATGTTCCTGTTGAACATGGATCATTTGAGGGTCCCTTGGACAGTATATTATCCTCAGTGTGTTTGGCAACTTCTGTTGACATCAGTGGGTATTCTTCCATAGAATAAATACACTGTATGGTCGTTTGAGTGCATTTAATGTAATGTAAAATATGTACTGGTATGTTTTAGTCAATGGAATAATTAAAACAGAATTTTTCATGATGCACTGTAAATTATGTTCTTGAAAGTGTCTCTTGTGATGTAATATTTATAAATGTGCCTAAGAAGTCATTATTGATGGGTGACTAAACCAGTGATGTTACTGTGCACTATGATATAATTTAGGCAGGTAACCTCATCTCACTATGTATAAAAATAAGGGAAAAAAACACGTGATTAAGCCAAGAATTTTAAAAATGGGTTTCCATTTTTAGGTTTCTAGAGCTATTTAGGTACTTAAATAAATGGCCTGTTTTTCAAAGGTTCTCAGCATTTCTGAAAATTAGGTCTTTTTTTGTTTAGGTACCTAAATCAGGTGTGGACAAAATTGGCTCACAACTAGGCACCAGCAATTTTACTTTTGGTCGCCAGAGGGCACTCCTCCATTACATTTCCTGCAGTGGAGCTGGGCAACAGGCTACTAAAGCTGGTTGCCTTGGTGACCAGAAACATTGATTTGTCAAGGCCTGATTTAAATATGAATTTAGGAGTTTAAGTTTGGGTATGCATTTTTGTAAAGTTGTTTAAAGCTAATTTTCCAGTTTTATCTTTAAAATATCTCAAATTGCAAATTTTATAATTATAACTATTTCTGTCCAGCTGGACTTCTTGGGACAGCTTTCCCATCAATCTACACTAATCTTCTACTCTCTTTTTTCACCCTTCTTTTTGCTTTGTATAGACTTTATTTACCAGAATAATCTTTCTAAAAGGGGAAAATGCTTCCACAATAGACTATAGTTTGCCATTTTCCCTTTAAAGGTCATGCTGCAGTGGTGGGACTCATAGACTTAATACCACATGGGGACAGAGAATTGATAGGAAAACATAGGTGCATTCTTACTGATCTTGTTTTTACAAAGAGCAGTAGCCATTCTGTGTTGCTCTCTGGACCTCTGTGAAGGAACAAATGACTAAGGAGCCATTTTTCATTGATGCCTTTCCATTTTCCACACCCTGTTCCCCTTCCCAAGAACAGATGATGGTGTAAAGCAGTAGTTAGTGCAGCAAGAAGACGAATTAATTTACATGGATTTCCTGCACATCTAACTGCTTGCTAGAGAAGCATACACTGCAATGACTGCTTCTTGCTCCTGCCTATCTAACCCGAGCCTGTTCTTGAAACCCCATAGAATTCTAACCTTCTGATTGTACCACAGAAGGGTTTTTGCAGATCAGATGGCACATATGGTGGAAAACTACCACACCTGCCTTCTACAAATGAGATCTGTTTTCTACTGGAATTTCTGCTATTGACTTTTAACAGGGTAGTGGAACAGAGTGTATAGCTTTTTGTCTTTTGTTCCTACCTTCACTGCATAGCATCCCTTTCTCTAGACTCTGGAGCCTCATGCGTTTACTTCACATCCTTCTGCGGCTTAATTAGCTTGTCTGTTTCAGAATTTATTAAAAATTAAATCTTACCCTGCTTCATGCTCTGATGTAGATTTTGTAATTCAAAATGAAGCTGACAAGCCTATTGGACTATGAGGGAATTAAGTTTTGGTGAAACCTACATTGATCTGTGGCGTTCCTTTGAAGATCAAAAACTGCATTTTCCTTTTTTGTACCATTCGGGATGGCTTTAAGTTCCACCGATGCTTCCTCTTCAGTCTGATCTAGCTGTCTGTTTTATTTTATATTAGAAAATTACTTATAATTAGCTGAATCAAAGAGCTACCAATTTGATTATCTTTTTAGTACAAAATGAAATAGACAAGCTAATCAAAACCATAAGGGTGAACTAGTAAAACCCAAATAAAAAGAAAAAAAATACACTGGATAGAAAATATTTTAATTTAATCTGTGTTTTGAACAGTTATTTAAGAAATCATTTTCTTTTCTCATGAGAGCAAATTAGGAAGTTAATAAGCTAGAGGACCCTAAATTGTGCCTGCAATTTAGTGATGCAATTGTCTGATTGATATGGACAACTGTGGGCTTTGTGGGTCCAGCAGGTGTACATGTTAATTGAGTGAGAATAATGTTGGCAAGTAGAGTTGAAAATCTTAATCCGAAATATCAGTTTTAAACCAAATAAGCAAGTAAATTCAAAGTCAAGGTTTATAGTGCATCCCTAACTGCTCTTCCTGCGTCTACTCAATTTTCAGCCTGTTATATTGACAAAGGACTGATGGCAATTTACCACACAGCAAACCAGGGAATGATTCTACAGTGCACTGGTTTGCTGGGCCGTAAAGTTCCATGTGGATGCTACTACAACACATAGTGAAGGTTTCTGGGTGCAGTTTGATGGGACTTTCACTGTGCTGTGGCAGTGTCCACATAGGCTATTACTGCCTGGCAAGCTAATCTGTAAAGTCACACCCTTGCTTGTTACTCAGCAACTTGCTGTGTAGACAAGTCCATAGATATTATAATGAATTGGCTGGGGTGTATGTGTATCACTGCCTTTTATTGGATGGAATCTAACCTGCTCATCTGTGTGTCTTGGGTGCTATGCTGCTGGTACCAAATGCAGGTCCTCCTTTAGTTAATGTGGTATGGGTAAAGTGATTTGGTGCACCTGAATTTTACTCTCATAATCACTATCTCATCCTGAGTACATATGGTATACAACTAATATACGGGAGAAGTCCTGAGAGAAGCTGTTACACTACACTTAATATGGATTATGATATGATATTTTAATGCAATTATACCATTGGATTGACATTTACAAATAATTTAGATTCATACAGTAAATGTATTAAAAATATATGAAACATAAAAGTGGTGTTAATTATATATTGTTTATAAGGTAAACAGATCCTTAGCACTTCTGAAATGTACTCATGCTTCCATCTGAAGCACCACTAGTAATGGCCATCTTTATCTTTTTTTGTTGTTACAATGCCAAACTCAGCCAATTTACTTAATGTCTTCATTGTACAGAAATACTACTATTACATCCAACATGGAATTGATACAGAACATGTTGCTCCAATGGAAGACTCTTGGCTAGAGCATGTCTTGGATTTAGTCCCACAGCATCTGAAAGTACTCAGCAAAAGTATATATTCACTGTCTGATGAAATGAGAGAAGACTATCTCCTTAGTGTAAAGAAAGCTATAGGTAAATTGATATTTGTTCTTTCTAGTTGAATCCACATTCTGAGTTACTGAAATACAGAAGTTCAATACAGAAGTGTTCTCTGTTGAATACCATTATTAAATAAATATGAAGTTTGTAGATGACCAAGATGTTGGATACATGTTTTTAATAGGAAAGTTCCACAGGATTTCCTGTTTTTTCTCCCTAAGGGGGAAATATGGCACCATCCACCACTTTTGCTCTTTCATAAAAAATAGCTTTTATTTTGTAAATCTCAGTTAAATATAATTATTTTGAATTATATACCCTATACAATGACACCTATACATCTTAACTGGGGTTGTTCAGCTGCTTGGATTCATTAATTTTAATGTTGATTCTTCTTTGCTAAGCTTATTTACATTTTGCCTTTTTTTAATACCCTTCTTTTAGTTGACTTTGTTTTAAGAGACCCCAGGGAAAAAGATGAAGACAAGAAGCAAACTTTTCTTCCACCTCATCGTGCAGAGTAAGAAAACATATTCTTTCAAGAACAATGTCTAGTCAGCAGTAGGATAGAATAGTGTATTATGGAAAACTTACTAGACAAAAACAATTGCTCCAAACTGGAACATGTTAAATAGCACTAAAAAAATAATATTTAGTTATTTGTTGCATAAACTCATACAGTTGCATTATAACATTATTAAAGTTCTGCAAAATATGTGTTTAGTATGACAGACTTTTGAGAACAAATTTCTTGTTGCAGCATTTAACATTTATAAATGATAATAAGATTGGATGTAGTCCCTCATCAGCTGATGTAAATTAACATTGCTACATTGATTTCTGTGCACACTCTGCATAGATTTCAATATAGCTATGTCAATTTACATTGGCTAAGGATCCCTCTCAATAAGTTCTTGCTCAAGATACAATATAGCAGCAACACTAATCAAATGGTTTCTTTCCTTTCCAAACCAACAATCTGTGCACTTTTAAAATCTTCAGTCATATTACAGAGCACTCATTGGGAGACATACAAATGAAATATTTAACAATTAAGGTTTGGCATACAGAAATTATCACATAAGCCTCTACCATCATAGCTAAAGGAGAACCTCAGCTGGCAAGCAGCCAACAGAAAGATGGGTAGTATTTTTTCATATAATAATGGATTGTATGCATTCCTTTGACATCCATCTTAAAAAGTGTAAGATCTGATAACCATCATTATAGTACTGAAATAAATGTCAGGTAGGTGGAAATTTGATCTGCTTGGTGAAGAATAGCAGAAAGGTTCGAGTTCTAGAAAGTGTTTTCAGCCCTTCTGGGGAATGGAAGTGAAGTGGTTGCAGTCTGTCCTACATGAGAAGCTTTAGGCATAAACTGACAAACCAGTTTGCCTTTAGATGGCTACATTGTGACCTCCATTTTTAGAAGTTCAGGGGGTTTTGTTTTTTTTAGTAACCCATCTAACTCTGTACATTAACTTGTCAAATGCTCTCTCTCTCTTATTTGCCTATCATGTTCCTTGTGAAACAGTCCAATCCTAACTAAAGCTATGAAGGATTTGAAAGAGATACATAGAAAAATTGAGTCTACACCAAAAATTAACTTGCACCGAAATCAGTGGAAAAAAACTGACAAAATTAGCCCTATGCTAAACAGCATAGCAACAGAGCTATGCTGCTTCATATAAATCCTTATCTTCCAGGACATAAGATACATGCAGAGTTTTCATCTGTAGAGAGAAATCTTACATATTGCATAAACATGTATTTATGATCATACAAATTAATGTAAAGGCAATGCACATATAGTTATTTTAAAAACCAAAGCTAAATATAATTTCTACCATTTTATCTTCAGTATATGAAATACATATAGTTTCTGCTTTGTGTTTGTTGTTATATCCCTCACTTGGTTCTCCCCTTCCTCCTAACTGCAGCCCCATGAATGGCTTTGACACCAGTTTCACAATATGGGCTTGATCCAGAGCCCATTGAAGCCCATGATAATTCTTTCCATTGACTGGGATTTGGTTCAGGCCATTTACTGTGGGAAAATTACTGGAAAATAATTTAACAAAAAGGTCTTCTAATTTAAATTTTTGGTCTGTGGAGTAAGAGACCTGAAATGTCACCACAGATGTACATATTTAGTCTCTCTAAGTTTTGTGTTACGTGTTGCTTAGTCAGCTTCCATCCTGAAGAGAGTGATAATATGTGAGGGAATGGCCCAGTGTAGTTTTCTATTCTAATGGTTAGGCATAGAGGTTATACCATGATTCCTGACTGTGCAGAATTACCATGTTGTCTGTCACCTGTTGTTCCACAGAGGTATAGAGGTGTGTATAAAAGGGAGAATATTATGGTAGAAAATATATATCTTTTATTTTGCAGTTGCACACTTGCTTTTGAAGCACTGCAAATAGAAAATTCTCAATCACACAGTACTGCCATCTGGCAAAACAATTCTCTTTCATTAATAATACAGTTTCAGTTCTATTATTAGGATCTGATGGAGGACTGGAAAATCAAGAATTAGGATTGTGCAAGATGTGCCTTTTGTTCCTCTGTCTTTCTGGCACTGGACACTTATACTAGCTGCTTAGTCCCTGCTCAAGACTAGGCACTGTCTTAACAGTGTGCCTCAAGAACTCAGTCTGCAGTACTTTCACCTCAGTGGCTTGAAGAACAGGCTGCAAGCATCACTTTAACAGTCAGGCTCTCTGGATCCAATATGTCCCTTGGAACCACAAGTGTGTATAGGTCCATTTCATCCCCCCTACACTCATGGGCAGAAGAAGCAGCGGAAACCTCATTTCTGAAGGATAGCCTGTTGTAAAGCATCATATAAGAGTTTTGTTTTGATTCCTCTAACTCTTCTGCCAGAGTAGCACCTTCAAGATCTCTCTTCTGCATCATGCATGACTTACAGCAGGGATTGGCAACCTTTGTTGGCCCCTGTGCCAGCCCCGCCCACTGCACCCTCAGCAGCTGCTGGGGGCGGGGCCAAAAGGGGACAGGGCCAGGCCTCTGGTGCCCTGCCAGCTAGGGCCTGGGCCGGCATCAGCCAGCGGGTGGCCTCTGGTTCCCTGCCCTGGGGCCGGCTCCCGTCCACAGGGGCGGCGCGGGGCCGATGGCCCCTGTTGGCCCCACCCCCTGCTGGGTGGCAGGAGGGGAGGGAAGGGGAGCGGAGCAGGTCGCATGGTGTTGCATTGCGTCGCGTCGCCCCGGCCCTTCCAGAGCCATGCCGCTGCCGGCAGGGCAGAGCTGGCCCCAGCCATGGCCAGCCAGCTCGACCCACCCGGAGCTGCCGCTGCTGGTGGGAGCTGGGGCCAGGAACCAGAGGCCGCCCGCCAGCAGCAGCGGCTCCGGCCAGGCCCATCCGACCCTCCCTCTTGCCGGCCATGGCCGGGGCCAGCTCTGCCCTGCCAGCAGCAGCGCGGCTCTGGGCGGGCCGGGGCGACACGAAACGACCCACTCCCCTCCCCTCCCCTCCCCTCCTGCTGTCCAGCAGGGGATGGGGCCAGCAGGGGCCCTCAGCTGTGCGCTGCGGCTGCTGGCCGCGCGGTTTGCAGGACAAGCAGGGCAGGCGCCATGTGCCGCTCAGGCTTGGCCCGCGTGCCACCTCTGGCACACGTGCTGGGGGTTGCCGACCCCTGAATTACAGTATCTGGGCTCACTAGGGAAACAAAAGATAAGTTGAAGGACCTCTCTTTTGAATGAGGTAGCTTATTTTAACATAAAGACAGATGAGGTCTTTAAACAATGGAGGATGCTAAGTCTAAGTCTACAGCCAAATATTTGTAAGTATATCAACAGCCCAGAAGAAGACCGCAGTATCTGTGTTCAGGTATCACATGCAGTAATATCTAGCCTGTCTCCTCCATGCTACTGCCATCAGCAGCAAAGAAGAAAAACTTTTAAGCCTGATGTAAAGACAAATAAGTCCATGTGTTGACTTCTGAGCCGGTCCTTGGACCTCAAGTTTGGTATGAGATCAAAGAGCCAAAAAATAATTTTGCACCATTCTTTTCCCACCTCATTTAGTCCCTACCTGTGTCATTTCTTCAACAAATGGAGTGCTATAAACACAGCAGGTGGATTTAGAGATAATACACAGCAGAAACCCTATCCAGTTCAATTCCCTTTCTCCTCTTATGCATCCTGTCCCTATTCAGGGACCCTTCATATAAATCTAGTATGATCAGCATTTCTATCTGTTTTGGAAACGGTGGCCATAGATGAGCGCTAATGGAATTCAGAGGAAAAAGAGACTACTCAAGATAAATCCTAATCCTAAGAAAGGATTGAAGTTTTGGACCTATATTTGAACAAAGAGAACATTCTTTTGTTGGAAAGTTCCACTTACATATACTGACCATTGCATTTATAATAGCATCCCTTTCAACACAGGATTGGTTTGCAGCTTTATTTATAAACGATGCATATTGCCATATTTCAATCAGACCCACACACACCAAATGTCTAGAAGAGAAGAGAAATTTCCCATTCAGGGTCCTTCAGTTTGGTTTTTTTCTGCTGCCAGCAGAAGTTTTACAAAATGCCTTTCTGTAGTGGTAGCACATTTACGGAGACAATAGCTCCATTAATACTCATATTTAGATTACTAGCTATTCAAAGCATTCCCATAATATAATCTATCCAGAACCATGTATCCTAAAGATATCTACTTGAGAAGTTAGGGCTTAGGATAAACTGGGCACAGTTGCTTTTGCTACTTACTCAAAAGATCCCCTTCACAGAGATAATTCTGGACTTTGAAATGGGAGAGAGCACTTCTTCCATAAGAGGTTTCTAAAAGATTCAGTTAGCCATAGCTGTACTGCATCAACTCCCATGTCAGAAAGTCATATTCTTCCTTAAATTAATGTGCTTAACAGCCTCAGCTGTGTATGAAGCACTTTACAATCAGTTCAAAATGAGATCTCTAACACTGGTTGGCAAATAATTATTAAATGAATGTAGCCAGCATGTCTCTAACACAGGCCATACCAAAGAATTTGCAATTGACTCTGTCATGGGAAACTCAACAGAGTCCTGTGGCACTTTTAAAGACTAACAGATTTATTTATCGCATGAGCTTTCGTGGGAGAAGATCCCACTTGACGAAGTGGAATCTTCTCCCACGAAAGCTCATGCGATAAATAAATCTGTTAGTCTTTAAAAGTGCCACAGGGCTCTGTTGTCTTTCTACAATAGACTAACACGGCTACCCCTTTGGAATGGGAAACTCAGTCACTGTATTCTTAAGGAGAGTGGCTTTCAATCCTTCAGGTCCATCAAGAATCTCAAAAACATGCAGTGTGGATTGAGGACCACAGTTCAACAAATAGATAGTTCATGACCACTGGATGTCCTTGGAAAAGCAAATACACAGCACTATGTTAGCTGAGCTGAAAGCAGTACATTGGATTCTCATTTTTTTCCTACTTCATCATCATTACAAAGTAGGTCAGGTCACCCAGGACAATAAAAGAAGGCTGTACTAGATTAAAGCAGTGGTCAGTCTAGCTTGGTATCCTGTCTTCTGAATGTGGCCAGTGCCAGGCGCTTCAGACGGAATGAGCAGAACAATGATCATTCTTCTCAGCTTCTGGCAATCAGGTGTAGGGACACCCAAAGCATGGTATTGTGACCCTGACCATCTTGGCTAATTGCCATTGATGGGCCTATTCTCCCTGGAGTTTTTTTAAAACTCTGTTAGGACCTTCCCACGTCCTTTCAGTTCTTGCTTCCCTGACAGGAGCAGAAGACCAGAGTCCAGCAGCAAGCAATATGACAGGTTTATTGGGATCTTTTCCACACAAGCATCCATTAGGAAGGACCCCATAGTTCTTTACACCAATAAATTTTCCCTCCCAGTAAATTTCCACCCTCACAAATAAATTCCCTCTCCCCTAGCAAACCCCCTCTCCCAATAAATTCCCTCCCCCACAGTGAATTTTCCTTCTTTTCCTTCCTAGTTTACCATAGTTTTTATAATGTATTTTAACCAATCATTTTTTTTACAAATATTACGAGATAATTCTATAACCAATCCTACCATATTGTAACATAATTCTCCACCCAATCATACCCCACCACCTTAATTGATTACAACTAATTACAAGACAGACAGAAACAATTAGGGATGCAGACAGACGTCATCAGAGCAATAGATACCAGGCTGACCAAACAATACAAAATGTAGATTTTGTTACAAGTGTGATGCTCTTGAGGCATTGGCTCCTTCTGACATGAAGTGTTTGGAATGTGTGGATGTGACGGCATGCTTCCCAGTTTATGGCTGCCTCTGTGGTCCTTTTTGCCTTTGTTCAGCTCAAGTACAAGGCCTCAGCCAGTCAAGTTGATTCTTTGATTTGCTACCATTTTAGCTAGCTATTGACACAACATATTTAAGGAAAATTATAGGCCTTATAGGCAGGCCTAAATATCTATACTTTAACAAACTCATTTATACTTTAGGCCTTCACAACATCACCCAGCAATGAGTTCCACAGTCTGACTGAGTGCCATGTGAAGTAGTACTTCCTTATGTTTGATTAAGCCTACTGCCTATTAATTTCATTGGTGACCTCTCTTTCATGTGTTATGAGAAAGGGTACATAACACTTCCTTATTTACTTTCTCCACACCATCCATAATAGAGCTGTCATATTCCCCCTCGGTCATCTCTTCACCAAGCTGAATAGCCCCAATCTTTTTAAATCTTTCCTCATATAGAAGCTGTTCTATTCCCTTAATCATTTTTGCTGCCTTTCTCTGCACTTTTTCCAACGTATCTTTTTTGAAATGGGGTGACCAGAACTGCAAACAATATTCAAAGTGTGGGCGAACCATGGATTCATATAGTAGCATTATGTTATTTTTTGTCTTATTATTTATCTCTTTCCTAATCATTCCTAAAATTCCATTAGGGCTTTTGAGTGCCATTGCACATGGAGTGAATATTTTCAAAGAACTAACCACAATGATTCCAAGATCTCTTTCTTGAGTGTAACAGCAAATTTAGACCCCATCATTTTGTGTGTATTGTTGGGATCATGTTTTCTAGTGTTCATTACTTTTCACTTATCACATTGAATTTTATCCGCCATTTTGTTGCTTAATCCCCCAGTTTTGTGAGATCCCTTTGTAATGCTTTGCAATCAGCTTTGGATTTAACTATCTTGAGTAACTTTGTATCATCTGCAATTTTTCCACCTCACTATTTAGCCCTTTTTATAGGTGATTTATGAATATGTTGAACAGTACAGGTCCAAGGCCAGATCCTTGGGGGGTTCCACTATTTATCTTTCTCCAAAGTGAAAACTGACCATTTATTCTTACTCTTTGTTTCCTGTCTTTTAACCAATTATTGTTTCATCAGAAGACCTTCCCTCTTATGCTATGACTGTTTACTTTGCTTAAGAACTTTTCGTGTGGGACCTTGTCATGATATGATAGCAGTGCATTATATAAAAAACATGGAGGAGCTTACTCCATGGAGCTGTGTGAGCAGTGGCTTTGTAGGAATGGTGCACTGAACACAAGATCAGCTTATGTGAAAAATAATTTTGTTAGTTTTTAAAAGGGACAGAGGACTCCTTATTTGTTCTGCTGAACTAGACTACCATGGCTACTCCCTGGAAGATTTATATGCTGTAATGCTACACCTGACAGCTTTGTGGACCAAGTGGACAGGGATGTGACAGATGACCATGGATGGTCATTAAAAACATCTGTGATACCTTTGACTCATAGGGTCATTCACATATAGACAGATTTTTAACCAAGAAAAACATAAAATGTCTCAGATTTTGCCTGAAAGCAGGGAAAGACAGCTAGTCCATCTGAGAAACATTCCTCATAAACAGAGGCAAGGTCTTCTTTATTCCTTCCCTCCATTTCCCCCATCCAGAGGATAATAAGGAAGATAAGACAAATTATAACTATTAAGGAAAATATACCTATCTTTTGGATTCTTAGCATTAATTGAAAACTTTATTTTACTGTTTTGTTTAGAATGGAAGTCGTGCCAAAGCCTTGGAACAAGTCTTTCTTGTCAGCCTGCAGTTACATAAAGGAAAATTTACATGCAATGAACCCTACAATGTTAGCTGTTCTGGACTTATGGGAGACTTCTTTTAAGTAAGTGTGGACCCTGTATATATCAAGCTTTTCTAATGGAAAATGTGAAAAACTTACTGAGTCATTTTAGGATTTAAGGCCACTCTGGGACTGTTCCTATTGATTGTTGTCTGTACATAGCTGGCCATGCTCCTGACTCAGTACATGGGTTGGGACTGAAAGTGAGGGAGATAGAGATTATATACCCATTCCTGGGAAGACCATTGCCTCCTTTCATTTTGAAGTTACATATTTTCTGTTGGGGCAGTGGATCTGTTTTGATTTACTTCTGCTAAATCTGAAAGTTGATCTACGCAGAATACCCAAGAACCAATCAGACATTCCAAACACAGTTTTGTTACTTTTCTGCTTCCACCAGCATGACCAAGCAGGAGACTGGAAGAACTGCTGCTGAGTCTATGGTGAAAGGGGAACTCACAATTAGACAAATGTTTAGTTGTCTTAAAAAAAAAGATGTTAGATTATTCATAAGAGGAGTATGAAAAAGACTTATTCCAGGATGGAAAAAAAGTATATTCTCAGCTATCTAGCAACACAATTTATAAAATCTGACTGATGGCTGCCTTGACATCCTTTTATGCAGGGACTCACAGAATATTTTGCTACCAGTGGAATGCTATTTTCAGAATGCTGTCTTTCAAGCTCTCAACAGTTATAACTTCTAGGTTAAGAAAGGAGAGATTCACATGTTCCCATTCATGTGGGCTATAATCAATCAAGTCATAGAATCATACAGCTGGAGCACCAGATGAACTATTGAGAGAATTATGCAATTAAGGCAGTCGCACAGATTCACAAAAATATTTTTTGTCATACCAGTCTCCGATATTTCTATGAGTCATATTGGTCATGTGAGGGCAGATCACTCTAGCTCCATTAGGTTCCTTAAAAATTCCTGTCTTAATTAACATACTATATACCTTGCTGATTAGGTTACTTGGAAACTGTGATATGTGAGCACAAACTATGTATTTATAGCAGAGCCTCAATTTTAAGAACTTCAGAGATCTAAGATCTAACATCTGAAAATATTTTCCTTATATAGGAAGTTTGAAAGAAAAGAAAAATCCTTTTTCTTGATTAGTATAGTTGATTCTGATGAAGTAATTCCTCATTTTGACAGAGTCGAGAAGTAACAAAGTTGTCAGAGGGACTATCTTTAAAACTTTTGAAAGTTGTGATTGAACAGGATATTATTTCTGTTTCTGATGATTCACAATCTTTAAATAACAGTGACATTAATTTGAATCTTCAACTGAATCAACTTCCAAGTGAAAATTTGCAGATGTGAAATCCAATTATTTTTATAAAGTGTATTTTACAGCCAAGGAAAAGGCAACGGAAAATAAACTTTTAGAAGGATTTCTTTTTCAGATTTAGGTTTGTCCTTTTAATCTACAGATGTAGCTAATGGGGATTGTCACAGCTTGTGTGACAGAGATTCTTCAGTTACCCAGAGAACAGAGCTGCCTAGTCTGTTTTGGTGGTCTCCTACTCATAAACACACACACTGCTTCTTTTTTTTATTTTTTACCATGTGGATCTTTAATCCTCCATTTCAAACATTGTAGGACATAGTACAGGTGTACAGCAGAAGAAGCCTCTATACCTCTCTCCTCCACCCAGCTCATGTGCTGAGCTCTCCCTATTCTATAACTTCCTGATTACTAAGCCAATTGCCTCATTAGCCCAGCAGTTGCCACCAAGTGCCTGTAATCCTAACCAGTAACAGGTTGGTTGAGTCCAATTTAGTCTGCAGTCTTCTCTGTGCTGTAGCAAACTCAGCAACCAGGGTGCTACAATTAGTACTTTCACAGTGAAATATTAATTGTGTCCAACCTTTATTGTCTTCTAAAGAAAGAAAATTATCTGACAATTAATCATATTCTATAATAATTAGAAATGCAAGCTATTTTAGTAAGATTTTTTTTAGTCAAATAAAATGCATTTTTACTCTAATTTGATAGACAATATTGTTGATTTGTAGGAACTAATTGCAGGCCAGTAGAATTTTTTTCTGTCAAGTATTCATAGCTTAACTACTAAATTTTATACTCTGGCAAATAGTATTCCAGAATTTAGAATCTTTAGCTTGGGCTTCTGAAACTGATGATGTTCTACGCTGAGAATTTTTGTTCTAGGTAACAAATATTGGGATATATAGGCCCTTATCATGTGATCTTGAAAGCTCCTAATAAGCAAAATCATTTCAAGCTGCTCAACCCTCCTTCCTTAATCATGCTGAAACACTTCTGGAGGAAGACAGAGCTGGCAAGATGTCTTACCACCTTCCTTATTGTCAAGTGGGAGTATGTGTTGGAGGACCTGTTCACATTATGCCTCTTTTCTCCAAAGAAGAGAGGAAGGGTTTTGGGGTAGAGAAGTTGGTGCAGAGCTGGGTTCTCACACCTTATGATTTAGCAGTGAAGACCTTTCAGCATCAGTCTTCATGTTCCTCTTTGGCCTGGGACTTTGACACTACTGTTGCCATGCCAGCTGTGTTCACTGAGTGGGTATTTAGAGTTGAGAGGCTTCTTGATGTTGACAGTTCCAATTTCAGTCAAATAGGTCTCAAGAGCTTCCTCCATCAGAAGGAGTTTGATGCAGCCCTCCTAGTTCTTTTGGATTCTGTTAAAGAAGGGGAGACAGAGTACACCTGTTTGGGTTCTGACTTTCTCATAGGCATCTTTGATATGGACACGTCCAGTTTTTTTCTGTTTTTTTCCCCCTCTCTCTTCTTTGGTCATCACCATCAAGGATCTATCCTCTATTAAATCACTCCAAGCTTTGACAGTGGTTCTCCTCTCGGGAAACATTAGGCCTCAGTGACTGGGAACTCTGATCCTGTTTAGAAACTCGCATTGACTTCAGTGGGAGAGGAATCAGTCCCCACATGGATTTTGGAGATACTTTTTTAGAGTGATAAGATAATCTCTTCACTAGCTTTACCCTAGAAATGGAACTTGATTAAGCTTCCATATACACAACAAAATGGAACCCTGTAACTGGGTCAATTACAACTAGACTTTGAAAGCAGCAAGTCTGTTGGAGTTTTGACTACACAATGTATGTAGTTTCACACTCCAAAGTACTTGTTTTTACCATGTAAATCCTTAAATGGACATTATCTGGTATGCATATTAAATCTCCAGATTCTTTGTATGCTATCTTCCTCTGTCCTCATACCAAATACATTTTCTGTAGTAAAATTATCTTAGTATTTGTTATTGGAGATCAAGCCTGTTATTATTGGAGATCAAGCCTTCAAATTTTTGCCCTATGAGTTGAAAAGTCTAACTATGGCTTGGCTCCTGTTAATTTCCTCCCCTAGTGACAGTCACTAGAGACCCTATTGGGAGCAAGCAATTTTTTTACTCAGCCTCTTCCCCTCTGGGTCATTTCTTCAGATTTCCTCAGTCATCCTGCTTTGTGTTGAGGATGGCAGTAAGTGTCTCACAGTGAATCAAATGATCTTTTTCAGTCTCAGGAGTCATTTAATATACTGTCTGCAAGCCTGTTTTGCTGTTGCTTAAAATAAAAATGTTGGGAAGGTGTCCTGTATGTGGGTTTTACCTCTTCTCACCCATTTTATGGCAAGTATACTTACAATACTCATTTAAGCAGTAGTTTTGTAGTTCGCTCCCCCCAGCTGCTTGCCACTAGGAGTGGACTCAAATGAGGTAGCCTCATCTTGCTTTGGAGCTCCTTTGCTATGTATGTTTTTGGACAGACCATCTAGATCATCAGTGGAGGGGAAGGAGATGGGTTGGGGGACTCCTTTCAGGTCAACCTCAGTAACTTCCTGTTCTCTGGGAAAATAAGAGCCCTTTATTCCTAGGGCGATTATCTCAGTCAATAGAGTATACACAGTTTCTTTGCTCAAGAGACATGGAACTTCTGTCTCTAAAAAAGAATTTTGTAAACTGAACCATCCTCAATGGATTCTTCTTCTCCCCATTTCTTCTGCTGTAGCCTCTTAGGGAGCTATTTGCAACCATGCTATTGAAGGCAATTATCACATACCCCTAAAACCAGACCCCTTGAATAGCGGAAGTGAGATTTGAGCCCCATGTCTTGCCTATTACCCCTGCAAACAGTTATTCATATGCTTAACTTTACTCATGTGAGTAGTCCCTTATCTTCAACTTAAAATCACATTTAAAGTTATTTTAAACCCATGCATATATGAAGCATGTGCAAAACTTTTAGAGAATATTGTAATATTTATTTTGAATTTATATTTTGTTTTCCAAGAATAATAATAGCAAACATCTTATAGCATCTTGCCATTTTAATTAAAAAATGGATATGAAATAATTTTTAAATTCAAACTAGAGAAGTGGTTTATAATTTTTAACTATATAGTTTGGTTATTTTCCTTTCACAGACAATAACTCAAGGAAACAAATAAAAAAGTGAACAATGTATGTAATTAAAATATTCATTTTATGATTCTCTTACAGAAATTTACGCTTAGTTGATAAAGAACAATTTCATAGTCGTCAGGAAGCAATGGAACTCTCATTCTTCCAGAATATTGCCCTGAAGCACATGGAATCTGCCAAAGATGTTCTGCTTAAAAAGTATGATCAAATGTATCTTTATGTTTAAATTGCACAGAGAGAAATCTTTAGCTTCTGCTCTTAATATTTTTGGAAGGTTTGGGGTTTTTTTGTTTGTTTGTTTTTTGTTGGTTTTCTCTTTTATTTTTTGAGGGAATGGTGAAAGAGTGATCCATTTTAGTTGGACATAGTAGAGAAAGAGATTCCAATACAATTATTATTCTGTTTTAATTTCCTGTTGTGTGAACCAGGGATAATGGTGCCTACTCTCCTTTGCAAAATGCTTTGAAATGAAAAGAGCTGTATATGTGTTAAGTATATCATACTGATTTGTGCAATAAAGCTTATTCTGGATTTTAGACAACAATGAAAGACTGGACTTGAAGTTTAAAATTTTCTATTATGCTCACTTATTTTGGTTGTCATTCTGTGAAGACTAAGTTTTTCACATACTGACCAGAGGATCTATTTAAAATGCCTGTGGTATTGGTTTGTTGTCATAAAAACATTGTTAATTGTTAGGCATTGATGGTTGTATGGAATAATACCAATTCACCTCAGCCACATATTATTCCAGCACTACAGATCTAACTCAGAGATCTCCAAAAGTAACCTTATTTGTACTGCCTAAGATGAAAAATACAGTTCCGTAGCCTTTAGTTTCATATCCAGAACCTCTCCTATATAAGACCCTAATCTTGCAAAGGGATTCATTAGCACAGACCGCTGAGGAGTCCCACTGAAGGGTCAGAGCCAAAACAAGTATAATTTAAGTTTTATCAATTTTAACTTAACAAAAACATACTTCTTATTATTTTGTTTGCTTTGATTTGAAGTTTAAGTTTTGTTGAGCAGTTTGGCAATATTATTCTTGCAAGACACTTCCGTGGGCCCAGTTCAGTCTTTGTTCTATGCTTATAGCTTCCCTACTGAAGTTGCATTTTGAGTGATGAAGGACTACAAGATTAGGAAAGGAAAAAATACAGCTATGATCACTGCCTAATAAATAAGTTATGATGAATTAAAATAATTTGTACTTTGCATTTAAAAGTTTCTGTACAAAAAGGCCAACTCCTGCTTGGATTGACCTTGAAGGGAATTTTCCCATTGACTTTTCTGGCAGCAGAATTAGGCCCTAACCATGTTACTCTTGAGTAGACTCACGTAAAAATATAGGAGACCTATAACTCAAAATAACATACTGTAGCATTAATGGCACTATCTATGAAGACAATGTTGAATCTGTTCTTTCATTATTTACAAATTCAGCTCTATAGTTACAGTAAAAAATCATCTAAGGAATAATGTATTTACAAAAACCTGAAGACCTACAGACACTTGAGATTATGGCCAAGATTTTAAAAATGAGGAATGATTTTGGATGCCACCATTTTTGGATGTTCAATTTTAGACACTATAAAGAGCCTGGTTTTCAGAGTGTGGGAGCTCAGCACCTTCTGGAAATGAATCTCCTTATGGGGTCTCAGTTGTGGCACCCAAAATTAATGTTTCGTTTTTGAAAATCTTGCTTTGTGGCTATATTGTTTGTGTACTCCAGATTGTTGATCATTCTATATGTCTGTTGTTTTGCTTCTTACAATCATTCATTACTCCTTTAGCTACCATATTAGTATTTTACTTGTATAAAGAAACTATGTCTACTTTCCACATTCTTGAATATTTTATTTTTGTTATTTTATGTGGTAGATGTTTAGTGGCACATTCCAGAGTGAGCAGTTTCTTACCTTTGTCCTTAAAATTAAAACTGAGTTTATGTCATCAGTTTTAGATGTTATGTAACACAGAACTCTTTGTAAGGCATATTGGTTTTACTGTACTAGAGTAACATATATTCCACCCACATCTTGGAGAGGGTTTTACTACATCCTCAGCAGATTCTCAAGTTACAGACTCTTTTGTGTCTGAGCTTTATGTTTTCCTATTCATAATGTTCCATATCAAGGCCAACAACATTTGGAAAGAATTCCCTTCAGATCTCTTTCAGAGTTCTTTACTGTAACATACTGAGATCACTCACGACATAAGGAACTTCATTTCTTCCTGAGACTGAGTGTGCTGCCTCAGCAACATTTCTGTTCCTTTGCGTGAGAAATAAAAGAGCAGAACAACAAAGCAAACTCCCTCATATTTTATATTTTAAATTTGATTCCATCACAGCAGATAACATTTCAAGTAAATATCCCAGTTTGTTAAAGTCACTCAGCCATATGATACCACTTGAGTGAAACGTTCGTTGCCCAGATTTACTTCAGTGTCTTATGACTTAATAAAAAAAAATATAAAAATGTATTTTTAAAACCTGGGTTTGTTTATTCTAATCACTGAAGGAAACCTTCTTTTCTTTTTCCAAGGTGGTTTCCAGAAGTGCAAAATATCTATTACCAAGGTAATAAAAGAAAGCAGGTGCCCACTAATGCCAGCAGTGCCAAATTAGAATCTTTCTTCGACTGTGCTTCTACTTTAATGACTCGACAGCTGCAAAGCTTAGCCTTACTTTCAATGCAGGATTTTACAGATTTAATTGTACAGCCTCCAGTAAGTAAGGGTTAGATACTAATAAGGCAGTGTTGCTAGTCCATGTAGATCACATGGCTTTTTATGTGTTTAGTTTATTATTTCTGAAAAGATTTATAAAAAAAGAAATCATAATAACTGTGATGGCAATCTACCCTCTTAAGATCTCAGAGAAAAATAATACAAAATCATCTTTATTTTTGTCAAGTGAAAAGGGATACATTAACATGTTTTAGGTCTAATCAATCAAAAATATAATTTGTAGTTGTTGTCAATTAAGTTTATAGCTGTAAGACATTGATGTGCATCCAAAACTTGTGGAACGTAGTTGTTCCCTGTCTCTGCACCCTAGCCTTGGACCCTAGCCTTGCCCTCAAAACTTTGTGGACCCCGTTTCCAGAGAATGCGGACAGAGGAGCTTCCACAGGGTGTCAAGGAAGTATGCTGTGGAGCTGGCATGATCCTCTTGTTCCTTCATAATTTTTTCCCAATCCAGCTCTCCACTACCACTCCTGTTATTTTGTCTGCTCATTCATTAAGTAAAATTATTTATTGGGAATTAATATAGTATTAGAGATCCCATGGTTGGGTTCCTTGGAAGCCCCACCAAAGGAAAAAAATAGTAATCTAGTGCTCTGTGTTGCCAATATTATCACCATAATGCTCTCAGGTTAGTTTTTGTGGATCAGATTTTGCTTTCATTATTTCAGTGTATATTTGCAGTAGCTTTGTTGAAGTAAATGGATTAATATTGTGCAACTGAGAGCAGAATCTGAGCTTGCATGTGGTGTGACATGGATGATTGCTAGTAATATAAAGCTGATACAACCTTGACTTATGCAATCAACTTTATAGAGTTCTGTTTGGGGGTAGTGCATATAGCAGGGGTTGGCAACCTTTGCTGGCCTCTGTGCCAGCCCTGCCAACCGCACCCTCAGCAAGTGCTGGGGTGGGGCCAAAAGGGGTGGGGCCAGGCCTCGGGTTCCCTCCCGACAGGCCAAGCCGCCCTCTTGCCGGCCCGCATGCCCCTGGCATATAGTATACGCTATATGTTATTGACAAAATAACATGTTTAATGTAGTCTTAATGAATGTCAATTTTATGTAAATTTTAACAGAAGCATACTTGCTGTTTATAGGTGCAGTTTTTATCATGATTATCTTATGTAAAGCTTGTGATTTGCAATTAGTGCCCTTAAGGATTTTAGTGCTTAAGCAGTAATGATTTTAAATAATGTTTCTTTGATTTTTTCCTATATGAGTCAGGTAACTAATATATTTTATTCTGTTTTGTTAGAAGTCTGTTCGAGCCTATGAGCATTCAGGTTTCATCATGAGACTGATCCTTGACAATGACTGTATTAAGTTTGAACCTGAGTTTAATGATTATGAAGTTATATTTCTGAATATTTATAATGTTATGATTAAAGCTATCAATCTTGTGCCAAGAGTGGAGACCAAATTGTATTCTAAATGGGTAAGAAATTAGTTTTATAACTTGTTTTTGGTTTCTCACTACGTTCCTAGATTTAGATCATAGGTAATTCGATTAATAATTTTCTTTTTATATCTTTCATAGTAATATAATACTGCCTTTTAATACATTGTAGAACACTTGAAACCATTCTAACCTTATTAATCTAAAACATTTAAACTATTGGTTTTTAAAATATCAATTTCGTGTAAATCTCTTGCGTAGTAAAAACAGGTAATACATTTGTATATCTTAAAAGATTTCTGACTTTGGTGTTATGAAAACTGACTTTATTATTTTAGTAATGTATATAGAATAGTTTAGTGTTAAATATAAATTCTTTTGAACTGATTATTACTAATAGAGGGTAAAGGTATTTCTTTTAAGGAATTCACTAAGCTAAAATTGTTTTAATCATCTAAACGTTATGAAGCAAATTAAAATAATTGCCCAAATTGGAAAGCTACCCATGCTAAGAAACACCAAAAAAAAAATCATAAAAAGTTATTTTAATTAGTTTTCACTAGTTTGGTTCCATATTGCATCTTATGTACCATTTAAGAGTGTAATTCATGGCAAAGGTGAATGGGGTTGTCTTTTGCTCATTCCTCTCTCTGATTGTTCCCAAAGACTTGTGATAGTGTAGCTTAGGAACTAGTGAGACAGCATGGCCTTCAATGTTGTTGTCAGTATATCTAAAGTTAAACACATGTTTAAGCTCTATTTTGAATAGTTATAGTTTTCTGAATCAGGTTTCTCGAACTATCAGGTATCAAATAAAGAAATCAGAATAATGTGTCTTTCAAACAGATAATCAGCTTAGTAAGAGACTGACTGTGCCAAATGTAATTCCTTTCGTTTTTAGAATGAAGTTTGGAAAAGGATAAAATTAAGATTTTTTAAAAATTAATATAAATAGTGTGCCTCCGAGCTTGAGAGGTTGCAGGAAGTTGGTCAGTTTAATCTGAACTTCACAAATACATCAGTTGATAGGAAGACTAACTGGACTGAAGTTGTGACTAGAGATAAAACAATATGAATATACATCAAATTGAAATAGCAATAAACATCTCTTGTTTATTTTAAATAGCATATTGACATTCTCTAACAATATCTGAATGATACATTTCTATAGTCTTAGTAGCCAAGTGAGACTTTTCAGACTTCCCTTTTTAAAAACTAGGGCAGAAAGGAGTTTGATGCTGAATTTGAGTAGCCATGCTGCAGGAATATCTTTGGGCATGTATAGATGAACAGTTGGCCATGGTAAGCTGGGGTGCAGCACACTAAGGGTGCGTCTACACTGGCAACTTAGGTTGACTTAAAGATGCATAAGTCGACCTACATAAAGCCACATCCACACTGGGCTTTTGTTAAGTCGGCTTAATAACACCACCTTTGAAGGTCGACTTAAACCTTAAGCTAACTTCTTAAGTCTACTTAAAGCAAGTGTGGACAGCTATGTCTACTGTTAAGTCAACTTAACAAGGTCAACTTAAGTCAACTTAAAGTGTAGACACTCTGTTAAGTCAACTTAACAAGGTTGACTTTAACTTAAATTCGACCTTGTTAAGTCAACTTAACAGAGTCGACTTAACTTTAGAAGTGTAGACATAGCTAAACTGAGTAGATCAGAGTGCGCTTGGGAACTTTTAGTGCACAGCAGCATGGTCCAAATAGATGTTTAGTGTGAAGGACGCTGGAACTTTAAAAATTTATACTCCAGTTTGCCACAAACTGTTTGTTTGGACAAGATCTACCTAACAAAATTCAGTTTAGAAAGTTTCATGATTATGTAATAGTTAATTGATTATTTTGTGTAATTTTTATTGTTCATGGTGTAAACATAAAACCAGTCACAGAAATAATGTGTTTTTCCAAAGCCGGAAAGCAAGTCCAAATCCACTAATTTGAAACCTATTATCCTCGATGAGATCCTGGATGAGCATAAGAGAAGGATAAAAGAAGAGATTGCTAAAGAAAGCATTGCTCCTATAGAGCATCTCAAACTATATGATAAGTACTGCTTCTTGATAAACAAACAAGCTGAAGAAGATATTGATCGGTTCCTGTCAGAGGAACATACTTTTGAAGAAATAACAGGAGAAGCTGTCAAATATCAAAACCTCAGTGAGGAAATACAGTACACTTCTAGGAAGGTAAAATGTATTGAATTTTATAAAAAGACATTGAATTTATTTTGAAGATAATTTTGTATTAGGTATGCTGTTTATCAAAGTTTATAATTATTAGCAGTATTTAAAGTAAGTTGGAGCTCATCAGTTTTCTAGAAGCAGCTGGTTCTTCTTTCAAGTATATATTATTGTAAATGAGAGCAAAATTTAAATCAAATCAAAACCTTTGCTACTTGAGACAATGGTGAAGAGGCATACAGGAACTGCTCTTGAGGTAGACATCCTTTGCTAACAATCTTTTCTCTATTCCATAAGCAAAAGACTAGTTATTTCTTACTAAAAGAGGGCCAAGACCTCTGCATCTTATATACTCTTCATGAATTAAAAACTGGTACTATAAGATAGTAACAGATCGACAGATACAGCATTATGAATATTTCTATTTAGGATAATTTATTGTTTTTTCATATATAATGTATCAAGTATATTCATTTTTATGCTTATGTTCTAGTTCATTCGTCTAGGAATGTTTGAGCTGCACTGTGATGAATTGATTAGGTCTTTGGCAAAGAGAGCAGCTGCAATTTTTGGAAAAATTGTTGCCAAAATGTTCAAAGACCATCAGGATATAAACTTGAGGTAAATCTCAAATTAAAATGGCATAAATAAATGTACATTATTTTATATCCAGTGCCAATTTTTTAAACATTGGAAAAGTATCTTTAATCTCAAATTTTACTGTTGTCTATGCTGCACAGAGATGTTAAGATGTGTTATTTGTACTTTATCTAAGTAAAAACTGAATGAAAAAAGAATTAATGATTTTTTGCTCTTATTTGAGTATTTAGCAGGGAAGCATGTTACATGGATGGACACACACATCAGACTTTGACTCTCTTTTTTATATTTCAGGTTATGTGATGAGTTTGAGAAGATAGCTGAGAAAGCTCTTACCACTCCATCAAATACACAGGAGTTAATGGAACTTAAGGTATATGTTTCCTCTTAGATATTACAAGCAAGGGATAATTAACAATATATTGATCTACTTTTTGATGCACAGTGACAGTGTAAGCGTAACTAAATTATCTTGTGTATGGCCCTGATGGAACACTAGTTGGGGAGTGCTCTGTTACACTACAGTGAATTCTCAGGTGTCTGGCTGGTGGATGCCCACATGCTCAGGATCTAACTGATCACTGTTTTGGGAGTCAGTAAGGAATTTTCCTGCTGGTTAGATTGGCAGAGACCCTGAGAGTTTTTTGCCTTCCTCTGCAGCATGGGACACAGGTCACTTGCAGGTTTAAACTAGTGTAAATGGTTGATTCTCTGTAACTTGAAGTCTTGAATCATGATTTGAGGATTTCAACAGAGTCTTGTGGCACTTTTAAAGACTAACAGATTTATTAATCGCATGCGCTTTCGTGGGAGAAAATCCCACTTCGTCAGACGCTTTGAAGATAGGAAAGTTACAGAGTGGGAGGAAATTAAATGCAGGGGAGTGTATGACATAGCATCAGGTCAGGCTGTAACAGCAAATCAAAATAGGTGTTAGGATTCAAAACACTGGGGAACAACACATAGAGGAGGGGGAGGTCAATTCACTTGATATAATGCGAGAAAAATCCATAGTCCCTGTTTAACCCCAAGACAACTGAGTCAAATTTGCATATAAGTTTGAGTTCTGCAGACTCTCTTTGAAGCTGTGATTTGTTATTCATCTGTTTCAACACAGCTATTAACAAGTCGTTAAGGGAGTGAGCAGGGAGATTGAAGTGTTCCCCTACAGGTTTTTCATACATCAAGTGAATTGACCTCCCCCTCCTCTATGTGCTGTTCCCCAGTGTTTTGAATCCTAACACCTATTTTGATTTGCTGTTACAGCCTGACCTGATGCTATGTCATACACTCCCCTGCATTTTATTTCCTCCCACTCTGTAACTTTCCTATCTTCAAAGCGTCTGACGAAGTGGGATTTTCTCCCACGAAAGCTCATGCGATTAATAAATCTGTTAGTCTTTAAAAGTGCCACAAGACTCTGTTGTCTTTCTACAATAGACTAACACGGCTACCCCTTTGGAATTTGAGGATTTCAGTAATTCAGCCAGAGGTTATAAATCTATTCCAGGAGAGGGTGAGTGAGGTTCTGTGGCTTGCAATTTGCAGGAGGTCAGACTCAATGATCAAGATGATCCCTTGACCTTACAGTCTATGGCTATGTCTACATTTACAAAGTTAAGTCGACTTTAAGTCAACTTGACAAGGTCAACTTTAAGTCTACTTAAAGTCAACTTAACAAATTGGCTACACTTTAAGTCACCTTTGTTAAGTCGACTTAAGAGCAGAGATAACTGTTATATTGACTTTAAGTTGACTTAATAAAGTCAATTTAGTGTTAATCCCTGTCTACACTGGCCTTATGTTGACTTAAAGAGTCGATTTAAGGTTTAAGTCGACCTAAAAGGAGGTGTTAAGGCGACTTAAGCTTTCCTAGGGTCAACTTAAGGAAATGCTTAAGTCGACTTAAGAAAAGCCCAGTGTGGACGTGGCTTTGTTTAGGTCAATTTAAGTGTCCTTAAGTCGACCTAACTTGCCAGTGTAATCGCACCCTATGAGTCTATAGGTTAGGTCTTGTCCACTCTATCGTTTTGTTGACAGAAGTCAGCTTTCATCCACAGAACAATGGAGGTGCAGACATTGTAAATCTCCTGCTATGCTGACATAATAAAATCACTTCAACAACAGGCATAGGCTTTTAGTGACGCAGTTAGAGTGAAACACCATTGGTGTACAGTGCACATTGCCCTTTGTTTTGTTGCCCTAATTGACCGGCAGGAATCCATCTTGATCTCTTTGATTAGCAGTTTGAACTCGTTTGAACTCCGCTGCCCTGAAGGTACACATGTACCTTCCCCCATAGTAAGATCTAGTAGTTTTTAAAATTCCTGTTCCTGTTTGCTCAGCGAGCACAGGTCAGACAGCATCTTCCCATCTGACTATGCCAGCATTCTGCATCATATATGCTCCCACATGAAGCACTGGAGCTATTAGATCTTCTGGGTCTGTGGAGAAAGGAGGCTGTGCAGTCCCAGCTTCACCTTAGCCATAGGACCTTTGCTATCTATAGGCTGGTTGCTAGTGGTATGCAGGAGAAGGGAAATAAAAGGGACATGCAGTACTGCTGTGCTAAGACTGAGGAACCTGTGCATCTATGCACACAGTTCCAGGAAGCTGGCTTTGCACATCCAAAAGTTCTGCAGCCACCGCTCATCATCCCATATATGCAACACCATGTGATCCCACCACGGAGTGCTTATTTCCTGACCCAGTATTGACATTCCACCATGTGCAGTTGTTTTGCAGATGCCAGCAGCAATCTTGAACTATTTGTTTTCATAGCATACAGCAGGGCAGGCACCACCTATTCACACTCTGTTTCTCAGCTCATGAAATACTGCAGAATCAGCCAGTTGTGTTCATAATACTCATCACCAGATTGGTCAGCATTCAGGATCCAGGCTGTTAGGCAGAGATTTCAGGTGCACAGTTTACAACGGCTGTTGTAAAACAGCACAAAATGCAGTCAGAAGCTTATAGAATGATGAAACAAAAAAGAACTGCATCATGGAATACCAAGCAACTGATGTAAATAAACTGACGTATGATCATTGATGTAACTTAAGTTGATTTAACTCTGTAATGTAGACATCGCCTTAATGGGAGTTTTGCCACTGATCTCAAATGTATCAAGATTGCACACCTGATTTTTATTAGTAAGTGAAGTGTGTATTTAAATTTCTATGCCTTTCCAGTTAGTGCTAGTTGGTGTCAATAGTGATTTATACGTTAGGAACACCATGCCCATTAGAAACTAGATTGAATACATCATTTCTTTCATACAGGCCTTTGAATAGATAATATGATCAAATGCTAAAAATTTTGGGTCATCACATTAATTATTTTTGCAGTGGTGTGGTAGCCATGTTCTCACAGGATAGTAGAGAGATAGGTGGGCAAGGTAGTATCTGTTATTGGATCAACTACTTTTGGTGATAGAGACAAGCTTTTGAGCTCACATATTTGGCGCAGAGACTGTCCTGTCTGTCCAATATATAGGGCAGAGGGACGAAGTGGGATTTTCTCCCACGAAAGCTCATGCGATTAATAAATCTGTTAGTCTTTAAAAGTGCCACAAGACTCTGTTGTCTATATAGTTCTTAAGGTCTGGGAAAGGTACTTAAAATCTCATAGCTAGAAATGAGGTTGGAATACATAAGGAGTTAATGCATGTTGCAAGCGATCATGCAAGGTGAAGTGGGCAATTAACACATCCGTAGTCCTAGGACAAAGGAAGATTAGTGGGTTACAGATTGTTGCTATGAGCCTTAAATCCAGTCTATCTTAAACCATGATTTTTGGTGTCTAGCAGAGTTATGAATTTAAGTTCCCACACCCATTTTTTGAAGGTGTGCAGATTATAAGTGCTAGATGCCAAAAATCATGAACTTAATAAAGATGTATTTTTATGGTTCATTACAACAATTTGTAATCCACTAACACTCCTTTGTCTTATGACTGTAGAGATGTTAATTGCTCACTTCATCATGAACACAGATTTCATGTTTAATATGTAAAGGCTATTTTAGATATCTTGACAGATTAAAGAAATTGAGGGTGTGATGGGAAAACATTTATGCTGTTAAATTTTGTTTCCTCTAGGCCTATATACAGAAAGTGGAAACACGGGACATGTTTGAATTGGAAGAGAAATTAGTGGACTCTAAAAATTGCCTTGCTTTCCTGATAGAGTGTGCAAACTTTTCACCAGCAGACATTCGACTGAACAATAGTGTCTTTCAGTGGTATGCTCGAATGGCAGAGATTTTTGAAGAGCATACAAAGATCATTAAAGAAAAAACAGAGCAATTTCAGGAGGGACTTAAGGTTAGTAATGAAAGAATTTTAAAAAACATCTGGGTTATTTGAATATTTTAAATGACTGTTACAGTTGACCTAAAAATCACACTAAAGAGCATAATATTTTAAAATATATTTCACTCCACTCCTTTTAAAAACAATGTAGAATTAATTCTCTTAAATAAGCATATGACATATCACATATCAGAATGTATAATAACTAATATTGTATTGATTTCTTATTCATTTTATTGCACATACCATGTTTGACCCCTATAATTTAAAACATATTTCACAGTTTGGGCCCAACTTTATAAGTCTTCTCTGTATAGAACCTCCATTGAAATTGATGGGAGATATATGTATGAAACTTATAAAGCCCAATTCTACAAACGCTTACACGTCTGCTTACTTTAAAGCATGTGAGTGGCCCTGCTGATGTCAACAGAAGTATGCCAGATGTAATAAAAAGTTATTGTAGTTCAAGCAAGAAAATTATTTACATTCACTAACAAATATGAATGTTACTTTTAGGACCATTTAAAAAGATTCCATTTTGTAACTGTAAATTTACTATGCATGTTAATTTTATTTCTATTTTTAAAAAAATAATTTATAATTTACATATAATGTTTTATCTCTGATGTAGAATATTTTTATACTATTGACATGTCAATGTACAGTGTCATTGATTTTTTTGTAGCACATAAGTGCTGGTTTGAAATGGAAAACCTTTTTACATAAAAGTAAACAGTAAATGTTTTATTTATCAATATGTAATTTAAATGATTATTTTAATTTATGTAAATTATATTATTGCTTCAATGGGTACATTATGTTTATGTTCACAAAGAAATAATTATAGACCAAATACTGCAGAACATTACTCAATGCAGTTGACTTCAGTATCTGGTAAATCAATGCCTGTACCAGAAATTGACTTCAGCGAGATTACTTTAAGAAATTGCATGACTTGATACAAACTCTTCGACCTGGTGACTATTAGTTGAAACCTGGATGGAATTGGAATGGGGCTTTAAGGGCATAGGGCTTGATTCCAAATCAGATTATAATATTATATTTCTCACATATATATGTTTGATGTTTTAAAAAAATTAATAAGTGATTAGCCAGAAGAGGGCATAGGATGTACTACACTTAATCAGTTCATTGGTCGATTTAGTTTGATATTCTGACATAGGCATTCTGACCTGTACTGACACTTTAACACAACATGCACCTAAGCCTAGATTTTTAAAGGTATTTATGTGTTATTCAAGCATTGCAAGACCTAAGTGACTTAGACAGCTAAGTCCCACTTTTGAAAGTGACTGAGACATTTAGGATCTAAGTGCTATTGACTTAGAAGACTAGGAACCTAGGAGCTGAATGTCTTACATCACTTTTGAAAACAGGACTTAGCCATCTAAATTGCTTAGACCTTGCAATGTCGACTGTATTTACATTTATTTTGAAACATCTAAATGTATTTAAAAATCTGGCCTTGGTCAATTTTTCAGTGCTATTCATGGGTGGAATTATATATCTATATATATATCTATATATATATATATAGATATAGATATATAGATATAGATATAAATTGTTTGTCATTTTATTAGATACGTTGTGAACGATTTGTTGAGGAACTGGAGAGTTACTCTAAGCAAGTTGAAGAATTTTACACTTTTGGAGACATCCAGGAAGTCAACAGATATTTAAAAAAATCTCAGGCACTGAATGCAAAGTTGGATGTGGCTGCTGATAAGGTACAGATATCAAATTTATTCTCAATGCAAATGGATGAATTTGTATAAAATTAAAAACTTTGACCGTGAAACAGTTACTGACAGATGGTAAAAATTATTGCCAATTCAAATGTCACTTAATTTTTTAAGATATTTATGAAACTTGCCAATTTTCCTTAAACTTAGACACTGAAGGGGATTGAACCAGACTTTGGGTCCCATTATTTTACCCCCATGGCTATTCTAACTTGTGCTGAGAAATGTGATAATCATAGAGGAATGATTAGCTAGAACCTTGACAATATTAATGAATATTCTGGTTGAGACAGTGGATGGGTGGGCTGTGACTCAGGGTCAGTTTCTGGCTCTGCCACTGACTTGGTGGGTGACTTTGGGAAAGTCACTCCTCTTCTCTGTGTCCCTGTCTGGCTGATGGGGTTTGTCAGCTGTGGTAGGCAGTTCAACTAGGAGAAGGAAAACTCCAGTTTGAAACCAAGATTATCCATCCTGGAAAGGCAGTTTGTAAAAGATGTGCCAGTCATATATGCTGTGTGGGTCTGCACTACCAACTCCTGTTAATGGGACAAGATAAAGACAAAAGAAGCAATAATACCTATCCCATTTATAGTGATTTTCGTATGAAGATTTCAAAGCACTTCACAAAGGAAGTAAGTATAACTGCTGTGATGCACAAAATTTTTTTCAGGAGCCAAGAATCAGGCCCCAATTATCAATATTGATTCTTTTTTTAGATGTTGGCTGACTTCAATACTATTAACAGTGAAGTTTTGGTAAAACACTGATGGCCCCTAGCAGGCTTGAAATAATAGCATTTAATTGGCATTTCTGTCTTTCTGAGGAGGTCCAGAGGTTAATGTTGGGTGGGTGCTCATCTACCCTGGTGATTGTTTCTTGCAGTGTACCATAGGTTCTGTGTAGTCTTCTTTATTGCCCAACATGTATATTGGCCCATTAAAAGTTTCATGGGTTGCTCTCATTAAAGCCAATAGCAAAACTTTTATTAACTTCATTATGAACAGAATTGGGCCCCAAGGGCATGATTCAAAGCCTACACAGTGCAATTTGAACGTCCTGACCACTGTCCTACAGGCCTAGCAAGCTTCAGTTGCATGACTGTAGCATGACTTCTTCCAGTTGGCATAGATGAATAGGACTACTGAGTAACCTGGAAGATGTCTCAGTTTCTGCAAACCACAGCACATCACAACAAAATACACAAGATGGATGTTGCAGCTGCACATAGATAATGGTGATGGGGACAATTAGTTATCCTTGAACGTCTGGAGTATACTTTTTTATTGCCAAGAGGCATGTATTTACACCGCTCCTTCTATCACCAGATGTTGTTTTGATGACCCCAATTAGCATGGTGAGAATGGAATGTAGTTAAGGGCCAGAAATCAATTTAGGTAATTAACATATATGATAATGAGTAGTGAGGAAATTAGATGAAAACTGTTTATGGAAGGATATAAGAAGTCACCACTTAGACAAAGGGGTGTGCACCATCGACACCTGATTCTGTGTGAGCTGCTGCCATTGGACCACAGGCTTTTGATTCCTTGTCAAAACCCCAGAAGAAAGCTATTCCTGTATACAGCTTTCTGAGTAACTGCTTAGCTTTCCGGGGTTAGTGAGTATCATATAAACCATAGAATCATAGAACTGGAAGGGACCATGAAAGGTCATCGAGTCCAGTCCCCTGCTCTTATGGGAGGACCAAGTACCATCTTAAACCATCCCTGACAGGTGTTGTTGAATGATATGTTGCAGGCTTTGTATCAGGGTGGATTGATTTAAATCAAGGCAGTTTAAATCACTATTTAAATCACCAAAAGATAATCGTTGATTTTAATAAAGTATCCCACTGATATTTCATTACATATTTCTTAAAAAATGTTGCAAATCTGATCACTAAAACATGTTAATTTACAATTCAATACAGAATTTTACATCATCTAGGATGGTATACTTTGTGTCATTTTTAGTTAACTTGATTTTTATTAATTTAGAAAATAGTACATAATACTCATTACTTGTGTCAAGCTGCAGATGCACCAGCAGTATATTAGGAATGGTGAGAACTAAGTCACACACATACACAAACACAATAGCACTTACATTTTATTAAACAATCTTAAATGTCACATAAATGTTTCACATTTACAATTCAGGCAGTCTCCTGAGTTGCTGGCTGATGGCTGCCCCTAAACTCTTCTTTTTTTTTTTTAATTTTTCATATTTTATTTACTCTAACAGACAAGTCATCACAACACTAAATGTACGCTGTCCATAAAAATTCTATAACTAGCTCTCATCTGCCCGACTTCTACTGTCATTTTTATTCATAGACTGAAATAGAAATATGAGTTTTCCTGATTTTTCAACTCCCAGTCAATTTCTTAGCTTTGAGTGAATAAACCAAACAAAGAAAATATTCTCTCTGTGCCTGCAGAGGAAGCTCCTGCTGTGAAAAGTTGGCTTAGCAACTGAAGGAATTCTGTTTCACAGGTCCCTGGCTAATGATTTCCACCACTTCAGGGGAGTGACTTTGTTCAAAACATCATCAGGAAACATTTATTGTTGAAATGTTCCTCTCTAGCACTGAAATTTTTTATGACTGGCATAATTGAGGAGTGATTTTGAGATGCCCATGCCATGGCAGCATCACTTTGTTCAGAAGTTAAGAATCTCCCTTTATATCTGGGATGGAGAATGTTCACAAGAAAATGAGGTGGAATTAGTGCTTGATCCATTTTTTTCTTTATTGCCTGCATTTTAACTTTCTGGTGAGGTATTTCCTTCAATATTTCTCCAAGTGCCTTCCAAATTTTGACAGCATCAGCAATGTAGCAACAATTTATATGAAGTTTAAGGCTATGGCTATAGGCTTCGGCATACTGAGCATATCCTCTCCATTCTTTAATACAATGTTAGATACTTTGGATGAGATACTTCCATCTATTTTATCATGGTTTTCTTCATAAAGTTTTATGAGAATAGGTCAGTTCTTAATAAATTGTTCAAAACAATCAACCACAGAACTCCATTGAACATCTTGAGGGAGAATTAATTTGGATTCTACTGCTCTTTTCAGTGGAGCTGAATCAAAATGGTTGTTGTGGAAGTATTTTGCGACTTCAGCAACATTTTCTTTTATTCCTGGAGAAGATGTACTTAAGTCTTTGCCAAAAAGATACATTAAATGGACACTGCAGCCATATGTTATGGAGCATTCTTCCATTTCTTCTTCAAAGTATCTTTTCATGCTTGCAGCTCGTGTGGAGCTGACAGTTGAATTTTTGTTCGCAGTTTATTCAGTTTTCACTGCCACTTATTTTAAATATTTTGTTGTGTGGGCAAATCTTGATGTATCTATTGCTTCTGAAAGATATCTAACCCCATCTTCTGTTGTCACACAGGCACATATTACTGAATCATTGTGTACATTGCTCCACTCATCAGGGCTTAAACTAGCAACTTTTCTCTCAGTATTTCTTGCACACTGTTCAAGTTCCTTTTCATATACTGTATCTAGCAATCATCCACCAATGTCTGCTCTATCAAGTAGAGTGTAGCCTGGTCATAAGGACTCAATCACATCAATTAAATGTTTATTGTTAACAGTGCTAAAAAGGAGAATTTGTGGCATAAATGAACAGAGCAATCTTTTCATTTATGGTGTCTTGTTGCTATTTGCTGGTCCTTACTTCAAACCCATCCATGGTGATGGTTGTACTGGATGATTAAAATCTTTTGCTTTCAACTAATACTTTGTTGTCTGATATATGTTTAATTGCTGCACTGTTGCTAAAATTACCAACGGATGACTCTGGAGTTGTTGCAGATAGATAGTCAAAATCTCTTACGTTTAAAAAGGATCATGAACCTGGCAATTCTAGATTTCATTTACTGCAGCTTTCTGTACCATATACTTGCATGACAGATGCTAAAACTAATTAAAACAAGCCATAAGGATTAGCTAAGATAAACTTTTTTTTTAGCAACATCCGTCATAGCAAACAGCTTGGGAAGTTACTTGTTAAATCACATTGGGTGCATCTACACTTGTAAATTAAGTCGACTTAAGCTTGCTTGAGTCGACTTAATTTACTCTGCATCTACCCTACACTGTCCTTAAGTCGACTTAAGCAGCTTGCTTAAGTCAACTTAAGGAAAATTAAGTCGACTTTATTAAACCTCCTTTAAAGTCAACTTTAGGCTTAAGTCGACTTTCTAAAGTCAACTTAAGCCAGTGAAGACGCAGAGTAGCTCTAAGTCGACTCTAAGTTGACTTAGGGCTCTCCAGGACTCTCCCACTGCCCTCCCTGCCAGGGGGGTGGCACAGGGAGAGCCTGGCATTCCCCCCCAAAGGGCAGGGCAGAGCCCTGCCCACTCTGCCCCTATGCCCTGCCAGGGTCCCTGTCGCCCTTTGCCCCATTGTCCCCAGGTACAATGGGGCAAAGGCTGAGCCCCCTGGCACTTGGCAAGGGGCGCCCCCCCTGCCACCGTGGACCAGTCCCAGGTCCACCTAGCCCCTACAAGTTGACCTAGGCATCCAGTGTGGACACTCTAGGTCAACTTTGTAAGGTCCCCCCTAAGTCAACTTTAAATTTAAATGTGGAAATGCTAAGTCGACCTAAATTAACAAGTGTAGACATAGCCATTTATACTAAAAGACATAGAGAGGCTCTTAAAGAATGATGCATTGGAAGTGAATAATTATGAATTACAAACCAGTTGATCCACATTGTTCTTCAGATATAGCTACATCTTCATCCACATCATTTTCTCCAAATAAGTAGTTTCCATTATGATATTTCATTCACTGGTCCAGCTCCACCACCACATAAACACAGAACAACCACCGTCCTATCCAGCTGCTGTCTTTCTTTGCACATGTGACTTTAGTCTGCTGAGAAACTGAAACTTAAAAGCCCAGAATTTCAAGAAGCAAGAGCTGGTATTTAGGCTGGACAGACTAAAGCCATTAATTCACTTTTATGAGACTAAGTATAGGTTTAGCATGTTTGTGATGAGATTCAATTGTAACTGTTATTTATTAAAGCAAAGAGAAATTTAGTATTTTATTAATTTTTAAAAAATTAAAAATCTTATTTCAAATAAAAATTAATTTTTAATTTTTTTTAAATAATTGATTTTATCCACTCTGCTTTGTATGTAACTAGTATGCCTATAGAAACCCTTGCACATTAAACCTTAGTGGTCTACAAATGGGGCGTACCATGTCTCACTGGTATTCACACCGATCACTAAGCACCCAGCGTCAACAGGCTTGAGCTTTGGATCAGTCCCATAGGCTGCGTCTACACTGGTAAATTAAGTCGACTTAAGCTTGGCTTAAGTTGACTTAATGTGCCCTGCGTCTACACTACACTTTGCTTAAGTCGACTTAAGGAAAATAAAGTCGACTTAATGAAAATTAAGTTGACTTTATTAAACCACCTTTCTAATCGACCTAAGGCTTAATTCGACTTTCTAAAGTCGAATTAAACCAGTGTAGCCCTGGGGTAGCCCTAAGTCGACTTAGGGCTACCCCAGGACTACACCAATGCCCTCCCTGCCGGGGGGGCACAGGGGGAGCCTGGCAGGCCCCCCAAAGGGCAGGGCATGTGGGCACAGTGTGACACTGTCTGGATTTAGGGAAATTCCAAAGGGGTAGCCGTGTTAGTCTATTGTAGAAAATTTGCCAGGTGATATGATCCCAGGGAGTAAACTGATGAGCCATTAAGGATACAATGGTTGTATTCTTTATGTCCTCAATGGCTCATCAGGATATTCCCTGGGACCATTCTACCTGGAAAATTCCTAAACATTAAGGAGACAATGGTTGTTCACACCCTCCCCTCTAAGACATTTGTCCAGATTGACACAAGTTAAAGTATGGATATAACATCAAATTCTTAACTTCTAATCAAAATAGAATTCCTAGACATAAACTATATAATCATTCCCAGCAAATTACTACCTTTCTATTGATACCAAACATGACATAGTTCCTATGGATTATAGCATTTATGAGATATCCATAGAAAATAATATCATAAATGCTTCCCTAAATCCAGACAGTGTCACACACAGGGCTCTGCCCTGCCAGGGTCCCTGTCCCCCTTTGCCCCATTGTACACAGGGGGTGCTCCACCCCTGCCACCGTGGACCTGCCCAAGGTCCCCCTAGCCCCAGAAAGTCGACCTAGAGCATCCAGTGTGGATGCTCTAGGTTGACTTTGTAAGTTCCCCTTTAAGTCGACTTTAATTGTAAGTGTGGACGCACTAAGTCGACTTAGTTAAGTCGACTTAAAAGTGCAAGTGTAGACATATCCATAGTGAGAGTGGTGCCAAGCTCATGCTATTCATAGTTCAAAGAAGCAAAAGTAACTGTAATGCATTGTGGGCTGTCCACCTTTTCCTGGCTCCTCAGGTTCCACACCCCTGGTGTTCAAGACTTCACAAAAGACTTGCCGTTGCTGTCACTCGTGCTCTGTAATTACAGTGTTTATTCTCCCAGCCTCTCTTCCCAGCGGTTCCCAGCACAGACCAACTCAAGCCCAACAGCTTCTGGGCTTGTTCAGGACCCTTAGAGGCTCCAGGTGGTTCTCTTCCCCAGCTACTGCAGCAGACTGCTAGTTTGCCTATGCCACCTCTGGCTTCCTCCACCATGTCTCTATATACCTTCCTAGGCCAAGTTCCAGCTGCTCCCTCTCTGCCTCCTCAGGGCCTGCCTGACTCAGCCCTAATGAGCCAGGCACCTGCTCCTGCCTTCTGAACCAGGGCTTACAGAAGGACTGAGGAGTTTAAATCCTCTGCCCTTCTACAGCCACCCTGATACTATGCTAGAGAGGTGATGAAATGACTCAGTATAATCTTGAACATCTTAAAGTTGCTCTTTAAAGTTTCTCACATTAAACAGTCTCCTATGCATTGCTCTGCCAGTTAAGGATCAGATGGAGTGCTGTGTGCTCTAGCCTTGTCTTTTCCTGCCTCTCTCTATTCTCTGACATATCTCCTATAACATTGCCAGCTTTATGTCATCCAAATAAATCCTATGACTAGAGAAATACAATGCTAGAGCTGACACTTTTATATCAAAAGAGAGGAGGTTGATAGCAATACATTTTCTGTGAAGGATATTTGATTCTGAAACTTGCTGCTCTCTTTAGTGCATCAGAATCTGATTTTTTTTTACCTTTAGAGCATCTTCAATGATCATCTTTTTTTTGTGGAGTACTGAGCATGATAGGTTGAGAGAGGTGATTAAGGCTGGCTGTGGTTAATTTTGTATATATATAGATAGGCATATCCTTGTATTTTTTATTTTAAAAAAAAATCTTTAGCTCTATATCATCTTAAACTTTTGTAATGTACAGTTAGATGTTTTTATGAATATATATGTATAAATATTAGTGAATAAATGGAAGAGCTAGTGGCTGTGGATAAGTTGTTCTATATTTCACACCTGGCTTTTGCCTCTACAGATCGATCAGTTTAATGCAGAAGAAGAGGCCTTCGGATGGCTAGCATCTCAGTACCCTCAGCGTAAAAAAATCCAAGACACACTTAACCCATATCTTCGTCTCTATGATATGACTGTAGAGTTTACTACCAAGCATAGAAACTGGATGGAGGGATTATTCAGAAAGGTGAATCCAGACCAAGTAGAGCTAGATGTAGGAAACTGTTGGCGTGGACTATATAAACTAGAAAAGACCTTCCATGATTCCCCAAATGCATTATCAATCACAACAAAGATTAAAGCAAAAGTGGAAGAATTCAAAGAACACCTTCCTTTAATCCAGGTGATTTGTAACCCTGGTTTGCAAGAAAGACACTGGGAGGCCATGTCAGAAATTGCTGGGTTTTCACTGAGTCCTTCAGAAGACTCTACTGTTTCTTTATATATTGATATGAAACTGGAGCCATATTTGGAAAAATTTGAAGCTATCAGTGAAGCAGCCAGCAAAGAACATTCACTTGAGAAGGCCATGATGAAAATGATTTCTGAGTGGGATGGAATGGAGTTTAACATCCTTTCTTACAGAGAAACAGGAACCTATATTTTGTCATCAGTGGATGATATTCAGATGTTATTGGATGACCACATTGTCAAAACACAAACCATGAGAGGATCTCCATTCATTAAACCTTATGAAAAAAGAATAAGGTAAAATGTTTTGACTAATAGAAAACAATAGTAACTTTAACAAGTCAAAAAGGTATGATTAGAATAGAATCTTTGTGTAGTTTGGTAATCTTCCCTAATAAGCGGGGAAATCTTATTTTGAAAGATCTAGGACCATTTACTGGAATCAGTACTGAATTCCAAATAGCTGATTTTTACTTTTAATGAAAAGTGAGGGAACTGCTTAATCACTTAATGGCTGGTGGACATTTTTAGTTTGTTCATTGAGGATGCACATGCCAAATATACAAGGTGCATCCTAACATTCAATGTATTTCAACAGAATAATAATAAGTAATGGCAGCATAATTGGGGAGATAATGGGCCAGCAGGAAAAGGGTTATCTTTATCTAAATTGTAATCTTTCTGAATATTAAATAAATTGGAGTCAGTAAACTGTACATAAAGGGGATGAAGAAAATTAAAAAGAGACAAAGATAGAAAAGAAATAAGAATAGCTGTTTTCTTTTCCTCATGCAAAAAACTTAAGTTCCCAGTTCTCACAAACAATAATTTGCTCTGTTCTTATAAGCTTAGATGCATTGGAAAAAACATGAAAAACTTAGTTTACTATGATATATTCACATAAAATATTAAAATTTAGTTTGAATCTTCTAATCTTTGAGCATGTTTAGTTGATATTAAAGTGGAGAATACTTTTTCAGTTGCCCCATTCAATAAATATATAATGTTAAATATTCATCATGTAATTCCTGTTTTATTGTAGCATAATGGATGTTCTTTTTTAATGTAAAAACGTAATAATTTCCGTTGAAATAAATGAAACAGTAATTATATTAATAATTATATATATCAAAATTACATACAGTACTGGTCCTGGGAGTTACCCAGAATGGCTCATTCAATTTGTGGCTGAAAATAACATAGTATTAATTTATACCTTGTTTAAGCACAAACTGTCAAGGCAAAGAACTTCGAAATCGTGGGATTTGCAGACTCAGAACCATATAGTCTTCATCATCATCTTGAAGAGATGGTATTCTGTGGGATGTAAGTCAGTCCTTCAAGAAGGCTGATCTAGGCTCTAATCATAACTTTTTAATAGCCAACATAAAGATCAAACTGTGAAGCAAGAAATGACTAGCAAATATCCTCAGAGTCTGGTATAATGTCAATTCAACAGAAACACAAGTGGAATCCAGGAAGATGATTGCAGCTTTTATTCAAACTGCTGACCTCTGCACAGGTAGTATAAATCAAATAGAGCACAACATCTTCTGCATTACAGAGACTGTGAATAAGCTCCTGGGGCAACAGACTCTAAAGAAGAAACCTTGGATCATAGAAACAATTATCAAGTTATGTGATCAATGAAGGAAGCCAAGAGCACAAAGGAAGATAGATGAAACTACAAGAAATTGATGCAACTGCTAAAATATTGTACCCAATTCTGGTTTCAGAGCTTCTAAAAGGATGTTGGAAAAATTGGGAAAAGTTCAGAGAAATGCTAAAAGAATGACTTGTGAAAAACATATGATATAATGAGAGATTAAAGGAGCTCAAACCTTTTTAGCTTATAAGAGAGAAAATTAAAAAGGAATTTAATTATGGTCAATATGTACCAGAAAGGGGAAGATAAATCTAATATTAGCGGTCTCTTTAGCAGCCAAAGGCATGCAACATTCAGTGGTTCAAAACCGAAGTCAACAGAGTTCAAATTAGTAATAAAATAATTTTTTAACAGTGAGGATAATTAACTGCTAGACAGATTACCAAAGGATACGGTAAATTTGCCACCCCTTGAAATCTTTGAATGAGGAATGTATGTCTTTTTGAAAGAAAAGATCAAATTCAACCACAAGTTGCAGGGCTAGATCCAGAAATCACTATATGAAATTATCTGGCCTATGTAATGCAGACTAGATGAACAGAATTTTCCCATGTAACCTTAAAATCTATGAGATCTATGAATTCCAGGAGCCTTAGGTTCCAGTGAAGTCAATGGGTCACTCACATGAGCAAAACAAACAAGGAGTCCTGTGGCACTTTTAAAGACTAACAAATTTATTTATTGCATGAGCTTTTGTGGAAGAAAAATCCCACTTTGTCAGACAAGATTGAGCCCAAAATATTCTGTATATAAATTAAAGCTGTTTTTCCATGATAAAGTTTCAGTGACATTACCAGCATTTGATCGCTCATTCTCTAATGATTTAAGATGTTAACAGAAGGAAACTTCTGGTGGCCTTACAGACTTACGTACGTTTATGTATTGTGGGGCACATTATTCCTTAATTTTTCCTTATAATTAATAAAATAATAATAATAATTTAATTAATAGCACATGCTTAAATAGATAACTTTCCTGAAAGTATATAGATTCTCACTCAGTGTCTAATCCAAGAACTCACTTAAATCAATGGAAATATTCCAATAGATTTAAATGGCTTTTTGATCAAGACCTGAGTTAGAAGCCAGCCTACACTATTTGAGTTATTTCAGTTTCATCAGTAATGGGCTTGTGTTTAGGACTGATGTTATAAATAATTAATTGTTGGAGATTATGATTCAGTGTTTATATACCCATTTTGACCAAAGATGGCAGCCTTCATTTAAGAGTTGCATATATTTCTTGCTTATTACAGCATACTCCCCAGTCTGCTTGCAGAGGCATTCTATGGGGAATTAATAAGAATCTGTATAGAAAAAATCAACTAGTTTTGAAGAAAAAGTCAAAATAATGTTGGAAAATATTTTAAATTGAAATTATTCATGTCATTGTCCAGTTCCTGGTTTTCAGTGATTGTAATGTGTATGTGTCTTGTCAAAACGTCTTAAATCTCAACATTCTAAGTAAAAAATTATTGTTAGCAATAATACAATGTATGAATGTATGCTTTCTGTTTTATAGGGAGTGGGAAGGAAAGCTATTGTTGGTGCAGGAAATCCTGGATGAATGGCTGAAAGTTCAAGCTACTTGGCTGTATTTGGAGCCAATTTTCAGTTCTCCTGACATTATGGCTCAGATGCCTGAGGAAGGAAGGCGATTCACCACTGTGGATAAAACATGGAAGGACCTGATGAAATCTGTTTTGCAGGTAAGGACAATGCTCTTAAGAAAAAGTGGGTGTGCTTGTGTACTATATATTACAAATTTACTCTTTTCCTGATTCTTTTTTTGTTTGTCAAGCCTATTCCAACTACCTTGAAGGATACTATATTGACAAGTAAAATTAAACAATATAAACAGTATGTACAGCAGAGTAATAAAAAAAAATATTTTTTTTCAGGAGTAAAGATTAACTTTGCTAACATTCCTAAGTGTATGCTGAAATTGGGCATTTGCTCTTTTTAAAGGGTTTCATCTAATCACATACTGAACAGCACATAAATCTTTATCTTTAAAATCTCACCTTACCCCTGCATCATAAATTTGATCTTAACCCCCATAGCTCAGCAAGGAAATGCATTCTTTACACACTTGATGTCTCAGGGAAATAAGCAGTTACCTACCAGGAATTAAATAATACGTTAAAAGAGATATCATTATTCATCCTGAGTCATTTTCAAGTTATGGGGGCATTTCTAATACTTATTTTCCACCTGGCTTTGTAGGTGGAAATTCATTGCATTGTTGCGTCTTCAAAAGTCATATTAATATCCATTCCTTTCCACTAAAATTGTGCTCAATGTGAAATTACTCCTTGGAAGTGAAAGTGTGAAGTTCCATTTTTACCTGGAATAAAATCTTTGTATATCTTCTTGATACCCACAGTATTATAGAGTTAAAATTTAGGGATGTACAAACTGCAATGATTGTTCTTTGAACAACGGTTTGGGAGGAGAATTTTCAGTATAATATGCAAAATGAGGCATTTTCTGTGTTTCCCAGCTATTCTGTTTGGGATATATTTCTTTATTCAGAACTAACAATCATTCAGCTTCTGAAGCTATTCTCAATATGACAGTGTTCAGAATATTAGAATTCTTACAAATTTGCACCATCATTCTCTCACATGATGCTATCTTTACATTGTTTTATTATATTGATAAAGTAGACAACTGCTGACAAAGTCAACAAATCAAGTATCTAGAGTAGAGAAACAAGGGGGGTGAGGTAATATCTTCTATTGGACCCTCTTTCAGAGAGAGAGAGAGAGAGAGAGAGAGAGAGAGAGAGAGAGAGAGAAGCTCTTAAGTTTATACAGAGCTCTTCTTCATGTCTGAAATACATACTTAGGGCTGGTCTACACTACAGATTTTTGTCTATAAAAGTCAGCTTTTGTCCACAAAACAGTGTAGGATAATACACTGAAATGCTTCTCTCACCAATGTAACTCCATTGGTATACCAACATAATAGAACCACCGCACTGAAAGGAGTAGGATTTCTGTTGGTATAGATAGGGCAGTGCAAGTCAGTGTAGACACTGTGTTCTTTACATCAGCTGTTGACTGTCATTCTTGTCAATTTCTTGGCTCCACTGCAGAGCAGAGTGGTTGGACCCTGCTCCCAGATGGACTAGGGTGGTAATCCATAACTAAATTCATTCAATTTTTTTGTAATCCAAGAAATGTAAATAATTTTCATTTTGGTTTTATACAAATTTGTTTTTTTCCCCTGTTTTTTTCCATTCAGTTATCAAACCAAACAACTGAATATTTCACCGAGTTCTACTAAGGCACGTTGTACAATGAATTTCTGCTAAACTTAATTATCTGTATTGATATAGTCTTCCAGAAGTGTTACTTTAGCACACAATTTTGTGGAAGGAATTGGGGGAGGTGATTAGTATTAGTATTTTGCTGACTAATGTAATTTGTAGTTGGAAGGTAGGAACCAAATATGAATAATTATTGGAATGCATCAATTTATATTTAGTATTTTTTTCAGAGCACTGTGATAACCCAATATACCGCTCAATATTCCAACCTTTCTGAACTGTCACTATAATAAAACATGAAAGAAACGTATTCCAGAAGATGGCACTCTGTGTCCAGAAATATAATGTTTGGATTTTGTGGTTTAGAAGAAGGCAATTGCCCTATCAATAAGAACGTGTCTTCTTAAATTATAATACTGAAATTGACTCTGCTCCTTGCTTTTTTGCCTTTAGATGCCATTGTGTTATAAAATGTGAGATGTAATACAACTGCTATTTTTATTTGCCACACTTTACATCACAAATTTGAATAAGCATAGTTTATGAATCTTTAACATATCTTTTAAAAAGTAAATATATTTTGAGAATGAAATTAGTTTATGATTTAATTATATATTTTTCATAAATTAAATAACTATAAAAGAGGAGTGTTAATTTTTGTGGGAAAGATCATCTTTAAAAAAAAGAACAAAACCTGAGACAAAAGCTTATGGTAGATTAAAAGTGATTTGTAGGAACTAGAGTTGTTGGTATATGATTATTATAACAGGTCTTTTATATACAATTGATGTAGCTGAAACACTGTTTGTATTACAGTTTTTGTTCTTGCAAGTGATCAAACAAATGACACTGATATTTTGTATGTTTGAGAAGAATGGCATTCTCGCTTATTCTTGATGCTTCTTCCAAATGGTAGATAGGAAATCCATGTTGAAACTTAAAATCTTTATTTTTTCACTTGCCTCTTTTTTACATATGAAAAGAATCTAAAAATAACCAGGGAAGATCTCCCTTTTCATATCTAGCAGCATTCAATTTTGATGAATTGCAAGATCAATTTTACTCAGAAAAATTGCTGATGATGTGCATACTAAAAAAGGAAGCTAAAGACTGTTCTTTGACAATATATAGGGTGTATTGTAATTTGTGGTTTTAAATACTCTTATAAAACCAGTTATTAGCTGTGTCTGAATTTTGACAGCTCAGTTTATCTACATGATTGAAAAGCATGAGTAGTTATTTAATTCAGATTGTGTTCATGTTTGATATAATTAAAGGTGCCAGTAAGAGAATGCTAAGTAATTTTGGGTTGTTTTGCTCATGTGAGTATGAGTATGCTTCATTTACAAGGGAACATTATGATCAGGTACCAGGCATGTGTGCTTTCTAACAAAGTCAGCTACATAACCAACTAATTCTGTGTTTCATAAGCAGGTAAACTCCAAGTACTCATATGCCTGGTCAAAATTCCTAACTGAAATGGGATAATTTTAATGCTTTTTATTTAGATTTTTTAATTTGCTTTTATGGACTGATATTTGGTAAGTAAACTATCACAATATGATTATTATTTTGGCTTATACATTGACCATAAGACCTATTAAAAGATAGATCTTGCTGCAAAAGCAACTTCATATTCTCCGCAATTAGTATGACATTCATTAGAAATAACAAGTCTGCAAACCTCTCATTTTCTTTCATTTATGGTAGATTAGATACCTCACTTAGATAATTTCAGTATCTGTACTAAGCTTTTGAAATAATTTTGTTTGCTGAAATTCTTGATTAATTTGGAAAGGGCTCAATAAAATCCCTGACATGAATTATTTTACTTTCTACATAGAACAAAAATTTAAGAAATCCAGTTCAGGTTCATCAATGACTCTTGCCACATATGAAAAAAAAACCCAATAATACTTCTGTCTTTTATATTTTGAAAAGCAACACCCCCTCTTTAATATTTAGTAATGAGTGATCAAATCTGGTATTATAACTCTGGCATTTAACCATATTGATCCTTCACAGAAGGAAAAAGCCTGCCACCAACCCACATCTTCCCCATATCAATATTTCTGACAGAGTATATGTAATGTTCTACACAAGGGAGAAGGTAATTCTGAACTGTGCTGAATGTTGTTGGCCATAAAATTATCCAGAGGCTCTTCTTAAGAAATCCATCTAAATCCCTCTCTTTGATCTTCTATACTAGTGAATTATATAGGCTGACTACAGATTATGGACCAGATCCTCAGATGGTATGATTATATGTAGCTCCATTGAAGTAAATGGAGCTATGAAGATGTAAATCTGTTTAAGATTTGATCCTATGTTTTAGATCATATTTTCATATACTAATAGTGGATGACTAAAAATTCTATTTAATGCTTTCTATTAATCCACCTCCTTCAAAAAATCAGAGGCTGAAGATTAACATAAACATTTAGAGTAAAATATACACTAGATGGTGTGTTAGGTTAAAGCAAAATTTCAAATAAAATAAATTGGACTTCAAAGGTAACTTTGTTCCAGATTTTTCTTCCCATATCACAGGGTGCGAATTACTTAGAATATCAACTTCTTTTGAGGGGAATAATTTGATTTTGTTTTTCAGGACAAACATGTTTTGACAGTGATGATGATAGACAAGATGTTGGAAAAACTAAAAAAGTGCAATGAATTGCTGGAACTAATTCTAAAGGGACTTAATGAATACTTAGAAAAGAAGCGTCTTTTCTTCCCCCGATTCTTTTTCTTATCCAATGATGAACTCCTTGAGATCCTTTCAGAAACCAAAGATCCTACTCGGTATAGTAATATTTGATGCATTTTGAGGCTCCTAATACATGGAACTTAATGGCATGGTCCTGTACCTGCTCTATGGATAGAACTCTCATTTTATTCATTAAGACTCATGCATATGAAGTAACTACAAGAGTAGCTTTTGAATTATTAAGGAAAAATCCAACCAGGAAGGGGTTTATTTTAAAATAAGTATTAATTAAATTCAGATACGTTTTTCCAAACTATTCACTCAAATTGAATAATTCAGACAAGTTAGAGTCAAGGCAGAAATTGAAAGCTAAGTTATGAAAAGAATATAGCATTCCTTCTATGGAGGATAGGACTTGGTGTAGAGACTGGGAAATCTCTGAGGTTGTGTCTATGAGTTCCACAACCTCTCTCCACTACTAAGCATTCGAGTTTTATTCTTTTTTTTTGGTACAATTCACCGCAATAGTCTGCAAATGCCCTCTGCACAACCTAAACTATATATTAATAATGGATTTCATACTTTGTAAGATCCTGCCTCATTTATGGCTAGACAATGAAACACTTACTTATACTAAATAGCACCCTACAAGTGGTTCCACCGACGTCATTAAAAGTACTTGTTAAGTAAGGTGACATTCAGTTCTGCGTAAGGACATTGAAGTTTGGCACTCAATGTGTAGTAAATGCAAGAGAAGGTTGTTCACTGAACAGTGGGCATAAAAAGGAATGTTGAACAACTCACTCATTCACTGAGAAGTGTCCATACTGTGCAATGAATGAGACAGGGGATTTTGTAGAAACAGAAAGAAAGATCCTATCATGAAATGAAATGAAAGACTTTATTGTAATTTATATGCACAAGGACCAGAATTAAGGTTGCAACTTTTTTGATTGCTTCACTTGTAGCATTGTTTTAATGTAATTATTTGTATGGAATGTATAACTAAGTGACAAAGCATTTACATAATACAGGATAATTAACAGTTCAACCAGTGGTGCTTAACTATGTTTGAGTTTCTGATGACCTCAATAGTGTTTACATTTTAAAATTGTTTTTTTAAAAACATTTGTGTGTGTATGTAAATCTAACATTAGCAGGTTAAAATGTTTTTCTAAAGTAAATTCCTCAAAAATACTTTTAAGTACATTCAGGTCTTCTTTTATAATATTGATGGAAAATAGTTTGGCAGGGCTTTAATGTAAAGTTTGGTTATTTATGTAGTCCTAATTTCTGAATATTTTGTTTATTTTCTGCAGGGTAAACCCTCACTTGAAAAAATGTTTCGAAGGAATTGCAAGTGTAGAATTCACTGAGGTTTTAGACATTACACATATAAAAAGTAGTGAAGGAGAGGTTGTGGAACTCATAGACACAATCTCAACATCTAAAGCTAGAGGTCAGGTTGAAAAGTGGCTCGTTGAGTTGGAGACAGCTATGATAAATTCTATCCACAAGGTAATAAATTATATTCTATTTTATTCTGTGTACAATAAAACATGACAAAGCAGACTGTACCATTATTGAGGCATTACTGATTGAACAATCAAGCAAGGTAAGTCATTGTAGAATTGCTCACATAGGGCATTTAAGTCAGCACAGAGGCAAGAAAGTCCTCTGGCCTGCCTTTTGTTTTGATCTAGGCTGGTGGTTGTAATAGAAGTGCTCTGAAATACTGGTGTCACATTTCATGTCTCTTATTCCCAGATCATTAGATGCTAAGGGTATATCTACATTGCAGTTAGACACCTGTGACTGGCCCATGATAGCTGATTCAGGTTTGCAGGACTCGGGCTCACTCAGGATGTGTTTTCTTATGGTGTAGGCATTTGGGCTTGAGTTCCCAGAGTCTGGGTTCCAGCTGGAGCCCAAACACCTAAACTGAAATTAAACAGCCCTATAGCCTAAGCCGTGTGAGCCTGAGTTAGTTGACTTGGGCCAGCCACGGATGTTTAATTGCACTGTAGGCACACCCTAACTGTTGGATGCTGTGAGATGCTGAACACCCTCAAATTCCCTTGATCTGATCTATCTTGCAGGACAGGACCTTATTTGCAAAAGAATCATAATAAAAATATATGTTGCAAGCCTTAAACAAGGATCTCTTCCATTCTGAAAGCTTTAATAGTCTTAATTTTTCTTTTGTTTGTATTATGACTCTTTTTAAATATTGTATGATAACACTGAGACTATATAGTGTGACTAGTAAGTCACCTAGAAAGGATAGCTTGGAAGAGAGCTAAAAATCCTATCATGTACATCTTCTGTTGGATGAAGATATTGTAAATTATTAGCAGATTTTTTGTGCCTTAATTTTATATATTGCTCTTTTTTCATCCCTGCTTAATACTTCAATGTCTGAATTTAGTTACGGGGAAATCACTCTCTCCAACTGTTAAAAATGCAGTGTAAAATGTTTTTGATTCATTCAGAGACATCCAAAGCCTTAAAATAATGCCAACCCTGCTCAGATTTAAATGAACCATCTCTGTCTGTTGTTTATCTTTCACATAAGAGGTGAGGAGGAAAGGTGGACCTTGGTTAAGACACTAGACTGGAAATCAAAAAATTCAAATTCAGTTAATTTCCTGTGTGACTTTGATCATATCAATCTCTCTGCCTCTCAGTTTCATTTGTAAAATAATTATGATAGAAGGTGGGGTGTTGTGAAGGATTTGTCATATTGATCTATTTGGTCTTGTATTATAAGAACATGAGATTGATCGTACTAGGTCAGATCAATGGTCCAACTAGCCCAATATCCTGTTTTCCCACAGTGGTCAGTGCCAGATGCTTCAGAGGGAATGAACAGAAATTATGGATAAGTTCCAAAAGGGTAGCCATGTTAGGTTAGCAAAACAAACAAGGAGTCCCGTGGCACTTTTAAAGCCTAACAAATGTATTTATGCATGAGCTTTCATGGGAGAAAAGCCCACTTCGTCCTATGCTTTGAAATTATGGAGTGATCGATCCTTCTCATCCAGTCCTAGCTTCTGGTAGGAAGAGATTTAGGGACACCCGGAATGAGAGGTTGCACCCCTGACCATTTTGACTAATAGCCACTGATGGATTTATCTTCTATGAACTTATCTAATACTTTATCGAGCCCATTTATACTTTTGGCCTTCCCAACATCCACTTGTAACAAGTTCCACAGGCTGAATATGTATTATGTAAAGGAGTATTTCCTTACGTTTGTTTTAAACCTGCTGCCTATTAATTTCATGGGGTGATTCCTGGTGATTTGCCTCTGGCAGTACCCAGTACTTGATACTTCAGAGGAAGGCAAGATGAACCTTGCTGGTTGTTAGTGCACATAGCAAAGGAGAATGAGGATTTCTTTTTCATATTCACAAGTATTCAGTGCATGCCCCAAAACATGAGATTTGATTCTTCCTATAATTATTTTACTTGCGCTTCTGCTCTCTTGTGTGGTCAGAAAATTATCCAACCTCGTTAAGTGCAATCACATTCGTTTTAGTGTTTCATTATGCAGTGAATTTCACAGGTTAATTATTAACCTTATAATTAGGACTTTCCTTAATTCATTTTAAAATTACAGTCCTTTAATTTCATTGAGTGTCCCTTGTTCTTGAATTAAATGGCAAGATTATAAATTTAGCCGAATCCCAACAAAGATTAAATTGAGAGACTGACCAGTTTTCACTAGGGCTTCCTTAATTAAGAATACTTCAAATAGGATCCATGCCAGCCCGCCCTCACCCCTTGGGGCAGACCAGCCGGCCCAGGGGCAGGGTGGGAGAGCAGAGCATGGCCTGTGGCCCTGCTCCCCACCAGTGCCAGCAGGGTGGAGGGCCCCCACGTTGTGCGGGCCCCTAGGCATGGGCCTCATAGGCCCGTACGATAATACGCCCCTGGCTGCCAGTGGGGTAGAAGACTCCACGACTCGTGGGGAAGCAGGGCTTGCGGTGGAGCTGCAGCCTCCCACCCCCTAACTGAGAGCATGGGGTTCCCGGGTTCATAGCCAAGCAGCAGCTGCCTGTGACCAGCAGTTGGGAGCCCAGCAGCTTCTGAGCCGGGCTCCACTCTCTGCTGCACCTCTTACTTGTCAGTTTCATTGCTATACTAGAGCAGTGAAATTGACAAGTATGACAGTTCCTCCACTGCTCTTAGGGGGACACAGTGTCTACAGTGACACTTTTGCCCTAGCTTTGCTGACAAAAGTTCTATGTCTCTGGCTGAGGTGTTTTTATTTTGTTGGCAGAACAAGGCAGTTTTGTCGGCAGGAATGTGACTGTATCATTTATACCAGGGTTGTTTTGTCGACAAAAGCTGACTTTTGTGGACAAAACTCTCGGTGGTATAAATGAGGCCAAAGAACAGGAATGGAAAGTAAGGCCTTCAGAAATTTTAGGATAGAATTGATAATTCTCACAATGACTTTTTATTATTTCATTTAAATACAGTCAGCTCAGAATCCCATATAACCAGCGTTTTACTCTATATTATTTTGACATTCTCTTTGGTATCAACACACAATTTTTTGAAGCAAATTTAAAGCTGCAAGTTTCAGAGTAGTTTTTCGCTTTGATTTAAATCTGTTGGTGGCTTGTTGAGGTTCTATAAATGTAATGTTTGGTTTTGTACATTGATTTTATTTCATATATTTTATTTAGATTGTGCCAGTGGTTCTGTGTTCAGTTTCTATTAATGCCACTGGGACTTACAACTACAAAACTAATAACAGCCTTTACCTCAAGTGCTTCAGCATTTATCATTGTCTTTGCTCTAGATCACTTGCAGAAGAAAAAAAGTTTAAAGATTTAATCACTAAGGGTATGTCCACACTGGAGCCGTAGGTCGACTTAAGGACGGTTAAGTCGACCTACAGACCGCTGCATCCACATTGGGTGTTTATTAATTCGACTTAAGCACTTCCCTAAGTCGACTTAATAACACCACCTCTGAAGGTCGACTTAAGGCTTAAGTCGACCTTATTAAGTCGACTTAAGCCACAGTAGATGGGAGCTAGCCCTTAAGTCAACTTAATTGGCCTCCAGGCCCTCTCACGGAGTTCCTGGCCACTCCTCTGTCGATCTAGCACCTGCCAGTGTGAACACAGGGCTGTGGAGTCTCTAAGTCAACTTAACAAGGTTGACTTAAAGTCGACCTTGGTTAAGTCGACTTAACAGAGCCTCCAGTGTAGATGTACCCTAAAAGACCTCAATTTTGCTTGTAAGTTTTATTGATGGGGAAAAAGCCTTGACTATGTTTTTACAGCACTTTTAGTCCCATGCAGATATATTGATTTTAGTTGGGTTACTCTTGATTTACTTTTGTGTAAGTGAGAAGAGAATCAGGACATTTATTCCATTATTAGAAAAGAAGCTTAGTTAGATATAGTCCAAACTGGGACCTCTTCATACTTTGTAACTGGATTTGGGATTAAAATGTCCAGGCACAAATATCATTTCAATTTTAGTTCTATGTAGGATCTAAAATGAAAGTGGGTGGCTGTTTTCCCTTTTAAGTTTGCAGTAAGAGCTGTTTTTGCAAGATGCTTGCTTCCTGATGATAAAATCCATTGAGAGTATATAATGAGTTTCCCACTGTTTAGGCAGGCTCTTGGGAATTTTGTTGGCTTGGTTAATTGATCTTTTGAGATTTTCACCATCAGGGCTTAAAATTTTGAGAGTTTTTTTGTGAGATTTAGTGTTGTGGAACTGAGCTTGGACTTGAATCTCAGCCCTGATTTGACTCTGACTCATAACACTAAAGCATGTCTCTGTGTCTCAACCTTTCACTATGTTTTCCCCACTATAACTAGGTGATTGCAGAAGCAATTGAAGCTTATCCAAGAACTCTACGTATTAACTGGGTGAGAGACTGGCCTGGACAGACAGTTCTTTGTGTATCCCAGACTTTCTGGACTCTGGAGGTACAAAAATCTATTAGAAACGGCCAACAGGTAAACATTTTTTTAAAGCTTATAAGAACAATTTAGGTTGCTCTCACATAAAAATGAAGTAATTCAGTGGTGAATCAGGTCCATGCTGTAAAAACCATTTTAGTTCAGAAATATAACTAATAGATATACATTCAGGGGGTATAGCTGTTATGTTTTTGAATATCCACCTGAAAGATGTACCTGAATTGTTACCCTTGGAGAATATGAAAGAAATATTTTTTTCTCTACTCTATGTAATGCTTCAGAATTCAAAGTATATCTGAATGGACAACTGTACATGTAACTCAGTGATGTGTATGTGCCATATAAGGGTAATCAATGGCTATTAATCAAGATAATCAAGGATGCAACCTTATGCTCAGGGCGACTCTAAACATCTGACTATCAAAAGCTGAGAGTGAAAGACAGGGGTAGATCACTCCAAAATTGCATGGTTCTGTACATTCTTTCTGAAGCTCTGGTATGGCCCACTGTCAGAGACAGGATATTGGGCAACAGGGACCCTGGTCTGACCTAGTATGGCAGCTTCTATGTTCTTAGGTTCTAGATTCTCAAGTGGTATAAATGAGCATAGCTGTATGATTTAGCTCTACTTGTCACTGAATTAAAATGGTCAGTACTTTTGCTACGTATGGACTTGGATCAGCAAAATGGATCTGAACTACTCTCAACTTTGGGAAAATTTGGATCTTGATTCAGATTTGGATCAGGACTTATTACCAGTGTCTGTCAATGGGGAAAGTTTGCTTAAAACACTGAACTAGGATTCGGTGTAATTTTGTGTGTATGTATGTAATTTTGTTGACCAGCTGCTGTCTTCTTGTACCCCTAATGTGTTAAATATTCCCACTTGTGGGATTCAGAGGTGGTCTAATGTTGCTGCTGGAGGTTTTAGAACAAAACCCCAACCTTCAGTTCAGGTCACCAGGGTTTCTAACTCCAGTGATGGAGTGAGTTGTTATTCAGTATTTCCCAACCATTTTATTTTATTATATTAATTTTTACTGATTTTTGTGCAATAACAGCTTATTATTTTTCTTCCTTCTGTTTCCCTCCTGGATTGGGTATTTGGCAGCATTGTGGATTCAACAATCTGGGTCCACCACTATGGAGCCTTGTTTCCAGGATTCATTACACTCAGGCATGGCAGATCTATCCTGTGAACACTAGGCTAATGCTAAGCATTGTTTGCTCTATGAGGCAGCACTTACAGGCCCTACAAAGAGCAAATTATGCCGTATTTGTTCACAGCTAGCTGACCCTAGCACTGCCAAGGGCATGGAACTCTGAGTTCGGCCTGCATGTTGGATCCATAACCCATGTCCTGAGGAGCCATGACTCCAGTACAGAAAAGCCCAATCAAGAGTCTCTCAACATTTCAGGGAGAAAATTCTGAGGGGGCACATATGACGCTCTCCAGCCAGCTCAGGCAGTAGGACTTGCAACAGACCTGGGCTGGAGCAGGAAAACCCCCTGAAAAGATCCAAAAGTCAATCCTGTGAAGTCCTAACTCAGGTTGCTGTGTAATAAGAATTATTCTTATTTGGCTTTCAGTGCAAGGACCCTTTCTCTACCTGGGAAAGAAGCTCAGATTCTGAAAGTGGGAAAGGGCTCCCTTCTCCACCCCTTTCCTTATGTACAGGTTGGCTTCACTTTAAAGCATAAGGAGCTGTTTCAGACATTCAGAGACCAGAACAAATGCATATGAAATTCCACCCTCCAGAAAGCTGCACTATCATGAGATTATAGAAGGATAAGAAAGAAATAATTTCCTGTGGTCAAAATGAGTTGAAAGGTACTAAGTAAAACCCTTAGTGATATTAGGTTGCTCTTACAGTATGTTCATAGGTGGCAGCCAGGTGCAGGTAGAAAACATGCAAGCTCCTGGAGACATCTAGCATGCTACTTCCACAGTCCAAGTATTTGTACCAGATCCTCTGTTTGGTTGAATAGCTCCCAGGGCAGGACAATATTCTTGTAGCTTTAGAACTTTCTGTTCAAAGTAAGTTCCTCTTTCTGCAATTCCTAGAAACTAGTTTTCCTATTGTGGTGTTCTAACTCTTGGTACTCCTTTGGAAGGTTGTGACATAAATGGGCATTCCTAGCACTATAAAGATATATGTGAAGTATAAGGAATAAGCATGCCAATTTTACCCTGTTTAACTCATTCTATTCAAAATACAAACTGCTTTATGGCCTGAAAGTGGCTGCAGGTAAAATGTTAAAATCCTGCGCCAGTGGGCTTGCTAAGAATCTGGGAAACTATTCATGGAAGTGCCTTGAGGGACTGTAGGGAAAGGGTATGAACCTTATCTGAGAAAGATTTACAGATCAAGTTTCCATTCCTCTGCAGATACATCCTTTGGTAGGAAGATTATACTGGCGGGGGGCTGCTGCATAATTTCTTGGTATATATGGGGGCAATTTCCATTCCTACCTATTATTCTACTGTAATAATAATTAAAGTTCTGCTTATCTTACATACACACACCCCCACACACTTCTATTATTCACTGCTCACTAATTCCCATTAGTGTTAAATGAGGAGAGAAGGTTTGTAAGAGAATGAGAAATTTCTTACCTGACCATTTTCTTTCTGTTAGCAACGTCTCTTTTCATTCAACCTGCCCTGGTATTTTGGTAAATGACCAGAATACAAATTAAATTTTTTCTTTAAAGGGAGACTTAAACATATAATTATCTGCAGGTTAATTAAGTCATTCTATCAGTTTGTCTTAATGCTAATAATTGGTTGCTGGAGTGTTTTTGCTGCTTTGGAAGAACTATTTAATTGTTCTGAGCTGAAGGTCAGAGCTTAGTCTTAGAGCCTCTGGCAACAATGTTGGCCTGCCTCTGAATTCCGCAGGTGGGATATATTACATATTAGTGATGAATGAGAAGAGAAGCTGCTAACAACAGATTATCAGGTAAGAAATTTCTCAATTCCATACCCAGTTCTGCCATAGATTTCATGCTTGGGCAAGGTGAGTGAGGTAATATCTTTTATAGGCTCTTACCCACTCTGTCTCTTTGATATCCTGGAACCAACATGGCAACAACTAGTACACTATGGCTATGTCTATACTAGAAAAAGTTAGGTCGACTTTAAGTCGACTTAATAAGGTTGACTTTAAGTCGACCTTATTAAAGTCGACTTAACAAAGTGGACTAAGTTTACTTAACTTTAAGTCGACTTAGTCTACTTTGTTAAGTCGACTTAATAAAGTCGATTTAAGGGTTACTCCACGTCCACACCGTCAACTTAAGGAGTCAACCTAACGGTTAAGTTGACCTAATAAGTGGTAGTTATAAAGTCGACTCAAGCTTTCATTAAGTTGACTTAAGGAATTTCTTAAGTCGACTTAATGAAAGCCTAGTGTGGACATGGCTTAATTTAAGTCGATTTAAGCCTCCTTATAGCCTATGTGCTTGAGTAAGTCATTTGAACTATCTTTGGGCTTGTCTACATGGTGCTTTGTCTGCCACAGAGGGGTTGTAAATTTTAGTCAACATTAGTATGTCAGGTACTAACTGGCCTATGTGGAATGTGCTGATGCACACTAAATGTTCCCTAGTTCAACGTTAATGTAGCACTATTTGTCCTACAGTGCTAGATTACAAACAAAACAATTTTGTTAGTCTTTAAAAGTGCCACAAGACTTTTTGTTTGTTTTGCTGAACTAGACTAGACTCTCAGGAGATACCCCTTTAGGACAAGTGCCTGGGGCTGCAACCCCTAAAGCAGTGGTTCTCAATCTGTGGGTCGGGACCCCTTTGGGGGTCGAACGACCCTTTCACAGGGGTCGCCTAAGACCATCGGAAAACACATATATAAATACACATATATAAATAATTTTATGGTTGGGGGTCACCACAACATGAGGAACTGTATTAAAGGGTCGCGGCATTAGGAAGGTTGAGAACCACTGCCCTAAAGCCTCTCCCTTAATCCAGCCCTTGCTCTCGGAACTGGAAAGACAGAGAGCCAGGATGGTCAGCCTTTCTGGCCCTGGAGCTAGTGGGAGAAGAAATTTTTATTTTTGCAAAAAGGACATTTTCTGTCAAAAACTGTGGGGAAAAAAAAGTGGAAACTTTAATGTTTTCTAAAGTCATTTTAGCAAAAAGGACATTTTTTTTTTGCAAAAAGGACATTTTTTTTTTGCAAAAAGGACATTTTCTGTCAAAAACTGTGGAAAAAAAAGTGGAAACTTTAATGTTTTCTAAGGTCATTTTAGCAACAAAGAAACTAATTTTATTCAGGAAAAAAAGTGACACTGACTAAGCCTAAAGTGCTGCTAAATGCACAAAGTTTAACTGAAAAAATGGAGGAAAATATTTTTCTCCTCGTTAGCTACTTTTTGTTATTGTATCTATGGAAGATGCAAAATTTGCTGACATGAATGTGATTTTTCTAGTTGATAGAGTCTCTCTAACTTTTGAGAGAGGACTTGGAATTTTCATAATACAAAAACTACAAATGAACAGACCATTTCTTATATCCATGGGAGAAAATAATAGATGTTTTTATACCTCTAGTAATATATTTTGATCTTTTACAAATTGTTAGAAGTCCCTTTCATAAAGTGTGGCTCAAGGCTCCTCCCTGGTGCTTACTGCTTGGGTTTTCAACTCTCCTCACATATTTTCAGACATGGGTTCCTTTCTAGTTATGCTTGCTGCTTTCACCCATGGTGACTCTTCACTGTGCCTGAGAAACAAGTGGTTTTAATCTTTGGAAAAATAAATTATGCTACCACTGTAGACAAGGAGTTACAGCCTAGTATATGAAAAAAATAAATTACGTGAATACAAACCCCAGCAAATGCATGACACATCGAAAAATAACAATATAACAAAGGAGGGGCTTTACTGGGAGCAGAAACGTAGGATCTGGGCAGGAAAGGATTAAGGTTAATTAATAAATATTAAACATTAACAAATTAATCTATTCTCCACCTGCCAACACTCACAACTCTTCCCAGCTCCCAGATCCCTCCTTGTCACCCTCCCAATCAGGTGGTGTGCTAAGGTGGAGTCCTGAGATGAGTGCTGCATCTCTGTGAATGTTAGCCAGATTAAACAGAAAGGGCCCCCTTATTGTATCCTTACCCCTCCGTGGGGCAGGATCCTCTCCTAGCTCCCTGGTCTTGAGTCCTATTGGAGGTGTCAGCTGATTCTCAGTAGTTGACATAGGTCAGACGATTACTACTCTGTATGCTGGTCTCTGCAGGGCTAGAACTGCCTGACCATGCGTTAAATCCTACCGCAGTTCAGAGACTCTCTTTATGGGGCATGGAATCAATCAGAGACTCTCTGAGCTATTCTTTTCTTCTCAATTCTCTCCAACCTCAAAGATCAAACTAACAAAAGCTTTTCTCTTTGGTACATCCACAATGCAATTAAAAACCACAGTTACCCTGTGCCAGTGGGGTCAGCCCAAGCCTGAATATCTACAGTGCAGTTAAACAGCCACTTAGTTTGAACTGTGCAAGACCAAGTCAGTTGGTACAGGCCAGCCAAGGGGATTGACTTGCAGTGTAAATGTACCCTTTATCTCTGAATCTGGCTGCCCTTCCCACTGAGGAAGCTGAACAGCCCTGGCTCATCATTGGCTAGAATATTGCTTGTTCATATCCCCCCTATAGAACCTCGATATTTCCCTCAACAGGAGATTCTAGTGCATTCTGTCCCCAACCTGATCCCAAGCATGCTGGGAAATAGTGCCAGGGGCTCTGGTACCCATTATTGTTGTAGACCATATAGTAGGACCTGCTAGAGGCTCAGATCACAGTTCCAAGAGTTGGCAAAGTCCAAGTGAGGGTTACGTGTATTTTAAAAGTTGAATTTAAAAGCAAGTAACAGTCTCACTTGAAATATACCAACAAAAATTTGTACTATTTGTCAGAAAGTACATCTTAACTTAACAAAAACTTAAAAGTAATGATAAAGTAAGCAGAATTCATAGTAGTTCTCTAGATTAGCATTATAATTATTTTTTAAAAATTCTCTCAGGCGCTTGAAGATTATCTGGAACAGAATACTAGGCAGATTGATGACATTGTTACATTGGTGCGAGGAAAGCTGTCTAAACAGAATCGAGTGACACTTGGAGCACTTGTTGTGCTGGATGTTCATGCTAGAGATGTGCTTGCATCTCTAGTAAGTAAAAAAGTCAGTGATGAAAGTGACTTTGAATGGTTAAGTCAACTTAGGTACTACTGGGAGGTAAGTGATGCCACTGAATTCTATTAGAAGATCATTTCTGTTCACAGCTTTTCAATTTGTGCTTGCTTGCTGACACAGGGAATAGGAACACTAATACGAGAATTTTTGCTGATGACAAAATATATCTACCTAATCTTTCTGCTGATTGACAGACAAAATGGCCAATAGCCATAAATATGCTATTTTAATCAAAATTACTTTTTTCATCATGTTGACTATCAGGGCACTTGCTAAGTCTGCAGGAGGTTTACAGATAAAAAATAATTTGGTCTAAGACTGTAGTTTGATTCCCTGTACTGCTGACTAGGTGAAGAACTTTTTAGTGATTTTAAGTTTTGAGTTAAGGGCTTTAAAGTCTGAGTGGTTATCAAGATTTCTGCTTTATGAATATGCATTACACTTCCTGGAGAAGGTTCAAATATTTGTCTCAGGTGTCATGTTTTTATACATTACATTCATCAGGAGGAGATGTTCCAATATAAAGAACAGCTTGTAGCAGTAATTAGAGAAATCTGCTGGGAACATTTGTTAGCAGAAGACTAGAATCACTACACAGGCCTTGTCCAGAAGATATGCTCAAGTATTTTTCAAAATGCCAGTTGGTCTTGGGCTGCAATGCAATTTATGAACGCACTGTCCTGTTACCAGTTAATAATAATTTATATGGATTTATAAACTTCATGTCTTTGAATTATTTAATAATAAAGAGACCTCAGATAACTCAGATTCCATTTTGATGGAATTTTTAAGTAATGAATAGTCAGTCCATAGCAGAAAGTAGGTGTACGTTACCACCATCTGCTGAAGCAATCCTTGCAGCAGATGACAGTCAGATATGGTTCTGTCAGGTTATTTATTTGCTTACAGCTTGGCACTTTTTATACCCAGTTGTTTTACAGTTTCATTCACATTATTTCTGCTTTTTCACATACAGACATCTTATTTGTAGTCTCTTTCTGAGTTTTCTATTACATTTCATACATGTCCAGCTGTGTAATGAACATCTATTGTAGCTCAAGCACCTGTTAGTTATGTGGTTAGTATATTGCTAAAAACATTTATTTCTTGTTTAAGAATTCTTGCGAAAAAGGTGGTGATTCATCTTTTGTCCCTTGTTAGCTGTGCAAGTGTCACACTACTACTGTCCATCTTTAAATGTATTAGTTAGTGTTATGGTAGTACCTAAAGGCCCTAGCCAATATCAGACCTCCATGATGCCAGGTGCTGTGTAAACACATCATAGAAAATCATTGCCCAGAACAGGCTACTCATCTCCTTTATATACCGTAAGCCATATGGTCTTCTCACTAGTTGTTTCTAATAGCAGCATGCCTAGCTGCATGTTTAAGGAATGATCCTGATTAATTTATTAATTTTAGTTTCCTGTATTATATCAAATTAATGTTTTATTTTTATAGGAAGGGGATCTACAAACAAAGATGATTAATGCTGGTTTGAAATATGGGTATGAATATCTTGGCAATACCCCCAGATTGGTTATTACTCCACTTACAGACAGATGCTACAGGTAAAACCACAAATTAGTAAATGTGTTAGAGACATGAATTTATGTTATTGAAATAATTTAATTGAATCCTCAGAGTAGATGTCTGCCAAAATAAAATGGATGATTCTACTTTTTGTTTTTATTGTGCTTTTAGTCAAGATTATATGCTATGTTTTTTGTTTATTGATTAGATTAGGGTATGTGTTAATATTTTATTGTGCTATAACTGACCTTTTAAGAAAACTTAATTATTTATAGATTTCTGTTTGGTGTTTTATAGTATAGACAGGGTCATGAAAATAACTGTAAAAATGTCGCTTTCTTGTTCAACATTTTCCTTTATGGCTTCAGGTCATTTCTGTTTGGACGTAGGTGCTCAGATACCACTGTGTTGGGGGCTATATAAGTACTTAGATAAGGATTTTACTGAACAAAAAATGTTTTTACCACTGTAAACATTTCAGAGCTAATATAGCTAAGGTAGAGTGTGTTAGATGCTCTTCCGCCTCATAAATCAAAAACAAAATTGTGCTAAATTTTGACAGAGACACTTTTTTTAGGTAATGCCAGCTATCTTTTCAGATCCTAGTTGAATTTAAAATGCCACCAGTTTGAAAACTCATGTTTTAAATTGTAAATCGGACAAATTTAAGATTAAATAGATATTGTAATCCATTGGTGTTCAGTCTGTAGCTCCGGTTTATGTTACAGCAGTGAGATTTGGAAAGTGACTAGAAAGAAGCAGTTTTTTGAACTCTGGGTAAATTACTTCATGTATGACTGTAGTGTTGGTAGTTCCCAACACCAGTCGTATAGTAGAGAATATTTTAGGACAAAATCCAGTAGGATTTGCTAAAGATACATATTATACTGAGTGGGATTTGAATGTATTAATTTCTATGAAGCACAGACATTGAACAGCAGTTTTTAAAATTTTCTGTAAATGCTGCTGGACTAGCTGGAAAAATGATGCATTACCACTGATAGTATGGAAAATGGCACACTTTTATCAACTGTTCTTTTTCAAATTTCAGAACACTATTTGGAGCACTTCATCTTCATCTCGGAGGTGCCCCTGAAGGTCCAGCTGGAACTGGAAAAACTGAAACTACAAAAGACTTGGCAAAGGCTGTAGCGAAGCAATGTGTGGTTTTCAATTGTTCTGATGGATTGGATTACCTTGCCTTAGGAAAATTCTTTAAGGTTTGTATTAATTTTGAGGGCCATTTGTTCATTTGCCCTATGGCCTTTTTATTTCACTGTGGCATGTGAAGTGGCCTAGACCATAAAACTGGTCATAGTGGGTTAGGCCAAAGGCCCATCTAGCCCAGTATCTTGTCTTCAGACACTGGCCAGTGCCAAATGCTTTGGAGCAAATGAAAAGAACAAGGCAAATTTGATTGGTCAGTCTTCTGTCATCCAGTCCCAACTTCTAGCACTGATATTGTTAGGGACACTTGGAGCATATGAGTGCATCCCTGACCCTCTTGGCTAATAGCTTGAACTGAACTAATTCTTTTTTTAACTCAGTTATACTTTTTGCCTTCATAACATCCCACAGCAATGAGTTCCACAGGTTGATTATTGTGTTGAGAAAACACTTGCTTTTATTTGTTTTACACTTGCTGCTTATTAATGTCATCAGGTAACTCCAACATCTTGTGTTATGTGAAGAGTGTGTATATGTAATTTATCTCACTTAAAGGCCTCTTTGCACTGCTAGAATGAAGTAAAATACAAATGTTAATTCAGCCAAAATGCTTAAATGATATTTTGGTGTTATGTTTTAAGAATAAAAACTATTATGGTGATTTTATTTATTTTTAGTAGGAAATATAGTATGAATAAGAACAGTTTTATTAACTACATGGTGACTGATGGATATAAAATTAGGGGTTATTTAAATACTAATAATTAACTAATGAAAATGAAAGCTTTTCAGGTAATTTATTCAAACCAGTGAATTTTTGTGTGTGTCTATAGCATGGAGAAAAAATTGTTCATAGCTACTTACATGTTTTAGTTATAAATAATTAGACAAATTCAGTAATCCTCATATAGTCAAAACTTCCATTAACAAATTGCCATTGAGATGAAGATTACAGAACTGGCTCAACAACTTTTTGTAATACAATCAGAAGGATACCAATTGCCCTTTTAAGAGAACCAGACATAGTAAATAGCTGGGAAAATTACTATTAGTACACAATACTCTGCATAAAACATCATACTTGTTAGCATTTATAAAGATAAATGTTTTATTTTCTGATGGCAGATGCATCATTCTTGTTGTGAAATAGTTTTGGCCATATTGCAAACAGATGCTACATGGATAGCCTTTTTATTTTTAAACAAGGCTAAATTTTTTGTCCTTGTAAGGGGTGGAACCATTGAAATTCTTATCCTATTCATTTAGTGGAGAAACATACAGTATTTATGGAAAATATTAATCATATAGCAGAGAGACAAAGGGAGGCCAAGAGTGCTGAAAATTACTGTACTGCTAGAACTTGAATAACACTGACAAGGGTGTGGTATTAGCTTTGGAAGGTCTGGGGTGCATCTAAACTTTAAAAATCAGTACACATTATAGGAACCATGTTAAGCTGCTAGGGTAGACGGAACTTTGCTGTTTGTCGTTTTATCATGAAAATCTGTTCTAAACAGTTTTCCATGACACTACAGTAAAAACACCAGAGCTCTACCTATACTAGCACTTAAACAGTTGCTGCCACCAATGGTGCAGCAGCACTGTTCCTGGCAATTGCTGTAATACAGGTATTGATTTTTCTAATATAGACAAGGCCGTGATGTGTCAAATAAATACATCTATGAATATAAGAAATGTATATTTTCCAGAGCTCATCCTGAAAAAAAGTTCACCCAAATTTGTCTGAAACATTAGTGCTTGACTAGAATAATCTATCCATAAATTTCACTAATATTTTGGGACCTGCATTAGCAGTTTATTAGTCTGCGGGTAGAGTTTTGGATGTTTGGGTTGTTTTGACCTGCAAAGTTCTTAGTTGCTGGGTGGGATGGGACCTCTTTTATTGAGGGTTTGCCTCTCTCTCCATGCCATGGTGCCACAGGTGGAGTCAGTGAAGGCATTTGATTTGAACTCTCCTGTTAGAAATAAGAGGGGGCTGCAGGCATATTGTTGTCCATATAAGCCATTTGGAGAAATTGCTTTCCTATCCAAAATAGTCTTAATATGCTGATCTTCAGGATATGCATCTATTTGCTAGGTGTTTGGGGTAGACTGGGGTATTATTTTATTTTGTTGTTTTGATTTATTGACTGATAAGTTAATGTTTTTACAGTGTTATGCTGCTGGGAGATGTTCTATGTGAATTGTGAGTTTGGTTAGTTATTAGCATGCCTAGAGCTTCCATATAGTCATCTTTTGTATATTAAATGCAAATCATATTTTTTCATTGTATAGTACATTCAGTTATCTTTGCTACGTTGAAAGTAAATAAGGGATATGAATGAATACTCTATCTGTTATATCTTTCTAGGGTTTGTTATCTTGTGGAGCGTGGGCTTGCTTTGATGAATTTAACAGAATTGATTTGGAAGTACTTTCTGTTGTTGCTCAGCAAATACTTACTATCCAAAGAGGTAATTGGCTCAGTTACATCATCTATGCTAAACAGAATAAAATAAAGAGTAAGAAAAAGTACTATTTGGCCACTAACTACAATTACATTAATTCTCATTTGTCTATAGGTATCAATACAGGGTCCGACTTACTAGTATTTGAAGGAACTGAACTGAAACTGAATCCCACGTGTGCTGTCTTTATAACTATGAATCCAGGTTATGCAGGGCGTTCAGAGCTTCCAGATAATCTTAAGGTACTGTAGAAAGTCATTAAAATAATTATTACACTTTTAGTTTTGTTAATTGTTAAAGCTGCTACAGAAAAATAAAGCTCTCATCAAATACAAACATTACCAAGAATATTTAACCAATCAACTTTTACTGTTCTAAGTTCAGTATATGAAGCAATTATTATTATCTCCTCCCATGAAGAACAAAAAAAGAAAAATCAGTCTGAAAATCAGGGATAGTGCAATATCTAGAAAAATCATCAAAGTCAAGAGGTAGAGATGGATCTAACACATAGAGTTGGCAGAAAATGGGGGGGGGCATACATTTTCATGAAAATGTTTGTGTTTTTGAGAAAAAAGTTTTGTCTCAAAAGAGAAGAAAACACCAAAATAATGAAACTTCAGTGTAAAAGGGTTTCAGGAGAAATTCTGCTTCAGAAGAGCCAAAATGGAATTTTTTAGTTTCCCAAATACCTTCAAGGAAGAGATTTAATTTCATTTGTAAAATTAATCATCATCTCCGGGAAACGGGAGTGGGCGCTGCCCATATCTCATAGTTAGTTGGAAGGCAGGGAAGCAGAGCTCCTGGTACTGTGCCCTTCTTGCCAAATGGGACATGCCACTAATATACCTTTCTTCCAACTCCTCTCCTATTCTGGGTCATATATAAGAAAAGAATGGACAACTTCAAATATGGTTTCTGTACCTCTCAAAAATGACTGTGTCTCCACCTTACAACCATCGTCTCTTCTATCTTCTACCATCCTACCTTCTCTTCCAAGACACCCAATCTGGCAAAACTCCACCTCAAGGCTTGATTCTGAGAAAATAAAATGACCTGCTCAAAAAAGTAAGAGACATCTTAATAAACAGCTGTAGATCAACTACAAGAAATAGAGATATACACAAATTGAGACGGTTCGATATCTGGTGCCAGAATAAACAAATCAAAACAATCCAGCATCTTCTCTTTTAGCAGTGGTGTCAGATCACATATTAGAATTTAGAAAACTGGGACTTTCCACAAGTTTTCTCAAAGTACACCTTGCAGTCATCATGGGGTTTTACAATAAGGTGGAGGGATTTTCTATATTCACTCACCCAATAACCAAATATTTTCTTAAGGGCATCTGTAGTACTTACCCTGAAGTAGGGCATCAGCTCCTACATGGGACATAATCTAGTCTTCTGAGGGCTTATTGGAACCCCATTTAAACCACTAGTTATGTGTTCTCTACTTCATTTATCAATGAAGGTGGTCTTTGTTGTTACCATCACATCTGCCAGATGAGTGGGGGAACTAGGAGCCCTTATGGACACCCCTCATAAGTAATGTTCTTCAAAGATAAAGATCACACCCCAAGTTCCTACATAAAGTTGACTACCCAATCCATTTAAATCAATTTATTCACTTACCTACATCCTTCCCAAAACCACATGGAGACAAACAGGAAGCAGCACTGCACACATTCCGAAGAGCATTAGTCTTCTATACTGAAAGAACAAAGAATTTCAGAAAACCACCACCTATTCCTCTCTGTCACAGAATAATCAAAAGGGGAAGCCGTATCAAAACAGAGACTATGCAAATGGCTATCTGTATGCATCCATTTCTGTTATCAACAATAACAATTACAAGCCCCAGTTGGAACCTGCATGTGTTCTACAAGAATGCTATCACTATCAATAACCTTCCTTAACAATGTCCCTATTATGAGCATCTGCAAAGCAGTAACTTTGGCATCAGCCCATATATTCATAAAGCGCTACTATATAGAGCAACATTCATCATCATCATGCTTTAGACTTATGATCTTATCAACTGCCATAACTGCAAACCTGAAGCCCCTTCCTTCCATTGAGGGGAGCGTTTTACAGATACCTAAAGTGGAGCACCCACAGGGACACAAGAAGAAGAAGAAGAAGAAGAAGAAAGTTATTTACCTTGTATACCAACTGAAGTTCTTCCAGATGGTTCTACCCATGGGTGCTTCACTATCCTTTCTCCCCCATTCTACTTTGGAATTTTTTCTACCATTAATACTCGGCGGTAGGGAAGTAACCAAGGGACAATTGTTTGCACAATGCTATATAACCACCTGAAGCAGCATGAGACAGGGACGGTGTAGGTGTAGTCCAACCAGGCACTGCTACTACAAATTTCCAATTACAGGTGCAGGATACACAGATACCTAAAGTGGGGCACCCACAGGGACAACCATCTTTTAGAGCCTCAGTCACTGCACAAGATAAATAGCTTCTTTTCAGCCCACGTGTTCTTCTCGGAAGTAAGAAGATACGATCATTTAAGAAGGAGAAAAATGTACATCTTACTGATGTTTTCACAAATGTCATTGTAACATGTCAGATTCTAAAAGCTTACATAGGAATGTGGTACTCCTCTTTTGAGCCACCTTAAAATCCAGCATTAGCACCCAACCAGGATATAATACAATGTTAATACAAGAGGAACTGGAGTGTCTCTCTGAGGATCAGTGCAGTTCCTACAGGAAATCTATGAGCTGGCATACTTGGGAAGAAGGTGGAGGCTTAAGTTTTCTTACTGTAATTTGAGTTACTGATAAACTTGAGTTACCAAAGAGGAATACATTTGGATTATATACCTTGTTTGCAGATTCTTTTCAAAGCAGGATAGTAACTTCACATGCTTATATGTGGTGTTAGGATGGCATAAAAAAATGACACTCTGTACAGAAATGGGAAGTGAAAGGTATCTTGAAATGTCTGGTAGAACAGTAAATTCATGCAGTACCAACAAGTCTTGGTGCTATTAAAGAAGGAATAGCAATAATATCAACAAACCCAGGTTATGCCCTTATTATGACATCAGCAACATTTCTGGCAGCAGCTGTTTCAGAGCTTATTAAACCAGTTGCACCAAGATTTCAGTAATTCCTTATACAGCTTTGTAGTACTTTGTGTGTTTTTCTGGTTTATCTTAAATAAAGAAAACTAACAAACATGAATTTTTCATTTTCTGAAATTAGGCATCTATAAATATTTATGGAAAGTAATAAAACATACAGTATAGTCACTGGCTTATTGAAAATGAAGTTTAATTGGATGCCAGTATAATGAAAAATTACATTATTTTTGTATATGTAAAAGAAGTTATACAAAGTATGTCACTTGCCGATGTGATTTTTTTTTAATGTTTATTTAATAGGCTCTCTTTAGAACAGTAGCTATGATGGTTCCTGATTATGCCATGATTGCAGAAATTGTCTTGTATTCTTGTGGTTTTGTTACTGCTCGGCCTCTGTCAGTGAAAATTGTAGCTACATATCGTCTGTGTTCAGAGCAGTTGTCTTCCCAACATCATTATGATTATGGAATGAGAGCTGTGAAATCAGTGCTTACTGCAGCTGGTAACTTGAAGGTAAAAGATTTCTTGAATTTTCTTTGGCATCCAGTATTTTAATCAGAAAAGTTTGTTTCATGTTCATAGCAGAAGAATTTGTTCACACTATTCCATACATTTTTCAAATAGGCAGTTAGGGATTTATCCATATGAGTCCTCTTAATATCAGTCATATAAATAGCTAGGGATGGTTGCGTGAATTTCGGGGCACAATGTAACATATGCTAATGGGAATTACATTGTGATTGAAAGCAACATGCACTCTTCTTTCATTATAGTCAGACTATGCTTATGCTAGCTACTGGCCTTGCAAATTTCATGCACCTTTTTTTGTGCATAATGAACTTGTCCCATGACAGCAATGCAAGGGTTACTAACTCGAGTCCACTTTTGGCTGGTTCTTTTACCTCTGGAGCATGCAGGAGACTCTAACCTCTCATCCCCTGACTTTGTGTGGTATAGGGAAGTGAGGTTTTATTCTATTCTATTCAAAGCTATATAAGTTCTTATCTCACCCACCTCGCCATAGTATTTGAGCACCTTCTGATAGTGTGTAAAGCAATGTGACTAACATCTATTGTGTTTGGGATTGATCTTGCTCTTATCCTCACCTCAGGAGAGAATTGTATGTGTAGTGTAGAGTTCTGGTTTTTGTACAAATGTGGGTTTGGGTTTGGATAGTTTATGAACGCATTAATTTTGCAGGGATAACTTGGATGTCTGTATTTGTAAATTTGGTTCTTCATATTTAGACTAACCCAGCAACATGCTTATCTTGTTGAATCTTCTACCTGTATATCCTAATATGCAAGAAAAAACAGTAAATAAGTCTTGTGTTGTGATCCAAAAGAGAAGTACCTACATATTCATTTTAGATTCTTTTATAGCTTGGTAGAACTCTTTAAAGTATAGATGCATAAGAATGTCTACTGTATCGAATGCCTTAACTTTCCCTGACAGTGTGATAACTATCTATGGCAGTAGTTGTCATACATCTCAGAATGCATTTTGCAATACAGAAGGAATGTCAAAGTCAAACTCCTATAATCCCCTCTTAAGAGAATGTTAAAGCAATATGAAAGTGGAGTAGCAGCCAGTTCCCAAGCAATAAGATCAGAGTGTTAGGTTGTAAAGACTTGATATAAGTTTATAAACCTACAACTGGAAAATATAATTCTTCTTTGAGGAGTGTCCCTGTGGGTGCTGCACTGGAAGTGTCTGAGTACCCTTTGCGTAAACTTGGAGATTTTCAGTAGCAGTCCCTGGTCAGGTCACATGTGCACTGTCACCATCTGGCGCTGTGCTCAGCAGTTAAACAGCGCCGCACAACCAACTGTTCCTCAGTTCCCTCTCTACTGCCTGCGGCTTGAGACAGAGCCTTCATCGGAGCCTCCTCTATTAGATAGCTAGTTCTCTTCTCCCTTAGGCATAGCAGTTTAACTCTTCACCTATCAAAATCCCTCTGGTTTATCCTTCCCCTCATTTAAAACAAAAACAAACCAAAAAAATTTTTTCCTTCCCTACCTTCCCACCCTATCTTTCCCTACTACGATACATAGATAAGGACATAGGAAATTTACAAACAATCAGGGCATGCCTAGCTCCCCGGGTTTAAATGCTGCCTGATTTGCAGACTCTCGATCCACTCTCTGACAGACACTCTCAGTGCGTCTGTTGCCTTGGGGAATCGCACATACCTGAGAAGTGCTCCCATTGTCACAAGTTAAAAGCGAGGACAAGGAAAGCGAGAGACTTGCAGTTAAAACTACTTTTAATGAAGAAATCACTGAGACCTTATTTGGATCCCGAATGGTCAGTCACTCTTGGCAGCCTCTGACACTCTGCTGACTACGAGGACTGATATCAGGGAGTCTGGGCAGAAAGAAGCCACTTAAAAAGCACTCTGAACTCTCTCCAGGGAGGGAAGCAGCTAAGAAAAAGTGCCCCTCAGCTGCAGAAAAGGAGCCGGTACCATTGGCACCAAGTGCTTCAGACTCTGGGTCTGCGGCACCATCAACTGCCGCAAGTACCCACAGAGCTATAGATCTCAATGGGGCAAGCTCAACTTAAGGTACCAAGGCCAAAGAAAAACGTACGGCCACAGCACCTAAGGAGTTAAGAAGCCAGTCAGCATCTCTGCCTACTGCAGCTACACATACTATGCGGCCACTGCTGCCAGTACTGCGTTAGCAGACATCAACAGCATTAAACTCCCCCGCAACAGTACCGACACTCTCGGTACACAACAGTACCTATGGCATGGGGATATCACAGTTTCAGCTACTCCTGATTCCCCCCTCTTTGGCTACGTCTACACTAGAAAAGTTAAGTTGACTTTGTTAAGTCAACTTAATAAGGTCGACTTTAAGTTGACTTAACTTTTCTAGTGCAGACATAGCTCCTTGTCGACCTTATTAAGTTGTCTTAATGTTTTAAGTCGACTTAATAATGTCAATTTAGGCGCTAATCCCCGTCTACACTGGCTTTATGTCGACTTAAGGAGTTGACTTAAGGCTTAAGTCAACCTAAAACAAGGTGTTATTAAGTCGACTTAAGCTTTCCTTCAGTCAACTTAAGGACATGCTTTGGTCGACTGAATAAAAACCCAGTGTAGATGTGGCTTTGTTTAAAGTAAGTTGCCAGTGTAGACGCACCCTCAGGTACCAATGCTGCACCATCTCGTTCACTACCAATTCATCTCCTGACGAATTCTACAGAGAGCCAATCACTCTCTAATGATGACGATGAAATGGAAGAAGGGCAGGTGCACACTCCATGCCAATCCTCTCCTCTACAATGGAGCAACCAGAGGGACACTCCATGACGAAGAAGAGAAGGTTGCTCACCTTGATGTAGTAGCTGAGGTTCTTCCAGATGATTCTCCTTGTGAGTGCTCCACCTCCTCCTCTCTACTTCGGATTTCACACTCATAAATTTGGCTCTGTGGTAGAGAGGGAACAGAGGGACAGTTGGTCGCTTGGTGCTGTTTAACCGCTAAGCACAGTGCGAGTTGGTGACAGCGTGTGTGTGACCCGACCAGGCACTGCTACCAAAAATCTCCGAGCTCGCTCAGACACCTACAGTGGAGCACCCATAGAGACAACCATCTCGAAGAACCTCGGCTATTACACCAAGGCGAGCAACCTTCTCTTTTGTCAGTGGACCTGAAATCAGCAATGAATAAGTACAAAGATGCATAATTGGAATCAATCTCTAAAACAAGCATCTATTTTCTGAAACTCTAGAGAAGTAAATTAATATTATATTATATTTGCATCTTTTTAGCTGAAATATCCATCAGAGAATGAAGAAATTTTGCTACTAAGATCCATTATAGATGTAAACCTGCCTAAATTTTTGTCTCATGATTTACCACTTTTTGAGGTAAGTAGCTAAAGTAGTTTTAGTAATGTAATAAGATGTGTATAGGTACTCACTGATGTAACTAATATAAAACAATGATGTTCGACAAATTGTCCAAGAAGTACTTTAATTTTACCTATAAGCAATTTAAAATTTAGTGTTAACAGTTTGTCCCCACACAATGCATATAGTCCTTCTCAGAAATGCTTCTTCTATTTTAATAGTTTAGATTAATAATATATGTTGCCAATACAATTTTCCAGCTGAAAATGACAGCGTAATACTCAATACTGCCTTCTGTTCAAGGATTTCAAAATGCTTTACAAACTATCATGTGAGATAGATAAGTAGTATTATCCCCATTTTTAGATGAGGAAATTCATTGTTTTATCCAAGATTTTAGTGTTATGGATGGGGAAAAGAGTCAAAGGCTATGTCTACACTGGCAAGTTAGTTTGAATTAAGGAGGCTTAATTCGAACTAACTAAAGCCATGTCTACACTAGGCTTTAGTTAGTTCGAATTAAGGGCTTTCTTAATTCGAACTAATAAATTCAAATAGGGCTTCAGAAGTAAGGCTTTAATTCGAACTAACTAGTTCAAATTAACCAATGTGGCCATGTTAATTCGAACTAATTTCTTAGTTCGAACTAACCGGTCATTGAAATGAATGGGGATCGCTAATTTGAACTAAGCAAGTGCCATGAATGGCACTTGCTTAGTTCGAACTAACTTTTTCTAGTTCGAATTAAGCTAATTCAAACTAACTGAAATTAGTTCGAATTAGTTAGTTCGAACTAACTAATTAGAACTAATTTTAGCAAGTGTAGACATAGCCAAAGAGATTCAGTGACCCAGATTCTCTCATGTCCTGATTGGATCTTGGTCCAAGATTATGTTAGGATCATACACAATATTAAAATTAGTGAAGTTCACAAGCATGTTTGTCTCTATCTGTGATACAACTAGACATGCCCCTTCACCAGCATGGGCATGGTGAAAGAAAGAGGCCACAATAGCTCCTTTTCTAAATCACGAATAGTGAGTTTTTAAATTGTAACTGGATATAATATAAGAATTCTCAGTTTACCAGTAATTGTCATGATTGTCATTTATGAAACAGTGTGTTCTCTGTGGATGTAATTTCACTAAGCTTTTCAAGTTGACATTGTAAGAATGAAATTATTGCCTGCAGGATCTCTTTTTTCTTTGGCTATGTCTATACTAGAAAAAGTTAGGTCGACTTTAAGTTGACTTAAAGTCGACCTTATTAAGTCGACTTAACAAAGTGGTTACCCTAAACGGGGACTTAGTAAGTCAACCTAACTGCCCTTAAGTCGACTTAATAAAGTCGATTTAAGGGTTAGTTCATGTCCACACTGTGCTTAAGTCGACCTAAGGAGTCGACTTAAGGGTTAGGTTGACCTAACCGGTGGTTCTTACTAAGTCGATTTAAGCTTTCATTAAGTCAACTTAAGAAATTTCTTAAGTCGACTCAATGAAAGCCCACTGTGGACGGGGAGTAATTAAGGTTGACTTAAGGCTACTTAAGTCGACCTAAATTGCCGGAATAGACATAACCTTTGTCTCTTAAATATGTTCAATTTCATTTTTGTTTTGTTTCAGAGTACTATGAAATACTAGATGTAAAAATGCAGGATATCTGGTTTTACATTAAAATATTGGTTTTAATCATTCTTTTCTTTCTATCAGTTATCAAAAGAGAAACATAATGGCTCTCTCAATCTTCAAACTGTAAATCATGCCAACTAGTTTAAGCTTGCTCTGATAAAAGCTATTGTTTATCAGAGAGAAATATATGATCTCATAGGTCCAGTTTCCTTTTTGTTGACACTGTTAAATATGTGCTGACTGGAATGCATAAAATATATAGTAATAATGAATTAGAACATCTAACTTTTGGTAATGTATATTTTGGAACTGCATCTTCACATCATTCAAATTTTTTTTACTGATTCAGTTGTTTGCAATGAATTGCTCAATTAACACTAACCTATATAGATATTTATTCTATTGTGATTTATACTATTTGAATCAAACAGTATAAATATATAATTATACAGAGAGACTAACAGGATAAAGGGATTGTATTGAAAGATGACACCCTGAATGTCTATGAAGATATGATAAATACACATTGCAATTCATTTTTTGGCAGGGCATTACCTCAGATTTGTTTCCTGGTGTGAAGCTGCCAAAACCAGATTACAATGACTTATTAGAAGCAATCAAAATGAACTGTGATGCTATGAATTTGCAAATGACTGACACGTTTTCTGAGAAGATCTTACAGATATTTGAAATGATGATTGTACGTCATGGTTTTATGATAGTTGGAGAACCATTTGGTGGAAAAACATCTGCCTATCGAGTTTTGGCAGCAGCTTTGGGTGACTTGTGTGAGAAGGTAACTAAAAATTTTACCAGATATTTTTGATCAAAACAGTTTGCAAAGTAAACAAATGCTACAGCATATTCAATACTTATACGGGAAAGTGTTTTGCAGAACAGATGTATTTCTAAATTTGTAATGAGGTAATGACACATTTTTGAGGGTACACAATAGCTCACCTAAGTGGAGGTATGGAAAGAAGACTTCATGATCTTCCTTACATGGAATTTCCTCCAAATTCTTCCTGCAGGTTGGGTGAAGAGAGAATTGGCCTCTTAGGAAAAACCAGGGGTCCAACAACATATCTATATGGAAGTCCTGGGCCTTTTCACTGGCTTTCTGGCACAGTGGCTCCAATAGATATACATTGTCATGGGTTCCTCAGCTGGGAGGTAGCCCCCTGAATCCTCCTTTAATGAGGGTTCATGATCACAGAGGAACTGCACCAAAGCAAGTTAATACAGTAGTCTATGGCTGAACTGATTTTCTTGTTCAGTTTTCACAAGATTGCCATGTGAAGGTTTTATACAAATGTAAGGTAGTACTTTTAACAAAGATATGTGTGAAGCGAAATCCAGGATCTGAACAAAATCCAGATCAGAATCTGAATTTTGCTAATAGTTCTTATGTTTGGAATGGAATAAAACAAAATCGCAAGTCTGCGCGGTTGCACAGTTTCTCTTCTCATTCATCACAAATGGGTAATGACGCTTATGGAATTCAGAGGTGCTCCATTGTTGTTACTGGAGGATCCAGGACTAAGTCAAGCACTTCAACTCAGGCAACCAGCTTTTCTGCTTCCAGTGGTGGAACAAATGGGCAGTTCAGTTTCTCTCAACTGTTTTGTTTTGTAACTTTAATTTTTATTTGTTCTTACGTTGGAGCAACTTTATTTCATTTTATAGCTGTACTCTTCCCTTCTTGATGTGAGCAATCACCAGAGGACCAAAGATTTGACTTTTCTTGAGCAGTCTCTCTCCACCATGCCTGAACAGTCTTCATCTGCTATGGTTCCTGTGAGCTGCAGCACTATTCTGAATTTTCAGGTTCATTCTTCAGCAAAGATATCAAACCTTTTAACTAGTGAGTTCAGCAGAGCAACCTATGTCTGTTTCACCCAGTCATCAGAAAGGGATTGGAAGGAAGAGAAAACATCATTTCAAGGGCAAGTACAGGCATAGGTCACCCATTCTGTATCATCTTATGCAAAAAGCCCACCATGCTGTTGTATCACCTCAGGCTGGGCAGCTGAAAGACAGTTCATGGCCCACAAGATCTTCTGATGACTTGGCACGAGTTGGCACATGGTTCCCACATTATCTCTTGAAATTGCAGTTGACATTTCCCCATTACTGACCCTGAATACTGTTGATGACATTGACATGTTTTGTACCTGTAACTTCAGTGCTCATGAATTCAGTGTTGACTTTCAGCTGTCGCTTGCTACGGAAGACTTTCTTGGTATTGAGTGATTTTGTGGTAACTGCACTATTGAACTCACCTTTGCTCTCTTAAGGCCACTTATGTCTGTTCCTTAAATCAACTTAATCCAGTGTGGATGGGGATTAGTGCCTTAATAAGGTCGACTTTGCTAAATTGATTTAACTTTCTAAGTGTAGATATAGCCTAAGAGCTGAAATCTCTAGAGAGCTGTCTGAGACCCAGTAGGTGATGCCAGAGGCCAGCAGGTGGCAAAAGCAGATCCTGAGGTGGCAGAAGACAATTGGAGGGGGTTGAGCCTCCCCCCCCTTTTTGAGAGGTGGATACTAAAACTATGATGGTCAGTATGGGGGTAATGGGGAAGTGAAGGACACGATCTATGTACACTGGGGTGGAGTGAGTTCTGCTTATTGGGTTTTGTGGGAATCCTATCCTGCACGCTATCTCCAAACCAGCTGGTTTTGATACTGCCTCTGTGACACTGTCCAGATTTAGGGGACTATTTATGATACTATTTCTTATTAATATTTTGTAACTGCAGTAATCCATAGGAGCTATGCCAAGTTTGATACCAATAGCAAGGTTGTAATTTGTTGGGAGTGATTATATGGTTTATGTGTAGGATTTGCATCTATTAGAAGTTAGGAATATGTTTGTTATATCTATATTTCAACCTGTGTGATTCTGGGAAGCTCCCCAGACTGGATGTCTACAGTCATTGTTTCCTTAATGGCCCATTAAGAACTTGACCATGTGACTCAACTCCATTTTGATTTGCAAAAACTCCACGCAGCATGGGGAAAGCCAGAGGTGATAAAAGGCAGCAGCCCCAATTCTTCTTATCTGAAATCCCCAGTCTACAGCCAACGCCCTTCTCTGGAGTTATTCATCTGTGACTAGACAAAGGACTGAGACCAATCCAGGAGCTGGGTGTTTACCAGAGGAACAAGCCTGCAAATTCTAGAGGAATAAACCTGTCAGGTGCTTTACATGAACTCTAAATCATTTGTATGTATATGCATTAGATTTAGTGGGGGTGGTCCTGCTTTTAGCAGGGAGTTGGACTAGATGATCTCATGAGGTCCCTTCCCACCCTAAGATTCTATGATTCACTTTGATCCTTTAACATCTCTCATATTTTGCTTCTTTTCTTTTTATATTAAACTTTTAGTTGTAGTTACCAAAGGATTGGCTATCAGTGTGGTATTTGGGGTAAGATCCAAACCTATATTGTTCTATGTAATGTGGCTGGCCCTTTGGGGTCAGAAGAACCTATTTCTTTAAGGGACCGTGTGGCTAGGTGGGAGCCAGAGGAGCTGGAGTGCAATAAAGGGGGCTGTTTTTATTTTGGCAGACTTCATGGTAACCGGTGTCAGGAATCAGAAGCCTGGTTGTGACTGATAGGGAGACTGGTTTAAGTACCATGCGTCAGTGTTTAGGGAGTTTGGCTCACGGTTTTGCAGCTTGCCCTGATTTTTGCATGTTCAGGAGTTTATCCCAGGAGGCCCCAGTCACAGCCTCTATATTTCTCTTTATGTTACTATTAGAAGTTTTACGTACTACATTCAGACTCATGCTTCCGAGAGGGGAAGCATTGTCCCTTCAGGGCACCCAGGGAATATTGTGTGATTTCCCAGGAGACTGGGTGGGGTCTCGAGCCGGTTGGTGTTGTAACATTGTTTGGAAACCTCTAGATATAGAACCTGGCTGCTTCTGTCTTGGCCTACAGGAGGGTTACAAAGGAGTGCTAAAGGTGGTCAGAGCCCTTTGACAGACCCTATTTTCCCTGCCACCTATCTCTAAAAGGGCTGAGAAAAAATACTGTTTCCTGGCAAATATCTACAAGTAGCTGTTCTCCCACCCTCCTCCTAATCCTAGGTGTTGTTAACAAACGAGACAGAGAAAGGTAGACAAGCTTGAGGCACAAAAATAAGGAGGCCAAAAAGCTGTATTTGTTTGGTGGGAAGCTCAGAATCTCCAATCAGCAGATGTTGCTGGGGTAATACAGCTACAAGATCTGTGACTCATTAGCCAATTTCAAGGACTCCCTGCCCCAGAATGGAGTTCACATCCATCCTAGGTGACGTCAAGGCAGTGACCAGGACCTTCCTCCAATCGGCGCTGGACATGGCAGATTTTGCAGCTTGGTTCATGTGTTCAGCAAAGTCCATGAGATGATGTTAGTGGCTGCGATCCTTCTGGGCTGTTGCAGGAGGTGCTGCAGTCCATACAAGACCTCCCATTTGAGGGGAACACTTTGTTCTTAGAGCTCAGTGATACTAGGCTTCATGGGCTAAAGGATTCCAGGGCCACATTGCACTTCTTTGGCCTCTCCGTGTCACAGGGATCCTGGAAAAAATCCCAGCCTACACATCCACCTATATTCTCTAACCAGCCATGGCAGGGATCCTACAGTTGAAAAGGACAAGGGGTTTAAACACTGGTGTCCAACCTTTCCTCCTCGACTGCCCAATCAGGCCTGCATTCCATCAATGTGATTCAAGGCAAGTGTTTTAATAGTGCACCCAAAGATGGTACCCCAGTCTAGCCCTAGAATCCGTCATTTTAGAGGGCTACACTTTGCAGTTTTCTTCAGTGCACCCCATCCCGCCCTCCCTCCACATCCCTATTCTTACAAGTCACTCTTCATTCAGGAGGTAGAAATTCTCCTACAGGGAGGGACTGTGGAAGAAGTTCCTCAAGAAGTGAGGGGAAAGGAGTTCTACTCCCATAACTTCCTCATCCCTCATGGCCAACGGAGTCTTCAGACCTATCCTGGACTTGAATCACCTCAACAGATACTTCAAGAAGTTTCACATGGTCTCCCTAGCCTCCATCATCTCGTTTCTGGATCCAGGGAACTGGTACACCACTCTTGACTTAAAGAACGTATATTTTCATACCTCAATTTTCTAAAGCCACAGGAGATTCCTTTGCTTCAAGGTGGACACTTTATAGTGCTACTTTTTGTAGTGAACATGCACATCACGGAGGCAAAAAAAAATCGAGAGCTGTGCATGAGGGCATGCAAACACCTATCATGGAATGGACATGAGCAACATATCTCGAAGAACTACAGTTACAGGAGGTTAGTAACCATCTTTTCTGGTGATCTCAGTTACACTGAAATTTCTCCAGGATGGTTAAGTTTTAGAAACAAGCACCATAGAAATCTGGGTACAACCCTAGTGGTGTTTCAGAGATAGGCACATTAGACTCTTCATCTGAATAGCATCAGTAGATTAATCTAAGTAGATTAATCAGTATGATAAATTAGATAAGCAGATGGCTGGCATTTCTAATTGCTATTACCTCCAAAATAGGCTTCCATTCCTCTGCAAAAGGTGGTTGGGGGTTTTTTGGTAGGTAGGTGATATCTGATTGTTCCCAAATAGTTCCTTAAATTATAAAGTTTTTGCTTTATATGGAATGAACTTCTATTTTTGTTGTACTTAGAAAATGAAAAACTAGCAGGATATTTTTCAGAGGGACAAGGCAATACACAACGTTTATTGTGAGGAAAACACAATTATGTTAATGGCTAATATTTAGTACCTACACACACACGCACACCCAGATGTTCTGTTGTTGGTCATGTATAGTTATCAATCCTGATTGTTGCTTGTGATCATAACTTGAGTTCTTGGCTGGTGTTCACAGTTCATGGCAGATACCTGGACAGGGAAGCTGGGCATGAGGAGGAGTGGGGTCTCTGTTGGTCACACAGCTGTGCACAACACTCTTGGATGCTGTGCAGAACATTACCCAAAGCTATGCAGTCTAACCCATCTTTTATATCTTTTAGTCCATGGATCTTGGCTAGCTGGTCAATAAAAATTCAAGTTTTTTTTTTTACTTCTAATAATTAGTTGCTGGAATGTTTCTACATTTTTGGAACAACTCTTCTGATTGTTCTGAATCGATGGGAGGAGCTTAGGCTTAGAGTTATCCACAAAAACATTGGACTGCCTCTGCATTCCACCAGTTAGAATCATTACCCATTTGTGTTGAATGAGAAACGAAGCTGCTAATAGAAAATAATCAGGTAAGGAATTTGTAATTTACATCAAAATTCTTGGATTTTGAAGTCCCAATCCAAACTTTGTTGCTTGAACATTATTATTATTATATTAGACAAGGATGAAGCTGGCCATATCAGTGTGGCTATAGCTAAAGTCTAGAACTAACATTGTATTTTGTTACTGTTACATGTTTTCTATTCCCATAGATATGATGAGTTAGGCATTTCAGGAATACTGTCACTTTTCTATTTTCTTTTGCTTAGATCAGTGGTCCCCAAACTGTGGGGCTCAGCCTTCTAGGGGAATGCAGAGAAGCATTTGGGGGAGGCATGTGTTGGTGTGTGGGTGGGCAGTGCCACAGTTCCAGCCCCACTCTGCAAGACCAGGTCCACCCCCAATCCCATTCAGGCCCTGTTCCACCTTCAGGCCAGATCCATGCCCAGTCTTACCCCACTGCCAACACCACTTCATCTCCAGCTCCATTCCCCCGGCCCAGCTCCTTCTCCATTCCCAGCTCTACCTTCAGACCAAGCTCCATTGTTGAGGAAGCCTTGGCTGTGTATTACTTAAGGGAGGTGCAGACAGATTCCATTAATGATAAGAGATGGGAGATACAACAGGGAATGTTTGTGCACCACTGGCTTAGAACAACAACTTTATCTGATGGTCTTTAAAAGCCTAGATTGACTGACTTACCACAGTTTTCTCCATCTCTTGCTTTGGGGAAATTAAAAAAAAGCATGTCTCGGTAAATTACAGTCCAATACAGATTGCTTTGTCAGAAGGGAAGAGTTGTAACATAAATCCTTACAGAAATAGATGGCTCTCCTTTGAAACAGTATAATAAAAATTCCCACATTTTACAGTTCACAGAGGAAATATAACCAATGAAAGATATGTCTGTCCATAGCAGGAGGGCTGTTAAAACACTTAAACATGAATGAATGAATTCTTGACTCCCGATTCATAAAGATATCCTGATACTGATACAGTTGTGCTGCTTTTGGAATGAGGAATAACATTTACTTCCAGAAAGAATCAAGACAGTTTTTTTCCTAGAGTAAACACATTGTGACACATCTTCTATATTAACAGGACATAGCCTGACCATGCTCAAACAAACTGATGGGAGTTGTCACTTTTGATTGCCATGTGTTGCTATGGAACAGTGGTTTTGGATCCCTTCAGAGCTATACGCTACACTCTGTGTAAGATGTTATATCATGTCACAACGACAGAAAAAAGAATCAACTTAAGTTAACCAAAAGTAAAATTAGAGCTCCTTATACATGCTTAGTTCTTACATAGTAATTTTCATCTGTCGATCTCAAAATACTTTACAAAGGAGGACATCAATATTCCCATTTTATAGGTGGAAAAAACTGGAGCACAAAGAGGTGGAGGGACTTGTCTAAGGTCACATAGCAGGTACCCAGATCAATTAACTCACATTAGAGTGCCTTGTTCACTGGACTGTGCTGTTATTATTTACATTTCATTTATTAGGATATTGTTTAATAACAATTTGACCTCCAGCTCCTTATAATACATATAGGGTATTTATTCTTTAAAATATTTTCAATTCCTCTTTAAAGTTCAATTGGTACAGATTAGTTCTTGTTCTTCTTCACCCTAACACTAGGAGTTTTAAGATATAATAATACAGAAAAGGAGAAACCAAAATAAAATAGATGAAAAAATAATTTAAACTTGGTGTAGATCAAATAAAGTTTATTTTTTTATATCTAGGGGCTGATGGAGGAAAACAAGGTTCAGATCACTGTTATAAATCCTAAATCTGTAACCATGGGTCAGCTGTATGGTCAGTTTGATCCAGTCTCACATGAATGGTCGGATGGCATCCTGGCAGTGAGCTTTAGAGTCTTTGCTTCTTCCTTGGTATGTATCAGATTAAAGTATTTTGTGATCTATGCAAAAATAATACTATGGTAGACTACAGTATTAATATGCAGGGGATTGTTTGTGGCTTATATGGACAGCCTGTAATAAGACACCTGTTGCTACACACCTTCATGGCAGTTTAGTATACACTGGGCAGCCAGATGTGGCTGTGTGATCTCATTGGTGCCATCCATCATGCTAAAAGTATCAGAATCTGGACCAGGCTGACTATTTCAGGAATAATATACAGCTCAGCCTGAGTAACAGTGACAGAAAGATTTTAAGGATCACAGAAAAATTATTTTAAAGAGTTTTAAGGCTAGACAATATTAATAGATTACATTCATTTTCCAAAAAAAATGCAACAACCTTGCTTTTAGTATCTTTTCAAAGAAACCATGACCTTTCAGTTATGATTTCTGGAAATATACTAGATTTAAATATTCCAAATGTACATGGTTAATTAAAATTCTTTCTATTCTATTCTTTCAAAATATTTTCTGTAAACCAGACACCAGACAGGAAATGGTTGATTTTTGATGGACCAGTAGATGCAGTATGGATTGAGAATATGAATACTGTACTGGATGATAATAAGAAACTATGTCTTATGAGTGGAGAGATCATTCAGATGTCACAGCAAATGAGCCTTATTTTTGAACCAATGGATTTAGAAGTTGCTTCCCCTGCTACTGTAAGTATCTATTTTTGGTTATCAATATAGTCTATTACTCTGAAGGTTTCTGGCAAGCTAATATTGTGAAGGAACTTCTTTTCCAATTTGTCTGCATTATCAATGTCCTGTTTGGCAGTTAATATTTATGTGATTTATCTTTTAAAATAAAACATTTTGTAGCCATTACTCTTAAAATAAGTTGTTGATAATGACAATAAGATGTTATCTGAGGTAAGTTATATATGCCCCTTAAAGCAGACTCAGAGCATTCAGACCCCAATGAATTTTTAACAAGGAAAAAGGAACAGTCATGAAACAAATCTTTAAATTAACCACCAGACAAATTCTGGTAGAACCATTAATCAGTGGAAACCTTTGGCTCACTGTCTAATTGTACCTACCAGATGGATATTCGGTGGAAAGTTACTCCTCGTGGAATTCTGCACCACTGTATAATGCCAAATTTGCACAGAATTTATGTTCTGTGCAGAATTTCATTTTTCCATTGAGAATTGGTGCTGCAGACCTGCTGGCCACCACTAGGGGCTACTGGACCAGCAGAGCCTGTCACTCCAACTTGCAGATATAGGACACTTGCCAGAAAGGCAGTAGAGCCAGAGGATTGCTGGCAGCTGAGGGTCCCAGCACGTCCTGAAGAAAGGACATGGTGTGCATGATGAAGAAATTCCATACAAGTCCAGGACAGAGGGAATCAGGCTCTTTCTCTTTCTGGATCCCTGGGCTTGGGGGGTGGGGTAGGGGGTGGGGAAAGGCTGTCAAAAGTGCTGGTCTCTGAGCTGGGGGAACACCCTATGGCTGGCTTCTGGATGTTTGGGGGTGCATATGTCTGGGCTCCAGGAGAGAAGAGGTGCAAATATCTGGGCGGGGAGGGGAGGGAGGGGACCACATTTGGGCTCTGTGAAGGAGCGGTGCTGGAATCTGAGACCAGTGGGACAGAGTTTCCCCCTGAAGATGTGCCCAACTGGCACATGTGACACACCTAGACTGAGGCACCCAACAAAACTATAACAGGGAAACAGAAACTGGGTTGCCATAGGGGTTTCTTTAACTCTACTCCTGGAGGAATCTTTTTTGTTGTCTGTATTGTTACAGACATATTTGCTGACAGGTATTTTGAAATAAATTACCAAAATAATTGAAACTGGGGTGATTATATGGTGTTATTTTAACAAATGAAAATGCAGAATTCTGCAGAATTTTAAAATGTGTGAAGTATTTTTAATTTTTTGGCACAGAATTTTTACTTTTTTTGGTGCAGAATTCCCCCAGGAGTAGAAATTGTAAACTTCTTCCTCAGTGCCACTCTCCAAATGCAATCAGCTTTAACTCATATAATATTGGGAACACAACACGATATCTGGCATAGTCAGGAACTTTGACTTAAAATTGAATAAAAGATCAACAATGAGAGAGCAGTCAGTTGTGAAGTTGGGTTTGAATTTTTCCTTAGAGTTCACCAAAGCATACTCTGAGAAGATGAGGTGTATATGTCTTTATGTTCAGGATAGTATAATTGTCTCCAATTTCTAACAACCCCAGAATCTGATAGAACAACTTTTGATATTATTTTTCAGCAAGAAAAATTGCAGAGGTCACACAAGGTAGCAGATACATTTTTTGTCTTTTTTTTTTTTTGGCAGGTTTCTAGATGTGGCATGATCTACATGGAGCCTCACACGTCAGGCTGGAGACCACTGATGGTGTCTTGGCTAAATCTAATGCCACCTGGAGTCAGCCAAATGCATAAAGAATTTATAGTAGGCTTGTTTGACCGAATGGTTCCACTTTCTGTTGAGTTCATTAGAAAATGTGCAAAGGTATGAAAATCAAAACAAATGTATAAATTCTGTAATTCAAAATAACAAATCAAGCCAGCAAATCATTCCAAACCATGCCAAATCATTTCAAAACATTTCAAAATCATGTCAAACAGGCAAATCATTTCAAAAAAATATTATCAACAGGTTTATTATTTCTAGATAATGTATATTTGGAATTCTGTCCTATGAATTGTCTTTTCCATCTATATTTTATTTGTATTATTATTTTGCTCAAATGTATATTTTTGCACCTACAATGTTGAGGATTATTGTCATCTCTGTACTATATTATAAATAAATGTGCAGTGAATTCTTTTCAATTAATTAAATGTATATGCCACAGAGAACATTTCTCTTATTTCAGGAATTGTCTCCTACTTCAGACACAAACTTAGTTCGATCCTTAATGAATCTAATGGACTGCATGATGGATGAGTTTGCTGATGAAGCCAAAATTAAAGCTACGAGTGAACGTGATGTTTTCTCTTGGCTTGAGGTAAGCAGCGCTGATCTTTTTAACATAATGGTAAAAAATGTACACTCTTTTAATTATCACAATAAACATCCTATAAATTCTGTCTGAGGAAAATTGTTAACTTTTTTTAGGTACTTTTTAATTAACACATGTTTTAGTCTTTCATGTTTGAAAGAAACTGCCAATAAGTTTAGTGAAATAAACTGTTAATAAGTTTTATAGCAACTGGCTCTGTATTAGGGGCTGTGGCAAGCACCCAGTCAAACTCCTTGTAGTAAAGGCAGGTGGCGATGGAGGGGATTACCAACTTGCTGTTCCCATCCTTTGCCTTGTGGTAGGCTGTCTTTAGGTTTTTGTGTGCTCCCTGCATGCACAGCTGTCAGCTTGATCCTCACCTCTGATGATTTTGAGGTTCATGTTCTTTGCTGTAGTCAAATCAGAGGTTAAACAGAACTCTGGTATGATCTTCCAGACATCTAGCAGCATGCTAGAATAGAAGCTTTAGGACTTTTTGGCTGAGGTGAGCTGAATACTGCAGAAATGGAGCGGATCATGTGAAATTATGTGTTAAACACTGATCAGGTGTATATACCGGCAGGGAACTCCCAGTGCATAGAAGACAAGTGGGAAGTGAGTAGGTAAAAGAGCAGGAAAACGCAATCCAGGGAACTCTGACTTCAAAGGACTATCAAAGACTGAACTTTGCTACCCAGACATTAGCTTCATCTTGAATTCAGAATAGGTGGGTCAGAGTCTACTTTAAAGTAAAATATAGGTGCTGCCCCAAGTCCTACTCACTAGTCTATGAATATTTTGTGTTACTCAGATTGTTTTCTATAGAAGCCTCTATCACCACCATCTGCCATAGCTTCTTTTCCATGCTTTCAGTACATTCTAACTACAGGCGGATACTGTATTTATAAGTAGATAAGAACCTGTTCATATACAATTAAGTTTTGTGCTTCAGTGTGCAGTGCATATAATCATTCTGTATTTCCAAACACATGGAGTGTACAATAGAAATTTTGCAAGATACAAATTCTCTTGATTATGATGTTGGACACTAATACTGAAGATTTTGGCATGAGGACCTTCCAAGCCACAGAGCTTCATTTGTTGTTTACGTAGATGCAATTGTTAGAGTAGACTAAGGGGCAGATCCTTAGCTGGTATAAATCAACATAGTTCCATTTACTTCAAAGGAGTTATGATGATTTACAACAGCACGTAGTAGTGATTAGAGCTGGCAGAAATGTTTTCATTGAGACTTTTTTCCAACAAAAAATGGCTTTTGACAAAATGGAAAATTTCTGTCCTTGTCAAAATTTGTCAGGTTTTCATGGAAAAAAACAAAATAAAAAGCTGACAGGGATTTTCTTCCTGTTTTTTAAGCAGAAACAAAAATAAATAAATAAATAAATAAGACGAAAATTTTCAATGAAAATAAAATAACTTTTTAACCAGCTCTAATGGTAGCTTATTTTTTACTGTGTTTTTATAAGGTTTTCTTTGCCCACGTGATAATACATATAGATTGACCCTTGAACGTTAGCATAACTAATCAACAAAATAATTTTCTTTCCATATCAGGTGTTGTTATATTGAAATTAAATTTGAAAAAATGTTTTCCTTGCTTTCAACTCAGTCTATAGTGTCAGGTGCTGGTGCAGGACCGATGGGAAGCAGCTTAACGTTCTCCTATTCAGGGATCATCTTCTTTCCTTTGGGGAGCTATAGCCTGCTCTGCTGCCATTTTGCTCCAGCTGAGAGCCTGATTCTGCAAACAATTATTTTCTATCTTGGTTTTACTGCTCTGAGTAATCCTATTGATTTCAATCTTGATAGTAAGGTTAAGATGTCTCTAAGTATTTGCAGAATCGGGCCCTTACCTGGTGCAAAGGGGAAGTAAGGCAATGATGAATAGGGCCCATAGAAGGTCCTAAGGTAAATTATTATATTTGTATTGTATTATTTATTTAAGAATGTAAGCTCTTTGAGTCAGAAAGCTAAGCTCCTCTGAATTTTGTTGAGCTGTTGGTGTTCAGCAAATGAAGTGTTATTTTAAAAGAGCAAGCAAATGTATAAATAAGACCACATGTTACATTTCTACACAAGGCTTCCATCAAGTACTAGAAGCCACAAGAAAAAACAGATTGTGCTGTCATATCAGTGTAATGCATTCCCTGTCATATTTCACTAGTTCTATAATATTTTGGTGTAATTTATGTTATGACATTTGGCCAGTCAGCTCCTACTGCAGACAATGACAAAGATCTCATTGATTTCAGTGAGCAAAAGACTGATATATTGTCATACACAATTACTGAAATTCTACTTTGTATTTTTCTCCCCACTCTAGGGTATTTTCCTTTTTTCACTGATCTGGTCTATAGGAGCTAGCTGCAAGGAGGATGATCGACTAAAGTTTGACAAGGTTGTGCGAGAACTACTTGATGGACCAATTAGTGAGGAAACAAGAGAACAATATAAATTGCTGAATAGTATTGATCAGCTAGCTTCAAAGACCTTTACAGTTCCATTTCCTACAGAGGGAACAATTTATGACTACCGGTTTGTCAAAAAGGTGAGGATTACAAAAGAAAATGGGGACATCCAACCAAAAGTAATCTTTTTGGAAGATTATATGGTGTCGCAAAGATCATTATATAGTATCTTTTTTGCTGCCCTGATTCTCTCATTTATTATGAATAGATAACAGTACCTCTCACCTATGAAATTTCAGATTATTGTTCCTCCAGGACTAAGCTCTGTCCCTCAACTCGGTTCACCAGAATTTCTACTTCTGACTGTGAAACAAGTTGATAATTCAGTTTCTCCCAACCACTTCGTTTTATAACTTTTGAATTTGAATTCATTTTCCTGCAGTAATGACTTATTTCAGTTCTTGCATTTTTGCCACTTCTCATGCGCTGAGGAAGTACTGGAATATCAAGGCCCAGCAGCGCTGGAATTCTATTTTATTTTATTTATTATTTTATTTTTATTTTATATTTAATTTATTTATGTATTTATTTATTTTATAAGCACCACCCTTTCCCTCCATCCATACCCTTCTGTCACCATGTGTGGCCCACCATCCAGTGGATGTGGCCCTTAGGCCAAATGTTTTCCCACCAATGCCATACAAGACCTCCCATTTGAGGGGAATGCTCTGTTCTCAGAGCTTACGGATACTAGGCTTCATGGCCTAAAAGATTCAGGTGCTACATTGCATTCTCTCAGCTTCTACACACTACAGGACATCAGGAAACAATTCCAGCCTTCACATCCTTCGATTGCTGAAGTATTTTTGCACCTTTTAATAAAATCCCATGGTGACTTGTGCTGAAAGGTGAGGTTTAGGGGGACCCTCCAAACCACATTAATGAATTCCACAGAGGGCTATTATGTATTAGTGATGAATTAGGAGAGAAGCTGCTAAAAGGGAGAAAATTATCATCTAAGAAATTCTTATGATATGTTTCTCTAATGATACATTGGCATGAAAATTCCCAGTAAATCTTTATTTTATTGATTACAAAATCCTTATCTTTATATCTTTGCTCACATGAGCAATAGCTGGTTCTTTTTATTTAAAATAGTCTGAATTGAAACCATAAAACTGATTAAATGTGGTCCAATTTTGATACTGAGACAGACATGAAAATAATTTTTAGTAGGGTTATCCTGTAAGTGTTCATCTGTAATACAGTCCACTATGCTAATACAAAGCTTTTTGGTTTTACTGATTACTATTAAATGTTTGACTATTCCTATAATTTAAATAAAACAGGGAGCAGGACTATGGGAACCCTGGGTGGAAACACTCAAATCAGCTCCTCCCATACCTCGAGACATGATGTTTAATGAAATCATTGTACCAACTCTGGATACTATTCGGTACTCTGCATTAATGGAGTTGCTGACTGTGCATCAAAAACCTTCTATATTTGTGGGGCCAACAGGAACTGGAAAGAGTGTCTACATTATTGTAAGTTTTCTTTTTTTAAATTGAAACTATACATCATTTAAAATGTGGATGGTGAGGACTAACCTACCATAACTGTAGATAAAAGCAAATAGAGAAACAAATTACTGGATATTCAGATGTGAAATTATGAATAATGTTAGTTGTATTTATTAAACATCTAGCTCAGACAAGTTCACCTGTTTTTATTAAGGTCATGTAACAGTCCTGTGTTTATCCTGTGTAACTGTAAAATCTTTTTCTTCTCATAGATGATACACTACTTGATCTTTGCTGCCTTTAAAGTTTGGTGTTCATCACTAATTTCAGTGAGGTTAATAATAAAGATATGCTGGGAATGCAATGTAGAAATATAATTTAAGTTGAAATATACTTGTGTGTTATGAAGAATACCTATGATCAAGGGAATTCTGCTTGGGATTCTGCTAAAATACTACTTAGTCCCTGATTTAGTAAACCATTCCTATGCAGCAAAGAATGTAAGTCTAACCGTAAGCATTCTGAAGCAGTGTTAACTTAAATTAACTTAAGTTAAGCACATAACGCTGAATTGAGATCTTAAGCTCTGGTCTCATGATTTACTGATATCACCAGAACTTGTTGATAAAACTTTAACTATGTATTAGTGCTTCTTTTATATTATTCTGTTATAAATTTGCTTCCATTATTGTGATCACAAGTTCCTTTAAAGTTCTAGCATACCATTTGTGCAACTTTGTAGACTACTAATTCACCAAAAAAAGTGAGTGGGCAGAATAGATAGCAAATTCCATCTGGCGTGACTTTTTGGGCATAGGCTCAATTTGAGGGAAGCCGATGGGAGTTTGACTGACAAAAACAGTTTGTTATGATTTGTTTTGTGAATTACTTCCAGCAAGAAGCCTATCATGTAGTCCTTGATTAAATCTCAGATTTCTTTATAATTGTGTTTTCTGTTTACTTGAATTTTACAAGTTAGTAAAAAACAAGATCCTTTTGTCTATCAAGGCTTTCTTTATAAAAAAATTTATGGAACTGAAATGCAAAATAATGATATACACATTTACTCTGCAATTAAACTCTTCAGATAGAGAATTAACCTAATTTCAAGAAAAATATAAAATCTTAAGATTTGGTGTAGAGATTAATTTTGTTGGTCTTTAAACAGATTATCAGAATGCTTTATTTGTACTCTAAAGTTATGATCTCTTTGGATAAGTATAAAAATAGAATTATTTTCACAACAGTGTTGCTTATCTTTAGGAGTGCAAGTACTAAACAAACAAAAAAATTAAAGAATTACTTTCTCCTGAGCATAGCTGCTTTGAGTTAAGTTCAATTAGCCATAAACTGAAGTTATAAAGAGACAAGATGAGTGAGAGAATATCTTTTAATGGACCAATTCAACAGAAGTTGTTCAAGTAAAAGATACTTTTGTCTCTCTAATATTCTGGGACCAACACAGCTACAACTCCACTGTATGAAGTTGAAGTCTCATTACTTAAGATGTGTGTCTTTATGACTTCAATCGAACTCTATTAAAATACTCTAAAGATTTATTGTCATCCAACAATCTCTCTTTCCCTCTCTCTCTCTCTCACTTTCCCCTTCCCTAATACCTGAAGTGTTATTAATGCAGTTAATCCTTCACTAAAGTTATGTATGATTAGTCCAAATCTTCACTGGAGTCATACAGAAAAGTGGCCTTTTTCATTAGTGCTGATTCTGATTTTTATAAATTCAATTACTATTCATTAACAGCACTGAAAAATTAATTTTCAGTTTAGGAATATAGTGGGCTTTTAATAAATTATTATTTAATCTAACTTTTATGTTGTCATAGTGATAAAATATTAGGAAAGTGTAACTGAATTATCTGAAAAAAGCTCTAGTGGTTGCTGAAAATTATTACTGGTGAAAATAGAAGCGTAATAGTGTTGACAAATTCTGACTTGCATAATCCCCCATGCTCTGTAGAGGTGGGGTTCTACACTGGCTCCAGAATAAGTACCAAAGGAACCATTAGAGTTGTCTGGGGGAGGAGATGTTGAATGAATACATATTCAGATTCAGTAGCCCAAACCCCTGAATTGGGTGCCACTGTTCCACCCCATCATAGGCCATAATAGCAGTAACACATGGCTAATGATACAATGCCATGATTCCTGTCCATGGATTTTGGGGAGGTATATTCTGTCCGGAAATTTCCCAGATGGTACCTGGGGTAAAAATCAATGTAAAAGACTGTGTTGATGTTGTGAAATTCATGTTACAGGTGTACAAATTAATACTAGAACTGGAGCATTCTGGAGAAGGAACAGCAGCAATTTTAACAAGCTGTGCCGCATAGCTATATTTGACAAATTCATATTTGATTACTATATTTAGGATCTATTTAGCCACACTGCTAATTCACTTTAAAATGTTTTGCACATGACACTTAAAATTCCCTTATGAAAGGGAAGTGTCAGCATACAAAGGATTTTCATCCAGCTCCACTGACTTTATTTTTAAGACATCTTTCTATTCAGCAAATACATTCCAATATCTGAACCAAACTTTCTGATACAAGTATAGGAGCCATAATTTCCAGCAACTTACTTGCTTTTTACTTGAATACTTACCAGAATTATATGGCACAGACTGGGACCTCAAACCAGCCACTTTGAGATGTTTTTCTGGTACTGTATTTGCAGTGTTAAATTACATAGTTTTTATAGATATCACACACACACACACACACACACACACACACACACACACACTCTCTCTCTCTCTCTCTCTCTCTCTCTCTCTCTCTCTCTCTCTCTCT